>VZRW01004279.1:0-55279 GCA_013398125.1 Aegotheles bennettii | reverse complement strand
CGCCCAGCCGTGGCTCGGCCCGGCCCGGGGCCCCGCCCTCACGCCGCCTCTCCCCTCCCACCGCCCGCCAGGGACCGCCGCCGATCTCGCCATGGGCAAGGGCGACCCCAACAAGCCGCGGGGCAAGATGTCCTCGTACGCGTACTTCGTGCAGACGTGCCGGGAAGAGCATAAGAAGAAGCACCCGGACTCGTCCGTCAACTTCGCCGAGTTCTCGCGGAAGTGCTCGGAGCGGTGGAAGGTGAGAGCGGGGCCGTGCCGAGCCCCGCCGGGCCGGCCCCGGCCCCCGCCCCCGCTGCTGGGAAAATATCCCCGGCGGCAGCTGCTGCTGCTGCTTAGGCTTTAGTGGGTCAGCAGGCGCTTTATCTGATCCTGTTCCTCCGTGTGTCCGCAGACAATGTCCAGCAAGGAGAAAGTAAAGTTCGAAGAAATGGCTAAAGGAGACAAAGCTCGTTACGACCGGGAGATGAAAAACTACGTTCCTCCCAAAGGGGAGAAGAAGGGAAAGAAGAAGGACCCCAACGCTCCTAAGAGACCACCGTGAGTGTTCCTGCAACCAGGGAGAAAAAAAACACAAATGTATTAGTTCTAATAGTCACTTAATTTTAATCACTGTCTCTCATTTTAGGTCTGCGTTCTTCCTTTTCTGCTCTGAACACCGCCCGAAAATAAAGAATGATCATCCTGGCTTGTCTATTGGAGATACAGCGAAGAAACTGGGTGAAATGTGGTCTGAACAGTCGGCCAAAGATAAACAGCCATACGAACAGAAGGCTGCGAAACTAAAGGAGAAATACGAAAAGGTACAGTGAAAGTGATAAAATAACGGTTGAAGTGGTAGTGGTCACTGTAAATGCCTGTCTTGTTTTGCACCCAAACCCCGTCCATGGTTCCTAACTGTGAATGCCCGTGTCAGCCGCTGTCGGGGCTCAGAATGCAGGGGAAGGTGTGGCGTGGGAGGCATCTGGAACACTTATGGTGAACCTGGATGTGGTTTTACGTGTCTAGAGGTTTTACCAATAAGATGCTTTACTTCAGAAAACAGGTCACCTGCTTGGTAAAATACACAGTCATACTCCAGAGCGCTGCGGTCATAAAATTCCTGAAACTGGATTGTGCATTCTCTTGCCGAGAGGTGTAAGCATGAAAGTGCCAGGGCTGAAGCCCTGCTTTTCTACATGCGCTGTGTTTGATCTGCACAGTACGGTGTAATTAAATTACTGAGGCAGTACAAACTTGTCTTCAGAGTTACATTGCCAGCAACTAAACAGCATTTTTCTTACAGGATATTGCAGCCTATCGTGCCAAGAGCAAGAGTGACGCAGGAAAAAAGGGCCCAGGTAGGCCTGCGGGGTCTAAGAAGAAAGCAGAACCAGAAGAGGAGGAGGAGGAAGATGATGAAGAAGAGGAAGAAGAAGAGGATGAGGAATAAATGAATGTCCTGCTGTAAAGATTTATGCTCAAAATCCAATATTTTGCTAAGAATGTGAACTCAAGTGCAGCTCATTGTTAGCTTCAGTATAAAAATCTGTACAGAATTGTGTATAGGTAATGTGGTTCTTTGTAGGGAGACCTCTGTTTTTAATGTAAGTAGTAGCTGAGGGCTGCTACAGTTGGTTTTAAAGAAAGAAGAAAAAGTTGTGGAATGTTTCTGCATATTTAATGGTTTTGTTGAAATTCAGTGACTGATAGCCAGGTGTTTCTTTATAGCTGAGTAAAACAAAGGAGGTAGCTTAATAGCTGATCTTATATTTTGTAGTATATTGCATTGTATTACTTTTTTAACAATTTTGTAATAAAATGTTGTACATGATTATTGTTGTATTTATTCCTGATATTTCTGAGGCTGGGTACTCCCAGAATGCTGAAGCACTGCGCAGGGTTGTTCTTGGGCTGCTGCTGTTACTGCAAGACTGTCAAGTCTCAGACTGATAACTTCTGAAGTTTACACTGGATTTTAAACTTTTTTTTTCTCTTAAACTACAATTTAACCACTACTCTTAGTGGTAATTGATGTTCTTCTTATGCTAGCACTTTCTTACATCACCTGAGTGAAAGAAGTACCTCTAATTTTAAGTACCTAAGCTGTTAATATTCCTGAATTAGTTTTTCTCTCCCCAAATTACTGAAGCAGAGGGCTTGAAATTTTGTCTTAGTTTGTTGGCTGATAATGAATGAATCTCACAAACTTTCTCTCCCAGAGCTCAAGGTCGCTGGCCTTTTTTGCTGTCCATATCAGAACAGGAAAGTTGTTGAGAAGACATGTGGTTAGATGTCTGTCTTCCCAGATGTTCCCCACTCCTTCCCCCTCCCCTTGGCCCCAGTATTAGTGGCTTCTCATAAAATACACAGCTTGCAGAACAGCATGAAAAATGTTGGAATGTTATCTCCGCACACAGTGATAGATTCCTGCAGAAAGGAGAGGAGGCATTTGTAAATAACATGCTCTTGATATGTTCCGGTTTGTGCTCATAACAGTAGTGCCAGTTATGCTATTTCTTGTTCTTCAGTTTTTGCTCAACCTGTAGTAGGTTTAGAAGTCTAGATATCTAACAATATTTGCAAGTGGGGAATTGGAGATGCCACAGGTGCACTAATAGCTGACATTTAATTCATTGAGATAAATACTAGGCAATAGCTTTTCCTGGCCTTTGAAAGCCCACCACTAAAAACAGCTAATATCTAAAATATTAACTACTATAAAAGGGCAGGCTTCCACCTTTTTTTTGTTTGTTTTGAAAGTATCTCCCTATTGTCCATCTACTGAAATGAATTTGTGTACAGTCATTAGACGTGTAAGATGAAAAAGTGGTTTTGGCACCATAACCCTGGTACATGTCACTGTGGTGGGTTAAAATCACCTAGTGCTTTGTGAAATGAGGGTCTTGACAAAAACAGTTTGTGTGTTTCTGGAAGGATGGGAATTAGGTAACTAAAGGCACTTAAAATACTTATAAATCGAAGCAGGTACTAACCTTTAGAAACCCAGTGTTGTTTCCTCCCCACCCTGGCCCTGAGATACTTAAAGCAGTATCAGAAGGATTAGCTGCTGTTTTACATGTTGTACCTGCTGGAGACAGTCAGGATCAATGGCTCCATTTTGCAAGCTCAGATTTTGGGAAGCCGCAGGCATAAAGGGGATGCGAGAAGCAGTTGCTGTGTGGGCAGTACATCCTGTGCTCAAGAACATTTTCTCCTGTAGAGTTTGCAATCCAAGAGCACCTTTATCCTCACCTCAAAAATTCTCCCAGCTAGAGGCAATTCTTTCCCAGTGTGCAGCCGACGCTGTGCTGGGCTCACTCGTGTTCAGCGTGCTCGCTGCAAATTTCCCTGTAGAAATGCACAATCATCTCCCCTCGGTTCTCTTCTCAAACTCCCTCCCTGAATAGAATGGTGATGAAGTCTTTCTGATTAGATTTAAAGCATTTTTTGCAGTGGAGCAGTAGCATCAGCGTAAACAGGCTAGTTTGATTATTTGAAATGTGCTTTTACTTCTGCTCAAGTGCTTTTAAATTGAACCGAAATATAACCCTTCAGGTCTCCTAGAAAGCTGCATGTGTTGCAGAATTTTAAATATTGTGTCAGAATAAAAGCATATCTTGAGGTAATTCAGAGTAAAGGAGCTCGTCTGATATTTTCCTCAGTGAGGTAAAATTACTTTGGGGTTCAACTTCATTTAGCATTCATTGGCTAATTTAGCTCAAGCACAATTGCACAAATCAGTGCAGAACTGCCTAATGTTGCCACTCTCTGGATCCATGTCCTAACGATGTTCGATGTAAAGCCACCTGTGGGTTACTTTTGTTTATGATCTCATTTGCAAATACATCCTGACTGCTGGAGATCTTAATTGCAAAAATAGTCTGTTGCCCCGCTCTACTGGCCTGACTCACATCGTTACACAGATCATTTTGTGTGCATGGCGTGTCGGCGTGAGCTGCAGCAAGCCATGGCAAAGCTCTACATTGAGCTGGTCTGTCAACTGAGAATGATGTAATGACTAGAGATAATGAGTAATTTAAAAAAAATAATATTTTGCCTTTTCAATAGGGATGCTGCATATATATTAGTGGCAAATGGGAAAGAGCATGTGGAAATGACTACTTTCAAATTAAGCTTTAAAAAGTATGGTATGTCAGGTCAGGGGGTTCAGATAATGCCCATCTGTAAGCACTGAAAGAACTAGTGCTGGAAAGGACCAGTGAGTGATCAAAGTCTAACGTGAATGTTCAGGAAAGATAAAGCCATAGAAGAAAAGCTAGATTAGTTCTTCACATCCGTGTTCAATATGGACAATCTTATGAAATTACTTACTGGAAACGTTTCACTGGACGTGAGCTGAGAGGTCTGTCTCAAATCAAAACTAAAAAAGGATGCCCAAAATAGTTGCAGGCATCAGGGTGACTGCTCAATTTGCACTAGGGGTCCAGCAAAAAGGCATACCACCCCGTAAAGCAGATCAAGACTACAAAAAAAAAAAAAAAGACAAAAAAAAAAAAAGACTGATAACGGTGAAGAATGGGTGTGAGAGAATAGAAATGTAGGAAAACAGTCTTTTAAAAGTTGAAGTTATTTCTAAACCAGTAAACCATAAGAAACCTGTACCCCAACAGGCCAGAAGTTCTAAGGTGTAGCAGGGCAAAAAAGCATCAGAGTGACACAAGAAAATGCACAGATTAATAACAACAGTCAAACACATCAGAACCAGGAAGC
Organism: Aegotheles bennettii; assembly: GCA_013398125.1. Classification (NCBI taxonomy): domain Eukaryota; kingdom Metazoa; phylum Chordata; class Aves; order Caprimulgiformes; family Aegothelidae; genus Aegotheles; species Aegotheles bennettii. The sequence continues at coordinate 50,566 of VZRW01004279.1, read as the reverse complement.
CTGACAAGCAGTCCAAGGGAGAGTGCATGGTTAAGACAGAGTAGCAATGCCTAGAGAAGATTTCAGGAAAAGAAAACTTTTTTTTTAACCTTGTAGTGGAGCCTCAGGAAATTTTCATGACAGAACTTTTTAATGGGGGAGGCATGGTGGACCATCTGTCTCAAATCCAAGTGTAAAAGGTTTTGAAACAAAATGACAGAACAGATGGTATTCATCCAAGTGTTCTAAGGAAATGCAAGGATGGAATGGCTAAACTATGAACTATACTTTATATTTTTTCACTTAAAACTGCCTTAGCACCAGAGGAATGGAAGGTCATGAATATGATACTAATTTTTAGAAAGCATTCTGTGGAGGTACAGGGAACTCCAGTAATGCCCATATGGCAAGCTGGTAGGAGCCACAGTACAGCCGAGAGCTGCTGGACAAACGGATACATAGGATTTGCGATTTCACACGAGGAAATCCTGTACCACAGACCTGTAAATATTCTTTGAAGGAATCAGCGAACATGAAGGTAAAGGAGATCAGGTAGTTCTACTCTACTTGAATTTGGTCTGGTCTACTTCTCATTAAAAAAAACAGGTTGTCATTGAGGCCTTGTGTGAATAAATAGCTGGTTAGCAATACAGGAACAGAATACAAATCAGTCATCAGTTTCACCAGTGGAGAAAAATCACCTATGAAATCCTATAGTTTATTTTTCGAGATGGAGTTAATGGCTAGTGAGGGTACTGTTTAATATATACACAGGCCACTTGGAAAAAAGTGGAGAATGGTGTTGCAAGAAAGATGAGAGCTAACAGCAAAGAACTGCAAAGTCAGCCTGCAGCCTGAAGTGACAGGATAATAAAACCAGCAGGTGAATATACGGTGTTAATACAAAGCGTATTACATGTTAATATGTGCTCCCTCAACACATGTGAAGCATATGTCACGGGTAATGTATGTGGACAATAAACTACATTACATTAGTCTGGAGGAGATGCTGGAGCTATAACAGATAATTCTGTGAAGACATAATAGATGCTGGCTAGAAAAGCAAATAGCATGTTAGGCATTACTAGGTAAAGAGTTAAGAGCAAAACAAATATTCAGTCTTTCCTTACCGTCTTCCTAGAAGAATAAAGTTTCCTTTTTCTTAGGTCGATTCAGAGCAAAGCAAATTTACAAAGTTGGCCTTATTTTTTTCCCAAGCAGAACCTATGGTCTGAAGAACTGTAAATATGCCTCTCCTGGGTTTGAGGTTTTTTGTTTTGTTTCGGTTTGTTTTTTTTCTGTGTGTTTTCAAAAGGAAAACCTTGATAAGAGCAGCTATAGACATGGGAACTGACTGCAGTATATACAGGATTTAGAATTCAACAAAAAAGAAATTGCAAACGGGTGTGGAGAGAAAATCAGAAAAAAATGGGTAGGAGTTTTATCTTTGATTAGCTAATGATCTATTGAACTGTTTTGTAACAGTGTATCACAGGTGTCTTGTATATAACATTGGTACATGATCCCGTACATATTGCTCAGTGATAGATTATTTGCTTTGGTAGTGACTGTCACTGATCCTGCTTCACTTGCCTTACCATCCTTAGCATATATTTATTTTTCTGTGTCCTTTCTCATTTTGGCTTGTATTTCTTTCCAAATCTTGAAATATATAAGTATTTTACCAGCAACCCCTGCATTTCCAAAATTGCTGGGCCTCTCGTATGAGCTGCATCACAGCCCCGGCTGCTTTTCCATGATCCCATTCGAATCCAGTGTCAAGGATCTCATAACGGAGCCCAGATGTTGAGCTCGCTGCTGCATTCTCCAATGCACGCAGCCCTTGAGGGACGCATAACTGTGAGATGTGCATGAGATTCAGAGCTAACCAGTACACAAGTTGATTGTCTACGCAAATTTCTCTTCATCAGTGCAATTAAGTAATTTTCACAGGCCAGCACCAATTTGTGAGTGAACCTGTTCATTGCTCCGATTATCGTGATATTCTGAGATCAGTTATCCCCCTAACCCCAGTGCTGGAGAGGCTCTTGATGTTCCAGGACCGAATTTGGAGTGAATAACCAGAAAAATCTTTATAGCCAGCAAATCCAGTGCTCTGTCTATAAGTTGTATGGCTATTCCCAATGTTTCTTGGCCCAAACACCTAATGGTAAAGTTTGTGCCCAAAATCAGTTCTCCAGCAGAGCTGAAGGAATGATGTTTGTGTGGACAAGACATCCTTCTAAAAGGTCCTTTGAAAAATGTGCTGTGATGATGTTACTGTCAGTGCTGCAACCTTGAAGCCAGCTCCTGGCTGGCTGGACCCAGCACTGACTACTCTTCTGGGAATTAAGACCTCTAACAAGCCTTCGTAACTCTCCCATATCACACTGTTTTGTCTCAGCAGAGGAGTGAACTGCAGAGCCAGCGTGCCTCTTCAGAAACCTTGAAACTTTTTGCATAATCAGATGTGACAGATGACCAAAGCCTTCTGCCTAGATTCAAATAGTGGTTGGACAAACTCTGGACTATTAAATAGAAAATACCATCTCTAGCTTTGAAAGTGCTTGAGTTGTACACCACCAGAGGTAGGGACAGTGTTAGACCCTCGACCCATCCTTTCACTCTGCCCTGCACTCCTTGACCACATTGATCCTACTGACCACTGAGGAAAACAGGCTACTGAACTAGCTGGAACTTCGGTCTGATCTTCCATGTGCTTTTAAAGTTTTTATTTTAAGCTCAGTTCTTATCCTAAGTCAAAATATTTTTCAGCTTTGTCCATCAGAGACAGAGGGTTCTGATATTTCAGGAGTGCAGACTCCATTCCTCTTATAGCCATCACATGGAAGATAATAATCGTAATAGGGGGAAAAAAAAACAAAAGCAGAAAGAGGGGTTCCTAGCTCCAAATGGGAATGGCCCAGTTCAACATTACTTTACCCTCAATAGCTTTAATATCAGTAGTAATCAGACCCCACTCTGCCACAGGGTTACAGAATTGTTTTCCTCAGTGACACGCCACACCATCTTACCTTCACTCTCAGGTAACAGGACAGACAGCTTTCCCTTCCATCACCAGGTTGACGAGCTCTGTCTTTGGAGGTTCCTTGGCATCTTCAGGACAGGTAGGACTTCAGGGCGTTTCTCAATGCAACTGGAAGAGCAGTATGACTGGCAGCACTTCCAGATCTTGGTGTGCTTTTTCTCCTGATCAGCTCTTCCCAAATCTCCCTTCTTATGAACCCACAAGAATCCTCCAGAAGGCTTCTACTTTCATCCAGTTCTACTTTTGTTCATTGCTTCTGCTGCCTCAGAAATAAAAATAGGAAAATTCCAATTGCAGCTGCCTGTTGAGTAATCATGATGGTCTTGAGGACTCTGGCAAGAGGCTGTAGCCCTCCTGCAGGCTCAGCCTAGTGAGGTGTCCATTGCCAGGTAGGGCTGGGGGTCTCCCAGGCATACCACAGAATGACACGGAGCTTCCCCAGTGGGATGAAATCCCTGGCTATGTGGAAGCACAGCTTGCAGAGGGCATGTTTTCACCCATCAGCCCTGAGAAATGCAGATGCCAGCCTTCATGGATCTGGCCCAGCCATCGCCATAAGCGCTAATGACAGGCCTAAACCACAGAACATGAACCACACACAAGATCCAGAGAACTTTATACTCAAAGATCCACCACTGTTTAATGTCATGGCTTGTTCAAAGGTACTGACCTACACTATTTTCCTGGGAAAATAATTCTAAAAATTCCAAGGGAAAAGGCTGTATTTTGAGTCCTATTTCCACTCATTAGAGTGGAAAGTGAGCCTTCAAGTAATTCAGAAAGCCTGTTCCTAGCAGGACCTCTTTATCTTCCTTAAAAGACTCTGCTTTAACAACTGTCCGGGCACTGACACACAGTGCCACCAGCAGCCCTTTCCAGGAAAGTAAAATACGGTGTCTCCACTCACTTTCCCTCCCCCTTTCAAGATCTCAGCCAGAGGGCTGCTGTTGCCATCTCACACATCTCAGGCACTGGAGTCTGTTTTGGTTTGGTTTCAATTTGGGTTACTGCTATGCTGTTTCTCCTAGTTTTCTGCTCTTTTCCTGTGCAGGAGACAGGACTCTTGCACAAGAAACATTGCTGAGCTGCTTGAACTGGCAGCCCACCAGAGGTGGTTCTGCTTTCTCATGGAATGATGGCATTGACCAGACCTGTGGGACCCATTTAGCCCTCACAGCCCCACATCACCCGCACTCCACTTTGGATGGGGCATGGTTCTTGTCTCTAAAGCAATCACATTTCTTCTCAGTGAAGTGTATTAGTCAACAGAAGGAGGGATCTAACAGGCAAACATACCTTTTCATCTTGGTGTTTGAACAGCACCAACTTCTCCTTAGAGGCTTTGATCCCTGTCACCTTTGTGGACCTGTTAACTGAAAGGAACATGCATTTTTCATCGGTCAGTTAAGGTCCATCAGACCGTAAGCTATGCTACTACCTTACTGAATAGTCTGCATCCACACTGTTGTTCAGAACAGTCACAGAGCAGTGCAACACTTGAAAAACCTAAGGGTTGTGCAGGCTGCTTATTTTTAATTTTACCAGAACTTATGTTATATGATAATGGAGAATACTTCATGTTTCTCAATGTGAAGAACAGACTATGTTTTTAAGACTTAAAACACAAAGGTCACTAACCATTAGCTGGGTTAATGAGTAATCCACACAAAAGCCTCTTACCACTTCTGCTGTGCTCCATACTAGTTGATGCAGCAGAGGGCACGCTGAGCGAGGCAGCAGGCACCAACACACACGCTTGTGGCAGTAGCGTGTCAGGGAGGGTGACAGGAGGTTCCCCACAGTGAAAGGGGCACCAACGTGCCTTCAGGGATCACTCACAGTTTACGTAATTCTTTTTTTTTAAACTCTAAAGGAGGCAAACTCACCTACATTTTCTGATAGCCTATCATGTTTTCTACTTAATCTCATTCTATGCAGGGTCCTCCTATACAGTGCCAGCCAAGCTACACAACTTACCCTTCCAACACTGCAGGAGTTAAGAGGTGGCTTGTAGGGCTGTTCCCAGAAAGTAGATATTACTCTAGAAGATAACCACTGCTGCTTCTCAGGGATTACTCTCAGAAATGTAGCAAGATAAGATTTCAGAACGCAGCAAGACCTAGTATTCCCATGCCTTTTATAGCAAGGAAAAGAACAACCAGAAACAGAAACACTGCTAATTTGTTTTTCCTGAGCTGTTTCTTTTCACCTATTGGGACTGACAGATCTAAGGCTCACCAGCAGGGAACAAGCAATGCATGCTTTTACAAAAAAACCTGTTTGTGTTCAATGGTGTAGATAATTTCTTCTGTGTGTTTTGAAATTCCTATGCCTCTATGGATCTTGCGTAATTTGACCTTCTTTAATCTAAAGGGAAAATTGTGTTTGATATACAGCAACATCTAGCAAAGCATCTTTTCTGTTTTCATAGGCAGCTGGTGTGTTTTTTCTTGTCCTGTGAAAAGTCTCATAGATCAGAGATAAGCACAAAATTTTTACTTCCCTGGCATAGTGTAACAGATCTCAGGCTTCTTGATCCAGTTTCAGAGCAGCAAGTTGATCTTGACTGTTGGCTTTAGTGACTGCAATTTGGAGGCAGATTGTATGGAAGAAGCAAATATTAAAGGAATAAAGGTAACTCATGGACATTAGGGAAAGTGAATTGATTCTAGGATGCCGTCAATGGGGACAGCATCTTTGGTACTGCGGGTTCTTCTGGTGCTATGATCTCCGGTACTGAAGAAAGATGTCCCCCTCCTTCCTATCAGTCCCTGCTTCCATACGCAAGAGGGTATTCCCTACCTGAACCTGTCATTGCTATACCCCTGGGGTTTTGCCAAAGGAGCCTTTTGAAATCTGAATACACAAAAGTGCACTGACAGACATGGCTAGGAAACAAGAATCCTATCCGTAAAACAAGTGCCATAGAGTTTAGCATTTAGGCTTGCCCTTGGGCCAGAACTTGTGTCTTCCGTGCCCTGATTTAATTGCATACTCTCTTGGTAAGAAACCTTTCAAGGCAAAAAACCAAAAGTTGGATTGAGACATGTTTGTTGGTGGAAATATACATGGACTAAGATAAAATATAGAGGCAAAGCACTACCAACTAGTTCTGACATTTGGTTCTACTTTAGAAATCATTCTCAAGTTCATTTTCTATGAGCATATTAAATCTACCTAATTAGATCAGGGCAGGTGATAAAAAAAATCCAAATGTGTCCATGTGGCAACTCTCAGTGGGAATTTCATTTTTCACTGCACTGGAAAAAAGCCTGGGTCCCCACAGATACGACAAAAGGTGCCTAGATAAAAAGTAAAATAAAACAATTTTAATATTTGTAAGTTTGTAACATTGAAGTTGTCTAGATTTAGAAATATGGGGTTTCTGTAAAGATAATAATCCATTTTTACTCTGTAAAAGTATAGTAAACCCAAAAATTCAAATATTTTATTTACTTCACCTAAAAAACAAGCAACCCATAAGTAAGATATACATAGGTTTCCCAGATTTACCCCTAATAAATTTTTTAAAGATTTATACAATTTCTACAGAAACATACAGTGTATCAAAATCTGCATAAATCAAATTTATAAAATATGTAGAAATGCATAGTGATATTATCATCAACTTACAAAGCAAGAATATGGGAATTATTTTTTTCAAGCCGGCTATAGTAGGAAAAAGTCAATACAGCAACAGCTTCTTATGATCTCACGTTTTGTAAGGTTTCAGTCTCACATACAGATTCATATTCACATAGAGCATCAGCTTTCAATGAATTGCACAAAATACCCATTTAAAATGCACACCCGCACAATTTATATGCCACCATTCTTTCTCTTATGCATAGTCGTATGATTAAATTAATCTACCCAACACACAAAAATGGAGTCAGTTTTCAGACACACAAGGAACAAGTACCGGCACACACCCTTATTATCCTTTTTTTTTTTTTTTCCAGTTTCTCCTTCCTTTATTTTCTATTTTTCATAGCTCTGAAAGGATAGAAGAGAAGTTTAAATGGATGCGTTCCTGTGTGATGTACTCTAGGTGACCCTGCTCTGGCAGGGGGGTTGGACTAGATGATCCTTCGAGGTCCCTTCCAACCCTAGAATTCTGTGATTCTGTGAAACTAGGAAAGATCCCAAACTAATAGATCAGTGCAGACAGCCCTATACAGATCAAACTCTGTCACCAAATATGATACATAACCCTTGTTAACATCAATCGAAGCTGCATGCAATGCTATTCTAGATTTCAGGGAATTATTTAGTCGTATTTAATAGTGTGACATGTAATAGGGATAACTCTTATGAAATCAGTACACTGATGGCAACATTTAACAGTCATGAAATCTGGAATAAGGAAGTGAGGACAAGTAATTCCTCCTCCACCTTTCTGTTCATTTGGAGTAAATATTTATACTCCTAAGGGGAGTTCGCATCAACTCCTTTCCAGAACATTTTTAGAAACAACCTCTTCACATCGTAGTCTGTACACTATAGCACCAAGTGGTTGTATTTTGCGTTTGTAATCCCTCAGGAAAAGTTTCCAACGACAAAAATAAGAAGAAAATTAGTATAAATGCAGTTTCAGGATTTCCATTTCTCTTTTCAAATCTAAATCTTTCAAATCTAAAACTAGCTGACAAATGTCCTTGTAAGGAATTACACAGATGTTTTAAGGAGCTGGATGTTTTATCCTAATTAAAAGTTTTAGTCCACCTCTAAGCGATTTCCATTTAAAATGACAACATAAATGAAGCATTGGATTCTTTCTAAGTTTTACATAATTGTGCAGCTTTATTTTATTTTTTTAAATTATTTTTATGTAAGGCATGGTTTAAACAAGCAAGTTAGTGCTTATAAATTCTTAACTGGAATCGTGAGGGTGCTTACTTCCATCAAAATGTACCACGTTAGTGCTAAACTCAACACTAAGCTCTTCCTTGCACCATACACAGCATCCAGTCGAAGTAGAACAGCCAAAGTGGCGATAGAAATTGGTCTTCAGTAACACAATAATTACACGGGGTGGTACAGCTGGTCCCTACCCCTGGTGACAGCTCAGAAAAATCCATTGTATAATTTCCAACAAATGCTTTTCTTGTGAAAGACGGAAATGAAAGAGGCACTAAATATGTTGAAATTCACCTTTCGAAAAAGCAGCATGACTGTGAGAGAAGGCCACCCTGGCTAATAACCTGTGGCAGTGTTTAGTAAGATGTAAAATTAAAGAAAAATATACAACAGGTTGATAATCACCAAGTTCTATGAAAATCTGGTTACTCCAACCTTTTCAAGTGTGTGTAAAAAAACTGCCTTCAGACCCCTGAGTGTAATCCCAAAGAAGACGACAACGCTTTTAACTATGTTCCTGTGAAACATAGCCAACAGCACATTAATTTACCAACATCTTAAAACAAAAAGATGTAAACATCTACAGAGTTTAAGGTAAAGCAGTTTTGTAAACATTAACTGCGGATGATAATGTTATTGTAATAATCACAGTTCATCTATGTCCTTCATCCAAGCCAGGAGGCTCGCAGCTGTACAAAGTTAATAATTGCAGCAGTTTTCAGGCTATTTTCAGTCCTGTACAAATTAACGTGTCAGTAGGTAGGTTTTGTCTGTCTACACACTAAGGATGTTGTTCATTTCCCATTTTTGTGTTGCTTTACTGGAGTCACACTCTGAAACGAAAACTTGATGGAGGACTTCGGAGCGATCCAAGCACTTCCCTGATGAAATGTGAGTAAATCTGTGCAGATTCTGGAAAACAAAACCATCAGGAACTTATGTTGGTTTTGTTTTTTTTTTTTTTTTAACATTTTTTTCACAATTACAATATAGCTATTTAGAAAATCAGGTTTCAGGGACCCAGAACAGATCAGTTCTATACACATTTTACTATTTGTTAAACCTGGACTTTCACGCCTTCATATTATGAAATGTTTGATACGTGTAGGTCCACTTGAGGCTTCCTCCCATTTCTCTTAGGCGACAAACTGCTAAGAAAATGAGTAAAACTGTGTGTAAAATGCTTCCAGCCTTTTCATCCACCCTGTAACCAAACCAAAAGATTAACTCTCAAGGACAGAACTAACTTCACTGGGCAGATCCTCCTTTGGTTAGCTTTCACATAAAGCAACTGTACAACACCAACATTGGCCACACTGGCGAAAAAAATCACTAACTTTGCTTCCTCTTTGGTCGGTAGAGGGAAGAGAAAAGGGTATGAGAGCAAGCCTGGCCTCTGGAGCAACAGAAGGCTGCCTAAGAAACTGCAGACCTATTGTGCCTAGCACATTCAGGCTGAGACTCGCAGATTTGGCTCCTTCCCCACCCTCCGTGCTGCCATGCCCAACTCTCAGGCATTTGCAAAGCAGCCTATGGCTTCTCTCCCGCTTCCTGACCCCTGTGCCAGATGCAGCCCTGACTCACTGACCGTTGCATCTAGCCTGGAGAGCAACAGAGCAGAAGCAAACCAGCGGCCTTGAGACCAAGGCTCTGCAGTCCTGCCCCGTGTGCACAGCTCCCCCCAGCATGGGGACCCTCTCCATCACCCCATCACTCCCACGCATGTGCATGTCCAAGTGTTTGTTGAGCTCGATACCTGATCCTGTTGTGTGACCAGACATGGGGGTCCTCTACGTAGAGAAGTAACAAGATGCCTGAAGAAAAGCAATAAACAGCACAGGCCAGCCCTATTCTGGATGTTTGCTTATGGGGACCGAAACCCTGCTACTGCTCAATGCTCAAGCAGCACAGATGTTCCACTCACCAAACTGGCATACAAACGTCCATTCCAGAGACAATCAACCAACCAACCAACCAACCAGATAAAATCTCCTGGCAGCTTTCATTTACATGAGGCTACAACATTTTTCAGCAGTTCATAAGCATTTAATTCCCTACACCCTCTTAATTAGAAGAAACAGTCATATCCTCTGTACTGCTCGGGACAGCGTGCCAAATTTCTAGTATCTGCTCAGTTACACGCCCCTGGTGGTCCTTTTGCTCTCACCCTCCTTTTTTTTCCCTTCTGAAAGCCAGTCAGTGTTTTGTTCTACAGCCCAGGCCATGCCTACTGGGCTTCCTTATAACGTGGGGTAATAAGCAAACAATTACACAACTTGGTACCACTGTGGAGGAAATGGAACTTTCTTGCATAAAAGAAATGCTTTGCAAAAAGCCAAGTAACATGCTGGGACACACTAGAATGGCTGGAGAGTTAGCAAGTGCTATATATTATTCCAATATTAAAGCACAAGTTAGCAGGCCCTGAAAATACTGCTTATTGATTTTTAAATTTCAGGTTTAAAGAACTTTGTCTACATGGCACAAGGAAGCTGGGTGGAAATGGCATTATGGTGCCTGACATTTCCTAGCTCCATGCAAATATTAGAAACACTGGGGTGGCTTAAAGGATAACAGATTTTGCTGCATTCAACAGTGCCTACATCTTTCAGACAAACGCAATCCAAATAAATAGCTAATGAATTAATAAACATGCAATACACTAGATAGACTGAAGAAAAACAACACAGAAGAATATTCAACACAGAAGTTTCTTAATACACAGAACCAAATTATGTGGAGCTATATCTAAGAATAGTGTCACCCTGAGACTATTCAGTCTTATTTTTAAGAGATAAACAGAAATATAACCTTAGACATTTTTTAAAATAACACTTTCAAAACCAGAATTAATAGAGGACTTACAAATGTAGTGACTAAATAGACTGTAGCAGCCCTCACATGTATATCAGCCAACATTCTAAGTCTTTATAAAAAATTCATAGATTTTGCAATAGCATCATCATGGCACCACACCCAGAATTCACAACAGAGCATGTTATTAGAGAATGGCTAATGAACAGGAAAAAGAAATACTGAAGAAGGGAAAGACAACACACAAAGGCAAAGACTAACACTATGTTTACCTATTCTTATGTAGGCTTAAAAAGGTTATGTCTTTAAGCAGAGTGACACTTCAACTTAGACCTCCCAAAATTAGATATAATATCAACCTTAGCTGCTAAATGCACCTCAGCATTTAAGTAACCTTCTCACAGCCTCCATTGGATAAAGAAACTTTCTCGATAGAAAGCATACAAGCAGAGAGAGTGATGGCACAAGAACCTTTTAGAAACCCTGTCACTGGTAGTGGACATCCTCTTTTCTTCCTCTGAGACAAGTGCTAACTCCCAATACACCTGTGGTACCACATACGGCCTCATGAGATTGTCCTTAAAGGTTTTGCTACAGAAGACAGCAACTAGAACCACTAGCAAAAGCATCTTTTCCTAGAGGGAGTTTCCCCAGCCAGCATGGATTTCCAAGAATGTGCAATTAACTGTTTATTTTGCTTGGTTCAGTTGACCTTGTCGTAGATCTTTATTTTCAGATATACATAAAATAATTTTTAAAGGTGCAAAAAACCCAGCATGCAAATTATTTATTTTCTGGTGTATATCTGTTGCATACCTTGAAGTATTGCCAATCCTTGTATTCATTCTGTTTACAGTGTGTAATCATAACTTTGGATCCATCCAGTCCTTTAGTTAAGCACTGATCGTACTGCATGAGTTGATTTGCTTCATTGATACGGAAAAGCTAACAACAACAACAAAAAAAAGTGCCACCTTTTTAACAGTTGACTCAAAATAACAAGTATTTTAGAAACACTGAAAATACCAACAAAACTGCATCACTTAAAATATTGTCTGGTGTTATTACACCTATCTTTCAGGAGAGCTCTTCACTTTTACTATCACAACACTCAGTTTCATGGAGATCTTTCCTGTAGGATTTAGAAGGCTACAAAACCTACCTATCAAGATAAAAATGAAAAAAATAAATGGATCGCTATTTGGGAGACTTTTGAAAGTGTTTGATTGAAAGCCTTTGTATACTTTGATGGCCAAATAATCCACTACCTTTCCTAAGGTCTGGCAGCAAATCCTTGGTCCTGGACAGTAATTTCATCTGAAGACAGTAAAACTTTGGCATTTTACCCATGGAGGAAATCAAACTAATGTATTCAGATACAAAAAGATTATCGTATTTACTTCTTATGAAATACTTGTTACAGGTTTTTTGGGGGTAACACATACAGAAAAGTAATTTAAGGAACTTTTTAATTAAATATCAAAATAAAGTAGACATTTCCAAGGGCTACTAAGAGCTAATCCAAATACAATTTTTAAAAGCATCATAGTGCATGTGATTTCATGACTGCCATGACAAAATGTGCCTGGTTCAAGTCTACATCAGCATAAATAAGGACTTCAAATGATGAAAAGTTTCCCAACAAAAAAAGGAGATGTAAACACAGAACAGCACTTTTGTTGTGGTAGTGTGGGTAGGTTTGTGAAGATACAGGTCAAACATGATAGCAGCCTAAATTGCAACAATTATGTTCTGCCAATTAATATGTAAATGAAGCAGAGACAAATTTGTATTCAATTTCTTGTCTCCTGTGGTGGAAGATGAGTTATGGCACACAAGTGTTTTATACTTCCATTAGAGCAGAACAACTTCATGAAATAATTGAGCCGAAGTGAGTAAGGGGGTAATTTCCTGAAGGATGAATTATTAAGTGAAGATAAATGATGAATCAGCAGCAATGCTAAGAGCTGCAGTTGTTCTAATGCAGTAACATGGTTGCTTTAAAACACAGTTCTTGCTTTCTCATGTACCTGTTTCACTGAAAAAGAGATTATGAATTTGCCTTCAATTCTGTACCATTTGTGTTTGAAATGATGTTTTCAGATTCCCATGTTTTGGCAATGTAGTATGCTTATGGAAAATCCATAACTCCCATCTTTGTAGCTAGCATCTAAGTGACTTTACATCCCCCAGCTCCTTACCTGATTTCCTCCCATTCTGTGGCAAGGCCCAAGCTCAACGAAGCCACCGTTGGTGTGCCCCATGCTATCAATACAGTAAGCGGTTTCAAAGCCCCTAATCTGGAAAAGAGGTTTTGCAGTCCAAGCTAGTCTCAAAGCAAAAACAAGTGTGAAGCAGTTCAGAAATTTCCCAATAATCTTTCAAACAAGAAACAGGTATCTGCCAGAGAGGTATGAGACAAACCTGTGTATGAAATTTAAATACTGATATTAACCGTTCTGGGAGATAGGAGCTTCAAGCTGCCCATGCTAATTTGTGGGCTCTTATGCGAGTTAGAGTACACTGATGAAGCTAGTGTTGCAAAGCTCGGCTCCGAATTAATGACACCAAAATGTAGGACCAAGTATGTTAATGTATTCAATCTCCTATCAAAGCATGTTCAGACTCCCAGGTCTTCATAAATAAAGCAGGAGCTCAGCTAAGTTGCTCTCATCTTGAGGATGAGAGAAACGTGATGCAGAGAAGTTATGCACAGACGTTATTGACTGCAGCCAGGCACAGCTTGCTGACCCGGCTGCTCAGAAGTACCTTCTGCAGCTGCAATTACATGGGAAAAAAAGAGAGTTAAAATTCATAAGGGACAGGCATGGGCAAAGGGATAAAGAACAAAAGTCCTGTCAGAAAGCATGCCTCAACTGCTGATTATCCCATTCCCTCTCAGGAGGGCCAGCAAACAGCTTTACAAAGACTTTGTGACACAACATTCTTTCCAGACTGATTTTCTTTGCCTGCCTCTTCTTCGTGATAGGAGAAGAAAGTCTGGAGGACTAAGCTTAGACCTGACTTCCAAAGAGAGCATTAGGGAAGATGAACCCCACACTTTCATTCCTGACAGTTTGGAAATGCAATTAGTGTGGTGCTATAAATAGGTGGGGAAAAAAATTTCTCAGGTGTAGGATAACTAGCAGCCAGTGAAGAAGAGTTGAAGAATATTTCAGAGATGTCTCTGAACTTCAAACTTTCCTGTTGCTTTACCAGAGCCACTCGCTTTTATCAGGGGTGATTTCCTACAAGGTGGTCATTATTATTTTATTTTATTTAGATACTTTCACGTCAGTGAACAGTAATACATAACGTGCCTTCATAACCCTTTATGTGAATTCAGAAGGATGTCTAAGGTTAATGTAGTAACTGATGCTTTATGCTAGCTTTTAGGTAAGAAATAAAAGTGGCATTGTTCACCTGGTCCCTCAGATACAAGACTATTTGTACCTCCTTCTACCATGCACAGGCTCTATATCACTAATTCATCAGAGAAATTAGAGATGACACTTTCTAGGCCATAGGAAACAGCATAGCTCTGTACTTTCTAATGCTCTTTTGAAGTTACAAAAACAGGTCCATCACATCTGGGAGAGAAGGCTGTTAAATTTGGTGGGACACAAGAGTCCTTCTCTGCTACTGAGATGATTTTCTGATTTTGCCTCCACAAACTGCAAAAGTGAAATTAATAGGAGAGACAGGTCAAGGCTGGAAGAGCTCCTCAAGGTGTGGGCTCAGTGCCACAATGAAACAGGCAGGGTTCAGCGAGGTGTCCTGCACTCACATGTTATCTCTGTCAACCACGTGAAAATGCTGAATTTGTAACCATGTTCTTAATTCAGTGAAGTCATACTCATATACACTAATGCTCGATGTGACTGTTAAGGAATCACATCAAATTGTTACATGCTTTAAAGGATTTACTGAGACTGTAACTGTATGAGTACACAGGCTCATACATCCCAGGCTAGCAAATGTAGGCAGAATGTACTCCACCTGGATTTCATGATCTATTCTCTATGTCTTCACAGAAAAAGACTTTCCCCTATTAAACATTGTCAATACTTGTATGTACACAGGATTCACATTTTTTCTTTAAAAAAACCCCTAAATTTCAAATATGAAAAAAAAAGCTTTAGACATAACAGAAGGCAGGGCTAGACATAAAATAATCCTTCAAGGAACTACGGAGCTAATTAAAAAACCTACACCTCTTAAAGTATATAATATTTTTTTTCCTAGGATTATATCTCTATAGCTCTCTGGCTAGTATCATATACCTTTAGTATAGTGGTAACCAAGGAGTGTGTTCTCAGATTGGTGTCAAGTAACAATCGCTTCCTTTGGGGTTCCCAATGTTAAAAAAAAGCTCATAAAATAAATACAGGTTATGTGCTGTACTTACCTCTCCCCATTCCACGTTTTTAGGTGGTAAGGGATAATGTGAAGTTATATCATATGCTATCTCTTCCATAAACCACTTAAAACTTTTGCAGTTGTGATCTTCACGGAATTTTTTCAGCTCAGATATATCGCCGTAGGGCAGTGCTTTTGTCTCTGGCCGACTGGCATAAAAGTAATCTTTGTATTCGTCCCACCACACTTCTACAACTCTGACATAGTTCTGTGAACAACAAGGACATCACTGCTACCTCAAAGCATACATTAACAGGTCAGACACAACTGCATGTTAATTCCAGAAACATAAGAATTTCTCCTCTTAAAAAGCGACAGCATGAAATTATTATACAGCACTAATAATTTGTCACCTGCAGATTACACAAGACATATGCATATTATTTTCAAATGACAGCTTAGGACTGAAGCCAGCAAAATAAGCTGGTTGCTTAATTAGAGTACAAGGTCTTTTTCTAATTTTAGAGAATGTTTATTTGAAAATAAAGACTCTTCAGTTATGCGTGCAATAAGGCGTTGTAATCATTTGCTGTGTACCAGAACTGCAATTCAGAGTTCGTATTCACTTTCTACAGTTTTAATAAAGAGAATGATATGCATTAGTTCACTAGGGGTGAAAAAATTAAGTCTTAAATAGGTCAGCTATGACACACCAAGGACATTTCATCTTCTCTCAAGTAAAGTAGTTTAGTGCTGCTTGGAGAAGGGGAAAAAGTGGATAGCTCTCCTGGTGAATGAGCCTCTCCCTCACATCTTTCTTCTCAGGCTCTTTGATGGCTGCACACCCTACTCCGTACAATTCTTCCAGCATTAATGACCTGATGTTAAAACAGTCTTAATAGATCTGACTAAAGGCACAAATTATTCTGAGTTTTACTTTAATCCACATTCAGCATAAATTGAACCAAGCTATTAAAAAAACACATTTACTGTGGGGACAGGAGGGTGTCCGAAGAGGGAGAAAGCTATTCCTGCATCCTGCCTTGAACGGAGAAGCAACTTAATATTTAAGAACTCTCAGCAGTGTTTTGTTGTACTAAGTAAACAGAAGAGCAGACTCATGTAAGGTGTTTAGGTATGCAGCAAATATTTTTGATCAGCTTTTCAGAAGAGTGAAAATTGTTTTTATAATTTCAGACAATGCAAACAAACATCTTGCCTGCACTGAGTCATGGAACTATCATTTGCTATCCTATCTCCCATTGCTCTATCTCTACTCCTAGCTATGCCCATTTCCCCCCTCCCCTGCCCCTACTGCTCCTAGTGCTTGTTTGATCAAAATGTTAATCAATTCACATTATTAGTAGATGATTTTTTTGTTGTTGTTTCTTTTGGTACCAGGTTAGTTTTCTACCATCAAGTGAGGCTAGGACATTCCCTTTTCAACAGGACCAACTGCTAGCTTGGCTCAAGCCTCACTCTGTAGCCCTACCAGTAGCCATCATTACAGGTAATGTCTAGGAAGATGGCTCTGGGGTTGGGATTTACAAAGAACTGGGTCTTTGGGAACAGGATTTACCAATGGCAAAACACTGCACAAGAGGAAGCTTAAACCAGGCAATAGGAAACCTCAACAGGAGTGCTGTCTTTCTTCCTGCTGGTAAATGGAAACTTATACGAAACAGTTTTTCTTGATTCAAGTTCTCTCTTCAGAGATATACAGCTGGCTCACTCTTTTCTTGAGGTGATGTCTGCTTTCAGTATCACGGCTTGAGCAGCACTCCTGAATCATTTTCCCGGGTGTCTTTTACTGCTTCTTAACAAATACAGCCACAAGTTCTGAAAGATGCTAAATTACAGCATTTGCTAAATCTGCCTATGATCACATCCTGTCAAGCCAAAGAAAGATTTCAAACCCATGACTGTCATCTTCAGGAGTGTGCTGCATTTACTAGAGTCGTTCATACTTCAGCTGGTCACAGCACAGCAAAGGCTTGAGGTGTTGAGAGGAAGTAACAGGAAATGTGATTTGTATCTCAAAGATGGGGAGGGGTGGAGCAAGAAGATGGGTTCCAGGAATCTCTACTCTTAGTAACTGCAGGATTGGCACAAGGATTTCCCTCTCGTGGGGATGACCATCGTAGCTTTAGACACTAAATAGCTTTGGATGAAATGCTCTCTAAACTGCTACTAGTAAATAGATGTATCTAAAACTGTTGTTTTCTGAAATCACAAACAACCTTCAAGGTTCCAGCAAAACAGTACCTTTAATGTAGGAGAAGACCCAACGTACACAGGGGGTGGATTTCCTTGCCAACCCTGGAGACGATAGATGTGTCCAACACGGGAACAGGGAACAAATAACAGTTTTCCCCCACACTGCCAGATCTACAAGTTAAAGCAAAGGTAGAGATATTGATATATATGTGCACAGGAATTTAAGACAGACAAATAGATAATACATTATGGAAGAAGTGTCAACTACTTTTCTTAATATACCAACGGTGTGATATATTTCAAGATTTTAGCCGCAGTTGTAAGCCTAAACATAATAGGTTCTTGAAATGAAAGGCTGTATTGAGTACATCTTCATCTCAGCTATGAAGTTGCTCAGCTAAGTTACTTTTTAGAGAAGCTTTTAAAAAATTTTGCCATCTCATTCCATTGCTATTTTAAAACAACAGTAATGAATGAGTGCACAAAATCTGCAATTAGATAATTTTTATTATGACAGAAGTAATAATATTTTGAATTTATTAAAGCAATTCACATACCACCACTAAGATGGGTTTTGGTTAGATGTCCCACCACATTTAAGTTTTTCTTAATAAAGACTAGCAGGAGATAAGGATGTCTTTGGTAACCCGTTGTTCCAAGTACAAACAGATTTTTCTTTAACTACAGAAGCTGAAAATAAAAACTGGGGAAAACATATTGCCATCCTGAAATTCCCTCCTTCTCACACGTCCTTGGATAATCCATTTATGGGGAAAAGAAAACATACCTAAATCTGAATGTAGTTGCTCACAGTTTTGCAAAGTTTGAAATGTAGCATCAAATCCAAATTCAAGCTAATTTAGAGGGTGTTCCAAATTAGTCTGAATTCCAGATTCAAAATATGAATTCACAGTATTAGGAAGAATGCGCAGAATAATTTAGTTCCCTCATTGCATCATCATATTAATTTTCTTAAGTTTCATTAAAATTAAAACCTCAGATATGCAAGGCCATCATATTTGCTATCTAGGACTCAGGATGCAAGACTGATAAATATTATTTAGTTCTTCTGAAAATTGGTCGTGATCTACATGAAAGCAATTTGGAGCTCTCTACATAATCAGCACTTCAATTACAAATAATTTCAATCATGATTTAGCTCTAAGCAAGAGAATTAGAAGGATAAAGACCCTATACATGTAACATCCTCAATAATTACCTTTTGCATATGGATTTACAGCTGAGCAAGTGCACTCAGTTTTCCTCAAAATCATGAAAAGTAAGAGTATCTAGGGGAGCTCTGAATGTACTTTTAGTAAAATTCAGCTACGATTTCACAGATCGCTGCTGAGAATATTAGATGTCTCCACTTTTGTTTGTTAATTGGGACAGATTCCTGCTGTCTGCCACTTGTGTCATTATGAATACTGAAGCTACAAGAAGCTAATGATTATCATGTTACGTTTCCTGCCAACTGAAGAGCATGCATATGCCTAGGAGTGAAAATAAAAGCTTCTGCAGTGATTATGAATGATGCAGTTAGCATTTCAGTTATGAAGACTTCTCTTGTAAAGAAGTTCTTGAAATTTTGAAAAGTATATGACATCATATAAATGGTATAAAAATGGTAGGGAGGAGGAAGCCAGGGCAGATTACTTTTTGTTGCACCATTATATACTTTATATACATCTATGCATAAACTGAGTGCTACTTGTTCTCTGTAATCACTTCCATTAGAAACATCATTTTTCTATACTCACCATAAGAGCACTCAGTTCCCCCCCATAAAATCTTCCACTCTGCCTTCAGATTAGATATTTAGGAGGGTTCGTGAACCAAAACCATTAACAAACTCTAGATTTCTCAGCATTCAGGTCTCAGCACTAGGCGACCCCTCTGAGCACCTCTGCCCCAAAGCCCGCAAGGAAACGTGGAGGACACACACCTCTGCCACATCTCCTTGCAACAAAACCTGCTGGGCTTCACGAGACAGAAGTGGTGCAAGTCAGAGGTAGGTCTGTCTGAACTCCAAACAGAAGTATTTACAGAAAAAACATATGCTAAACTGCATTAGTTTTCCGGTTTTGGTGTTACCTTGTAAGAAATTTCAAAATTTTCACCACCCCAAATTTGAAGACCTGGATCATAGAGACCCAGTTCAAAGAAGAAATCGCGTTCAATGGCAAACAATCCACCAGCCATTGCAGGGGACCTGAAAGAGGAAGACAGTGTAACTTTTTCTGCCATAAGGATACGATAACACCTGGGGAAAGCTTTAATTAAGGAAACAATTCACTGTTAACATATAATAAAGATTAGATAAATGGCAATACACTGAAAAATCACAAAGCTTTGTCATCAGCTTCCAGCGATTTTTTGAAATGACACCTTTAAAATCCCTAGTGAAGTCACAAGTTTGTGGCTTTGTTTGTTTGTTTGTTTTAATACAAAATTTTGGTTGGAATTATCCATTCAGCCAGCCAGTGTGTTTTAAAATAAAAAAGGTAATGATCATTGTGACAAGACACTTCTCTCTTGAAAGTTGTTCAAGTTTCTGAGGTAACAGATGAGATCATATAGCAGACAAAGCTTATGCTCTGAGGAGCTGCCACACTGAAACTTATTATTACAGAAGCAACACAGTTTTTTTCTAGCTAAATGAAGCTAAACAATACCTTTCTATCTTCTCCCTCTGGCTCTTTTTCTACCACTGCCATATGAGACACTTCTTCTTATCCTCTGTGAAATTTTTAAGAGGGCTCGGATCAAGTTCTACAAGGTTTCCATTTCAGTTTAGTTTGGTGGGGTTTTTTTCCTTAATGGCTTTGTAAATCCCTCCATGTATGCCAGGGTTCAATTAGCAAGCTTTAATGTGTCAAAAAGACGTTGTGGTTTGGATTACAGCGTTTTTGCAGAATGGCTCTAACCAAAATTCTTTGGTTTCTTGCTCACACTGAAATACAGAGTAGGATACATTAGGCCATTGCCAGTGCACATACAAAGAATTTTTCACCCGAGGATCAATAAATATATAAAAACCCTAGTAGATAAAAGCTGGAGTCCCCACTAATTTGGCAATTAAAAAAAAAGCAGCTGGTAAGGGAAAAGTGAATTCTTTCTGACTTTAAATGATCTGCAGCACCAGAAGGAAGAGGATTCAAGAGTCCACATCACTCCGGTGAGCCAAGTAAAACAGAAGTGAAATATTCCTTCATGAGGTGGGTCACTTCTAGCGCTATTCAGTCTCTTCATTCCATTAGATTTTTATCTTAGTGATGCTCCTTTTAACAGCAATGATTACGTATTTCCCTTCTTCACATAAATGCCTGGAGGAGAATTGCTTAAGAAAAAGTAACTCGCAGGGTTAACATATACCTCCTCCACACAGCAGGGACAGGGCAACAACAAAACCAGAGCTGCTGGGTCTATCAGCTAAGTTAAGTATAATGGTTATCAGTTCAGCTGCTCTCCAAATCACCTGATCAGATGCTGAGTTTTTCCTAAATGTCCCCTTCTACTTGTCTGTTTACAGCACTTTCTTCCAACACTGCTGTTGCACTGCAGGGGTTCAGAGGGTAGGGAGCCAGCGAGCATAGCAAGCAGAAGCACACTGCAGAGCACAGCCCTGCGGCTTCCCTGCACGTTTGGTTTTCCTCAGCACCATAAAGACTTGGAAAGTGTAGAGGTCTCAGATGCTGAAGTTTCGGTCTTGGCCTTCAATGTGCTGTCAAGTGTGTTAAAGAACACAGTAAATTGCACATAAGCTCAGTAGTTCATTTTATAGGATACGAAGAGGAAAGCATAATATTACTGAAAGAAGGATTCAGGCCTGCGGCAATTCTCACATTACAAAAAGTTTGTTTCTGCACTTTAAGCTGTTGGGGTTTTTTTTTGGGGTGGGGGGTTGTTTTCTTTTTAAACTAAGCAATCCTGGCTACGGTTTCAGCAAGACTCTTACTTGGTCTTACTTATCTTGGTATTGCTGCAACAAAATGCATACAGCCTGGACATAAACAGATGCAGGGAATGTCTCTTTTTAAAAGAAGCACTGTAACTCTGGATGTATTATTAAAAATAAAGTCATCTTTTAAATCATTCTCAGAACATGTGTTCTGTGTTTCTGGGAACAGTTTAAAGGATTTTAAGACCTGTTTGGACGGTAAACATAGAACACAACAGCAATGTTTGAAATAGTTTATCCCCCTCTAAGCGAATATTAAAGTTCCAATGTGGACAGCCTTGTCAGAAAATGGTATTATTTATATTGTATACAAAATTGATCAAAGCTTTGTAACTTCCTTGCATGTGTTGCCATTTTAGCAGAGAACAATCACGGGTGAGGATAGGGAATTACCAACATCAGTTCTTACAATGTTCAAATCATATATACAAGCAATAGAAGACATTAGATTCTGAAGATGTGAGGATTGCTTTCAAATGTAGTAACACGATTAGTTAAGTGTGAAGAGGAAAGTAATAAAAAAACAGCAGAACCACAGACGCCCAGTCTTGAAAAGCCATCCAGAAACCCTGGTTTCTAAGCTAGGATTTCTAGCCAGTTTCTGTTTGCTGGGAAGAAAATATATCCCCCTACAAAGCGTAAGAAAAGGGTGGGACTTCTGTGAAAGTTACTGGAGTTTTCCCAGAAAATAAGGTGGTGGGCTTTCTTTTTTTTTTTTTTTAATGTTATGTATATTAAACTGAAAACCCCAAGCATGCTGAGACCTTAGAAAATATCCAGCCAATATTCTTACACAGTATGTTGCTTTGTCAGATGTGATCTACTCTGAAGCAAGTGGCAGAAATACAATAAAAGCGATTTTTTTGACGCACATGCATAATCCACGAGCTGTATGCATGCATCAAGCCATGACAGCAGGCATTTATGCATTACTGGCTATTATAAATACCCACAGCATGCTCGTTATTTCAAATCACATGGTTAAATAAGCACTATTGTTTCCAACCCTACTTTTAAAAAAATGTCACAGCTAAGTAAATTTTTACCTGGAAACAAAGTCACACAATATTTTGCCAAACAAAACCCTGTCATTCCAATGTGCGCCCTATTAACCACACAAGAGCAGGAATAGAGAGGTGACACAAGGTAGCAAAGGTATTTTGAGCAAATAGTCAGTTGTGGCAAATAGGTCTGATTAAACAAAGCAGATGGTGTGGTTAGAAAGATGAAGATTTTCAGGCTAGAAATACATGCAAATTTTAGCGGATCAATATTGACTTCAGAAAAATAAAGAAACGGGTAAGTGATTTAGTGATTACCGATACGGTTCGGTTTTTGTCTTTCTGCTTTCCTTCTCTCGCTTGGTCAAGGGAACCCTCTTCCATAGCATACTCCAATCCCACGCTCCTCTAGCAAACCCATCTTCGTCACCACCCCCTTGCGGCACAATCTTATAAGTGTTGCCATCTATGACATCTATAAGCGGCACAGTGCATGTGGTTCTGCAGGGTGGCGGATGGTGGCAGGGAAGATGTGGTTATGTGCAAGGACCCGTGTGGCACACGTGCACCGACCGTAGATTGTGGGAAAAGAGGAGGGGGGAGGGAAAAACGAAAGGGTTTAGACAATTATTTGTTATGATTCACAGTATGTAAACAGCTCTCTTTACCGATAAGGCTCAGTTTTATGTTTTCGTTTGGACTTTTCCTTGTGGTTTAACGGAATTCGTTTCCATAGCAAACTCCAGTCCCAGGCCCCTCTGGCAAAACCATCTTCATCCCCACCTTGTTGTGGCTCAATGGAATAATCATTCCCATCTATGTAATCTATTAGAGGTACAGTACATGTAGTTCTGAAACATTTATAGAAGGGAAAGAAAGAGCAAAACAAAATTTCAGAAGAGTAATCTGTCTAATCTGATATTTACAGCATTAATGATTAAGCTTACAGAGCAGTTCATACGAAAAATCACTTGTAAACATATTAAAAACTTAAGCCTCATTAGAAGAAAAGAGATAATCCTTTCTTCAGGTTGTTTTAAGAGGTTCTGAAAGTGGAAAAGGTGGATCTGAAATGCTAATACATTAATTTATTAGTACTTTTCCTTTATGTGTGCTTCTTGACATTGGTCTTCTAATAAAGCACTGCTGGAAGCAACAGAGGAGCCCTTAGAGGGCTAGGGTTCTCACAATATTACTATTGTCTGTAATTTGTATTCATATCAGATCTTGGCTATCAACAAGTATGATAACCTCTTAGCTTTTACTAGTGTAAACATGGATTCTCACTATTCTGTCCTATCCAACTGCCCTGCAAATTCAGCCTCTCAGGATAAAAAAAACATTACTGGTGCTCTCCTACTGAAGAGTAGAGTTTTTCCTGTTCAATTTACAATATGCTCCTCATTGAGATCTATCACACACAGTATTCACCAAGGAAAAGACTTGTTATTGTCCCCGAATTTTCCAAATGAGTTCCCCAGCAACCAAACTTGGAGCATTGTCATCTTTTTAAGTCAAATCTCATGAGACAGAAAAATAAGTGAAGGAAAAGAAATGTTGACGCCATGCTCTTCTTTGAGGCAGAGTGGCAGCATGCTGCACCCAGGGTACCAGGGCTTGGAAGAAGGCTGCTGAGGGCTTCCCTCCGGCACCATGTGCTTTGGCATCGCTGGTCCTCCTGTAGCCTTCGCGTCTGCGGGTGGTGCTGGAGGATGCCTCTAAAGCTGCCTGTTCTCACCAGTCTCTCTCATGTAAAACACTCAGTGGAAACACACAAACATTTCTATCTTCTGTTTAGTATCCTGGCCCAAATACAGTCTCGAAGCTGAGTTACAGCCTTTAGAACACACAAAACACACCTCTTCAAGAAAGTTCTGGTAGTACAACAGGTTAACAAAAATTTTTAGGATTAAGCAGTTATTTTATGGGATTAAAGAGTCCAAACAAGCACACGGTTTCCTAAACACAAATACCCCTGACCACATAAGTGAAGAGTGCAGTAGCACACAGCAACAGCAGCATTTCAACAGCTGGAAGAACAGAAGCCCCTGGCGATCTCCCTGCTCTGTCACCCCTCGCAGATCCCACACACGCCACACAGGCATTTCCACCACTGGCTCCTAGCAAGCGCCTGGGCTTGCGGCAGAGGCAGGCTCGAGCCCTGGCCTTGGTTTGCTAGAGGCAATGCTCCAAAGTGCTTCAGAAGAAACAAATCAGATCATATTGCAAGACCAAAACTCTCGAGATCACGGGGGCTTTAAATCCCTATTAAATCCAAACACTTCTTGCTACTTTTCCTCTACCAAATACCATGTTTTTGTTTAGTTATTTTGTTTAATCAGGCTCCTTATTCAGCCAGAACAGAACATTTTTGTAACAGTCCCTCAGATGGTTGCAGAAGACAAGAGTTGTCTTATATTTAATCTATACTAAGCAAAATATTCAGTATGCCTATTAAAATAAACTATCTGGAGATTTATTTGCCTATTTTCTTTCCTTCTTACATAGCTTTTACTCTGGGTGACAATAATTATACAGCAAATTCTGATATAGCTTGATGTGAATGTGTATGTGAAAGATATAAAACATATTGACTATAGTTAGAAAAGTGAAAACTGTTACTGTGGCTTTTCCTTCCTAAGAAGCCAGGCACTAGAAGTAACAGGAGAACATTACCTGTCCTTAGATATAGGAGCTATAAGTGGCGCATACCAATTAATTCCCACCTCACAATGGGCATCCAGGTAAACCAAAACCTTCAAAAAAAAAAAAAAAAAGGAAAGTAATTTCTATTTCTGTATACGAGATGACAATGATTTAATTAAGCTTATGTACACCAAAATACTTTCATATTATAAGAAAAAAAATGAAGCTTAAATGAGTAAAATTAATATCTTTTAAAAACAGTATCAGTAATACAATACTATGTTTCTACACGTCTATTTGAACATAGAACCACCACCACCTCTCTCCCCTTCCCCCAAAAATAAGAAAAGACAGACTTGTATGTGAACTGGCTCTTACCTGTCCAAGTTTAGCCTTCTGGGCTCCAATGCTCCTAGCTTGGATTAAACCTTCTCTTCTCTCATTTCGAAATACCTTTACAAGGCCGTTCCACTGCTTAATATACTCATTCAGCCTCTCTTTTAAGTGTGCTATCAAATAACAAAGAAAAAAAATATTTTGGTGAGGTTTAATAGTAAACAGTTTTGTACTCTTAACACAACTCAAATCCAACTCTACTTAAAAGTATCTACAGACATTTAAGAGAATCTTGAATTCAACTGCTCATACTACTGCTCACAAACACTAAACCTGGAGAAATCATGATGTGGAGCGCTCTGACTTCACAGCACAGGTTTGTCTCTGGCGCATCTGAAGAACAAGCAGCTGAAGTGGTTGGCCACACCACAGGGAAGATGGGTGGACAATACCCAGTCACTTCAATCACCATAGTGGCTTTCAGGTCTTTGCCTGTATTTCAAACAGGCAGAGAAGTTTCTGTATTTCAGCACATGGTCCTTCCTCATCAGAGAATGTCACATGTACAGTGAAGACATCACTTCTCAGTTAAACATTTCTCTTCATTCACTTTCTCCCTCACAAAATTTTCTGTCAGTCTATGAAATCTGGAAACCTGAGACAGAAACCCACCATACTCTAATTATTGTTGTCCCTCATCTAGACGTGTTCCCCTTGGGGTTGGGCGTTCTTATGCTAATCTTCTAATGAAACTAATAATAAGAATAATTGGAGAGCCAGAATTGCAGTGAACGAGCTGTAGCTCATTATAGTGATGAGACGGGAAACCTTCAGCCAAAGGAATTTGGTCAGTAAAGGGATGCATAACCGCATAAAAATCAAGATGGGCTACGTTTAAATGGTTACAGATTTGTATTTGTACATTGGTCTTTGCCAAACTATCTGGAAACCACAATCCTACCACACAGTTTGAAAAAAGGATCCTGGTGTTGCATAGTATTTTTGCACATATGATTCTTTGAGAAAACTCACAAGGGCAGAAGGGCTGGTAGTTAGGCGCTTGCTGTTTGAGGCTACGCTGATTTAACTACTGGTATTCAATTAGAATCTATTTTTGTACTGAAAGGCTCAAAACAATTGCCTACAGCTTCAGTTTTTCTCAGTCGGGAACCAAAATAAGCCACCTAAGCTACAGCTGAAGCATCCATGCACTGGTCCGCACCAGCTCTGAGGAGCTGCTAGATGCCATGCCTGCGCTGATCTAACAGAAGGGATGAGCAGAGGTGGAAGGAGAAACATGTCCCTTTCAGCAACAACATGCCACCAGGTTGCTTCAGCAGAGAGATTTTCCATACCCTGAGTGAAAACGACTTAAGTCCGGAGCTTGCTGCAACTTATATTTCATTATGTTTTATATTCTTGCCAACAGTACTTTAAAAATTGCTAGTATAAATAAAAGCTACATATAAATAATTGAAATGGTGTTTTTTGAAAGTGAAGTTTCCAAACTTGAAAATTCAGCAATTCTAGCAAAGAAAAATCTTCTGAAACCGCTATCTTTTAATACTACTTTTATCCTTCCTCTTCACCTTTATAAAAGACAACGTTTTCTCAACTAAATGTTTTATGTATCCTCTTCTCCTTTCCTGTGCGCATTTACAATTTCTTTTTTAAATCCTTGTGCATTAGGAAAACTTTAAGGATACATAAATATCAAACTGGGGAAAGAACAATTTTATCACATATGCCGTATAGAATAACATGCCATGTAATATACATAGAACGTATGATACGTTAGCTGCGATATAAATTTTTTAAGGATAAAACCAACAGAGTTACGAGGTCATGCTGAAGTGGTACTAAGAGAATCTTTATGCCACACCATTATTTATTCTGCAAATTCCAAGTACATGTTACAGAAGAACTGTCAGGAATTTTTTAAAGATTTAAAACCCAAAGTTATTTCCAGCTCTCCTTCCTATGAAGCCAAATGTTTTAGTTATCAAATGTTCAATTATGTAAGGCTCAGAGGGAGCTATAGAAACCTGTCATACTGATTGTGTAAAGCTTTTCTACAGTACAAGTCTCAGAACTTTGCAGTCCATTACCTGAAACTGTGTCAGGGTTAGCAGCAAGTGCTATTTCCCACAGGAAAACTGAATTTTGCCTCCTTCAATACTACAAAGCCTGTATGACAGTAGTGTATAAAATCCTGATGCTTTTACAGTTGGAAATACTGTTTGGCTAGCGTCAGACTTTGTTCACATAGAACGTATATTTACGATATCTGTCAACAGCCTTACAGAATTCTGTTTTTTGTTTAAAAATGTGTATTTTACCTTCCAAAATAGTATAACCACCAATCTGGTCTACACTTGTTTGTGTTCTTCTCTCGTCTCAGTGCATGACTAAGGCACGAATCAATGTTTTTTAAAAACACATTCTTCCTCTGAAAGATGTTAGGCATTGCAGATTACAAGGGGGGGGGGGGAGAAAGAGAAAAGCATTTTTTTTCCCCTTGACTCATGGATATCAGTTTGAGAACTAGAAAAATGGTATCAGAAGTCCTCCCTAAAGCAGCTGCCCCCGAGTCCCCTGTACTGTGGGGCTCTCAGCTCTAACACAAGCATCGATTAACACTTCAGCTTCTCCACTGCAAGCACCATTAAACAAGTTAATAAAAATACTGTTACGTGCTCATGTTCAATACTTCCCCTTTGGTTGCCTCATGGGATGCTGCATCAGTGGGAAATACAGATAGCAAGTAAATGCAAAAGGTAGACAAAGCCTTTAAAAGCTACTGGGAACACTGTTATTTACCTCCCCATCACTCTTTACAGGTACACAGGCTATAAAAACAAGCTGCACCAGCTGAGGTACTGACCTCTATGCTTCCCAAAGAAATAAAGCTGGTACCTAAATACAAAACAAGTAGTTGTTGATGACCTACATACAGAACTGTAATTGTAGCTTCCGAAAATCTGACGTTATGAATTCCCACTGCCCTTCCAAAACATCTGTATCCTCCTCACAGATAGCACTGACAGCAAAATAAACTGTTTCTATCAAGAAACACAACAAAAATGGGTAAAAAAACCCCATGTGCAGGAGTGCAGCCACACTGACAGTGCAATAGAAATTACTGCAACACTTTGTGGACTCTTAACATGCATTAATACAAAGGTCTCCATTGAAAATACCAGAACTAGCATCAACCAATTAGCTTGGCATCATCTTCTTGTTACTGTTTCCTTTCTGCTCTGACAAAGGAAAAAACGCCTGAACAGAACTCAGCCCATCTCTCCATGCAGTTCTCCACAGTCAAACCCTGCTGTTTGCAGAAGAGATTAAGGAGGGAAGGGAGGGTGTCATTCAGCAAAAAGACTGCTCCCAACTGACTTTATACAAAGAATTATAATGAAAGGACATTTTTCAAGCATTGCAAGTGTTCCTCCCTGTAAGGCATAACATATATACGCTCCTGTGCATCTGTAACTCCCTTCCGATGAACGAGGATTTCTTGTCAAGAAGGACAGGCAGGGCTGTTTATGAACCAGCCTTTAGAAGAGTTCGCACCCGCTATGCTCCATTTTAATTTCCTATCGATGGAGAAGGCAGTGGCTAAGAAAAAAGGACAGCCACACTGAGTGTCAGCAAACATCTACCCAGCTCTTTGCTGGGTGGAAAGGCAGAAATGAAGTGCGCGGTCTGAAAGCAGGTGGGGAAGGAGAAAATCCTGTGTCTGTGCTACCAGCACTGCTTTTCTTCTGGCTGAGAATGCAAAAAGCCACCAGCAGCTCTGCTGTGATTAAGAGTGTTTGTGTTTTGCAGCTCTCCTAACAACTGGAGATCTCTTCAGGCAGCTTGGCAGGCTTCGCAGCCCATACTAGTTCATGCTTCTCTCTGGGGAGAAAGAAGTGGAGCAAGATTCTACTCTCTCAGCCATTTTTCATCTAGAATGCAATTTGAATTATTGAAATTAAGTTAATTATGTTTACCAAGTAATAGCCTAAAGCAATTTGAAGAATTATTATAGCGAAACAGTACAGTTGCAAGGTGTTCAGAACCATTCCAGTCCGTGCTTGTTCTCCAATCATTCATATATGAGAAAACTGCATCTTGAGCTTGCTTTGCTGAGTTTTCTGAATTAAGAAAGTTATTGGGGAGAATGAAGCGTGGGAAATTGGGTTTGCTGGATGTTAGGTCCAGGCTAGCTGTATCTGCTAACCATTTATATATAAACAGAAAGCATAAGTAAGCATAAGTTCTGTATTTCAAAACAAATTTCTTGAAAAATACTGCCTTTATTTAACAATCATCATATACTGGAAAACTGTAGTATGAGTTGATACACCAGACGAACTCATTTCATGAATTACATATACACGGCACAGAGTCAATTACAACTCATCTGAAACCCAAGTACCGAGTCCAATCGTTAGCAAAAAATCTGGTAACTTTTCTAGAGACCATCAGCGTCAGTTATTTCATACTGCTAACTCAGTCCTTGAACAGCTCTGAAGGAAAGCTGTGGTCCCAGCTGAAAAGGAAAAACACAGCACATGTCTGCTGACTGAATTATTAAAATTATATCCCTTAAGAGAGAAGATATTTTTGTTTTATAGCGTGTGTGTCTATACCTAAGCCAAATTCTCAAAAGCTGTAAAAGGATACAGGAGACTATAATGTAGTATTAGTATCTTTATTAGACTAAGCCAGATGTAGTCAAGTTTACAACACAGGTAACCTTTCCTCTCCTGTAAAAATAAACAAAAATGATACCTACCTACTTACATAACTACAGGTATGATGTAAAGATTAACATACAATAACTACTTTTAATAGTGATCTATACTTGAAAAAGGTAACCCCAGCTATGTGATGAGTTCAGTTTTAAAATTTTTAGTGGGTATACCTGCAGAAAACAACTCCTCCCATGAAGCTGGAACTCAGAGAAGCCCAGATCACTTGATAAAACATAGAGTTTAAGAACACAGTCATCTGTTTTCTATGCCACTGCCCAATTCAGCTATTATCAAAACAAAGATGAAGGTAAATGGAACAGACCCTAGGCTGCTGACCAGTTCAAACCTGCCTGGGCTCCTAAAAGCCATCATCCTCCTCGTCTAGAAGAGGCTGTCATCCCGCATGCTCAAAGGTATGTTTTTATTGATGTATCTATTCTTTTTCTCTGTCAACTTCTATTGAAGAACTATGCTGCAACAAAGTCTTGAAGAATGTGCAGCCGTGGTGCACTATTTTGAAACCTCTTTAAGGTTTAAAACTAGACAGATTTCCTCTGTACCAATCTTATATCACTAGCATACCACTTTCAGTTCTTCTCTGTATTCAGACTTGATTTGCATTAATGCTGAAGATATCACCATTAAAGGAAAAAACTTGGTGTATGTTTGTAAGAATCACACGTAAGTACATACATCCTGACTATAAACCAAGACCAGAATGTGTATTACAAAGGAAGAGAAAAATTTCTGGACTTCTGAAAATGTTGATACGCAGGACTCAAAGAAAGGCAGAAATTGAAACACATTTGAATTCTTAAAAGCCCTTCCCCCAATAAGAAAAAACAAACGTTAATGTGATGCTTAATTAAAAAAGGAAGCTGGAAATTAAAAAGATATTGAAAATAAATCAGAATAATTCAATATCCTTAGATACATTTTTATGATAGTATTAAAAAACAAAAAGGAATCTGGATTTCTGTGTGGAATAAAGAAAGAAATTATTCCTAACAGGCTTAACTCAAACTCCTTCAATACTCTTAACCTGTCTTCACAAGACCTAAGAGAGGTACTAGCTATCCCAGATTTCTTACATACTACTCCACGACTGTGGTAGAGAGCCCACCACAAATCCTGTGTTTCAAACGGGTGAATATACATAACGGATTGCCGCCTTTATGAAAGCAGTTCACTGCAAAAGAGCTTTCCCTTCACTGAAAACTGAAAGGACTGTGAAGAAGCAACTTAGTTTTCTTGCAGAGGCAACTCAATCCATGGCAGGTAATAAAACAAAAATATTTAAAGAAAAAAAAAGTTTCCTTTTCTACAAGTAGTGTGTTAATATTAAAAATATACCTTTGTTGCTAAAATCATCAATCAGCACAATTTCTGCCAAATATTTCCTTGGTGTTCTCTTAATGACACTGTGGACTGTCCTCATGAGTGTGGACCATCCTTCATTATGGAAGACAATGACAACGCTGGAAGTGAGCAGGTTTTCATCATAATGCCAGTATTTGCATCTGTAAAAAGATTTGATTTTATTAGTTTTCACATTGTGATTTACAGAACTGCTTAACAACACCTTTGTGCAAATGAAATCTTCACTGATGGCTGTCCTTCAGATTAAAGAGAAACAGGATATAACAGGTAATGTAGCTTAAGTGCACCACAGAGGTTAGAGGCCCAAAAAGCAGCTTGCTTCCAGCCAGCGAACCTTTTTTCCTCCTGGATGAGGTAGGATGCAGCTGGTGAACCCAGACTCCTGCCTCAACAGCTACGTGCTTCCTCCTGTATAGGTGGATGGAACTGCACAAACCCTGCTGAGAGACATCCCTACCCCCACCACCACCACCTTGCTGCTTGTGCAGCCAGTAGAGAACAGTGGAAGAAAAGCCCCAAACCGCAGCTGCAGAGATGGTGGTCCTCTTCAAGACATCAGGTATCGTGATTTGGGATGGACTCTACATTTGGCTCACCTACTGTGTAACACTCAATAAGACACTGCTGTTCTTTTTCGAAGTCTCTTTAAATCAGATTTATCCAGTAGAAGGACTATCTACAAAGTGTTTCTGTTGGCTTTTTACAGTCCACATGCAGAATCTGCATAATTAGCAAAGTTACTAACACTGTTGTGGCAAGGCAAAACTCAGTAACTTCTGTCCTTTCACAATAAAATAGATTTAAACATACCAAGTAAACTAAAAGTACAGCAGCAGCATGCAAAATACTCATGTCCGCCGCTCTGCATAAAACTATCTCAATTTGCAAAACCTGTCAGAAGAGCATAGTTGCTTGTAGGAAAATGTCATCCCATGGCAGGCAAGACATGATCTTTACTATTTATTATTCACGCTTAAACTTTCAGGTATAACAAATGTAGCTAAAAACCCCAACCTTACCAAACCCATTCAACCCTCCATTTCCCTAGTCAAAATGCAGAGGCATGTGTTTCACCAGATATAAGAAGGTAACAGCTTTTGCCAAATTTGTGCATTTGTACGTATTTTTTTTAACGGACAAAAATAAAAAATTAAAAAAAACAGACTGCCAAGGAAAGTTTCAAACCTGGCCCAATTTCAACGGGCTCCTTCCTTGAAAGAAAGGAGGAAGGGAAAAAGAACGAGAGGTGAGAAACCAAACAGAAAAAAATTGAAATAATAAAGTGAGAAATTGAACACTGAAGGGATGCAAAATTTTAGAGAAAGGCCAAGAAATTTTTGATCATTTGAAAATGTAATGCCTATATAAAATTCGACAATAAATGCTATCACAATAATGATGTAAACAAATTTTGATTAAAATGAACAGGCATTGAATGGATATTCAAGTAAGAGGTTTAACCAAGCATGTATCTGGCTATAATATACACCTTTCTAGAAGTCAACATGACAGATCATAACTGCATCAACCGAACACGTGAGACGAACCAGTGTCACAAAGACAGACATGGGAAACATAACTACTGCCTATGCTCATGCCTATTTTTTCAGTTTAAGCATCTGTATTGGTGGGTTCCAGCTTGATGTGCCATTAAAAGCACTTCTGTATCCATTTAAATCATGTTGCACTTCAATTTCACTGTGGACCTGGACTCGGGTCTTTTTCCTGACGGAGTACAGATGATTTAGAAACAAGCAATATGAGTAATTCAGTCCACACTTTCCAGTATTTATTAATCACATTTATCAACAATGGGTTTCATTTGCAATTGTAATGTCCATTTCCCCAATGGCATCCCTAAATGAGATTGTTCAGTCTCCCTAATTACAACCATTCCAGGTATTTCCTTACCTGGAAGTTTCCCTACCTGATCACCAGCCCCTTTTCCAACTACAGATGGACCCACTTTCAATGACAACATGCTTTGAAATTGGGTCCAT
The DNA here is from genome assembly GCA_013398125.1 of Aegotheles bennettii. Taxonomy (NCBI): domain Eukaryota; kingdom Metazoa; phylum Chordata; class Aves; order Caprimulgiformes; family Aegothelidae; genus Aegotheles; species Aegotheles bennettii. The sequence goes on along the minus strand of VZRW01004279.1, from coordinate 17,219 downwards.
CTTTTTGAAACACCCTGTATAGTAATACAGTTCCTGCCACCAAACCCAGAGACATAGCACTTCTGATTTCAATGGGCAAAAGAGTTCCTTTTTTCATCTTTCAGCAAGTAAAGTCTCTACTAGAGAGACTCTGACTGACTTTTCAAAGACAACTATAGTGTATTAAGAAATTATTATTGAGAAATAGAAACTTTTAAACTTATGGATGCACAAGCTTACACAGTTGTATTTTACTTATCTATAGACAATAAAAAGCTTAAATGCACAGAAATGTTCCTGTGTTTGAAAAGAAATTGCCTTATCATCAGAAATCACCAGAGTTTCTGAAATTAAATTAAGCTAAACGTGGGAAGAACTCACATAATGGATCGATAGGCATTTAAAGAGCGTTCCTTTGGTGAAGGATATATTTAATTTATTGTCAGAGAACAGCATCAATATGTATAGAAATACCCATCAGAAAAAAAATTGGTAGAAAAATACTATTAATTTTGGTCCTGTGGGAAAAGAAAATCACAGAATCAAAACAGTCTATAAGTCTGATATAATAGGGCATTTCTTTGTCTTAGGCATGCTGTAAGCAACCTCTCAAACAGCACAATCTCTACAAGTACTGTTCACTGACTAAAATCCTCCAGTTCAATTGTTTTTATGCCCAAAGTAGCTGCAGCTAATCATATTTAAAAGCCACCTACATACAAGTACTTGACTGACTGTTTGGAACACACAGTTCAGGTCACTGACGCCTTCCTTCCACACATCCCTTGCAAAAGATTTCAGCTGATTACAGGTCACAATACTTTCATTTATAGCACAAGCATTTAAGCTGTTGACAACTTAATGCAGCCATTTGCAAAGATAAAATAGATATGCTGCCCAGGTGCATTAAGTCAGCTGCATAAAAGAAAGACTTTCCATCATGTGTTTAATAACAGATTAATAACTGCACTGTGTTGCTTTACATGTATATACACCAGAGTAATTCTGGTGACACAGCTGTGTTATAACAGAGGAAAATGGGATGTTATACATTCAAAATTGGCATGACAGCTGAAGGCCATTCAAGAGCTACATGTAAAAGGCAGTGGAAATTAATGGCACCTTTTGCCCCACAGGAGAAGGCAGCACCTGCTGCAGGTTGTGCTGTGCCACTGACCTGTACCTTTAGCAGTTTAGCTAGGAAACATTTTTGCTCTCCAATTAAAAAGAAAGACAGCTACCACATTGCAAACTGCCTTCAACAACAGAAACAAAGTAAACATTGAAAAAAAACCCAAATCTTTTTGTTGCTTATTTATCCCACTTTCTGCAGTGTAGGTAAGCCATACTTAGGAACAACATGGTGAAGAGCATAAGAATGAAAGACAGTAAGTAACTTAACATAATTTCAAAAAGTCAAACCTATTAAAAAGCCTGAACTGAACAACACATCTGTGAGCAATTTATACGCTTTTTCTGATCTGTATTTGATACATTTTAAAAACATAAAACCAGAGGTCTAGACAGGCTTTTTGCAACATATCCAACTTAATCTCCTCAAATCTGTCAGCACGTTTTTAAACTTGAAAAATCATGTGTTGCTAAACGTGCCATTTTCAAGTCATAAAAGCATTGCATTTACACCTCTAGTAAGATCATACCTTTAGTTTTTTCCAGAAGCTTTATTTCACTTGTTGGACAGTCCACAGACTAAGCTCCAACAGGCTGCAGTGACTCCTATGCACAATCTGGTCTCCCATCTTGCATTGAGAATTAAGAGGTTCCAAACACGGTGGTTGTTTCAGATACGTGCCGTCAATAAACATTTTAATCTCTGTGGCATTTTTGTCCAAGAAATGCAAATGTTGCTCAAGTATTTGAGCAACAAAAATCAGGAGGCTCCGCTCCCATTTCCTTCACATCCAGAGGGAAGGAAGCAGGGAAGAGCCACTCCTCAGTGGAGCAGCACTGACATCCAGTGGCTGGAAAACCAAATACCAAGACACCATAAATGCCTTTCTCTTGTATTTGAAGCTGAATTTCACACTGTTTCCCTGTCAGTTTTAGGCATCAGAAAAGGAAAATGAAAAGCCTGAATTCCCAGACTCATGCTTCAGTTTTCAGGGTCAAGTAGATAGGGACATCCAGGCAAAAGCTGCAAGCTATTAAAAACTGGCATGGGCAGATTTGTGACAAGGAAGATTTAAATATGTTTCAACCTCTAGCTTCCTCCCCTGGGCTCTGCCCTGCCCACATAAGGTAGCACGGTGCCCTGTCAGGTGGAGCCTTGGTGATACGCTGAGAACCAAATTAACAAATTCACTTAAAAACACGTATTTTGAATTCTTATTGGTATAGCTGAGAGGACGGCATGTTGCAGCACCTAGGCCAGAATCGGTGGCATCCTTAAGCTAGTTCTGCCTCCAGACAATTCACACTACTTCTCCTAACCCCTGTGAAGAGTCACTGTATGGGGCAAAAAGCAGCAGGCGTGCACAGATCTGCCCAAGGCTGGCAACACCTTCCCTGGGCAGTGCTGCAGGGAAGAGCGGCCCCATTTGCCTCCCTTCCTCAGGGAACTCATGAGTGAAAGGAAGCAACACCTTCAGATCACTCCATGAAACAAAACTTCCCATCTCTAGATCAGTACTGGCATCACTGAGCAAAAACACAGACTGACTCATTACTGGAGCCAGAAGAAACCTTTTGATGATACAGTAGTGACCTAATGGAGAAACAGAGTGAGTAACGTTTCTTCTGACTATTAGCCTGCATACTTCAGATGTGAATTAGTCCTACTCCCTCTCCGCCCCTGGGAGGGAACAGCACTGTTGGAGACCACACCACACCAACGTCCCTGTCCCTGGATCATAAAGTTGTGCACCAGCCATGGCAGGAGAGAAGCCCTTTCACAGGGGAACACTCTGCACAAGAAGCTGGACATCTGGGCTGAAGTGGCCTTGGCTTGAAGAAATTTTTGCTCTTAAGAGTTTCATGCTGTATTCATTGGCTTGCTCTTTCTGATGACCCCGGCCCCACAAATGTGATTCCAGGTACACGCTCCAAGGATTAGATGACCCTACAGTTTTAGCAGCCACCACAGTTGCAGATGTAGGCTCAGATCTCCCCAGGCTAGAGGTTGCTTCCCCTGGAAAAGTAATCCAGCCATCAAGCAAAAAATGCAAGAAGTGAACAAGGAAAGCACCTTGACGGCAATTTAAAGGTGAACCCAAATACTTAGAGGGCAATTTTATATCTTGAGCCAACAGAAGCGCTTCTCACAGTCTTTCTGAATTCCTAACTTCCCTTGAACACCAGCACCTAAGCTCCAAAGAAAACTAAGAGATATCATGGCTGCAACCAATCCTCTATCCTGATGCTATCTTCCTCAGGTCAACTATCTAAGCACCTGTGCTTATCAAAGGCTCGTTGGTCCCTTCTCTGGATTTTAAAGCATTGTACTTGTGTGCTCAACCCAAAATGTAGCAGCACAGTTTTCTCCAAGATGGTGGGCAGCTGCCACTGCATTCCCATAACTGGCCCAGCAGCCACCTCCTAAGAAGCTCGAACCGGCTGTTTCAAGCTGAGCATCCCGAGTCAGCACAAAGCTGTAAGTCTCAATTTAGCAATTATCCTGAAATAGTAACTGACATTAAAAAATGAAATCTCTCTTCTCCATTAATATAAAACTGTTCAGGATTTTAAATTGTATTTTTTTATTTCATGTTTAAAGTGGTATGGGATTCACAGAGATATAAATTACCACCTACCGATAACTGCTTTATAGTGTATGCATTTTTCTCACTCTCAAGAGGGTCTAGCACTAGCAGAGCTCAAAAATAAGTCAGGAGCGCTGTTTTGATTTGCAGCTTCCTATTCTGGGAAGTCCTGTTCCTATCTTATAAAAAGACAGTCCTTCAGCAGACAGCACGCTGCTTACATACTTTAATACTGAATTCAGGGCTCCTTGCTTTTTTAAATCATCAATTTATTATGACTACTTCAGTAAAATGCATCTACCCCCTAGGAAGACAGGTGACAGCTTCTTTCACAAAACACCTCCAACAGCCATTTGCTCATCTCTAGGGTTGACACCAGCAAGGTCCTAGCTGAGACCAGATGCCTGACGCCTGCAAGCCAGAGGGATCATTGCCTGAGGAGACAGAGATAGATTACAGAACTGGGCATTACTTTGCTAAGATACAACTAAGTAAAACTAATGTTAATACTGGATTTGTTGCCTATGAAACCTTGCAGGGTATTTTTATGCATCAGCATAAGATTATAGCAGTCAACTCACAAAACAGGTTCTGGAAGAGAAGTGAATAGACAAACCAAGGACAGTTTGATCAGCTGAGTAATTTTTTTTCCCCTTCAGTAGACAGCAGCCAAACCTCTACTACACACCACCTAAAAAGCTTAAACCAACACCGAAACAGCATTTCCTATTTTACAATAGCTACAAGCTTTGTCTGTTTCCATTCCTGAAGTAGCCTGCAAGGCTATGTGACTTAATTTTGTCATTAGTGTCCCTGGAAGCACAGGCTACATCTCCCACCACACCTCTGAAAGTGCCACAATCCAAATTCAGAGCAAGGTTCGTACAGAGACCCAACATTAGGGCTAACAGGAAAATTAAAGGAATAAACTTTGCATTTTATTTAATCACAAGATTCTTGCCCATAGCATCACTTGCCCAACACTGAAAAAGCTGAAGCAACAAATGCTGCAGGGCAGCAGAGCTAGGGCAGCTGGAAGGCTGAAATAAACCCCCCTCCTCTGGGAAGGGGAAGCTGCCTTACAGAGAGATGGAGCCCAAGCCCTCCTCTTTGCTGTTTCGGTTTGAAGTGGTGCAGTATCTCCCGCTCCTGGCCAGCCCTTCTGCAGCACTGTGGCATGCCATGCACTACAGCAGGGAGCAGATGGGGCCAGCAGATCACCCAGCACCAGTGTCGGACATGACCATGGGTCAGCTGCTCTGTGTCCTCAGAAAACACGGGTCCAAAGCTACAACTCGCTACATATGGCAATTCCCATCACTTCTGCGCTGAAGTGGGCACTAGTTTGAGAAGGCATAGCTTGATGTATTTGCTTAAGTACAGCTCAAAAGAGTTCAGGCTGTGAATAATTTTGGATTTATCAAACACTGACAGGTTTCACTTAATACAATAAACAATAGACTAGAAAGAAGCTTGGGGCAGGGGGCTCAGTCCCACAGGAATGCCTCATTTCCACCATGGCTTGCTCATTTAAACATGGCGGTTCCTGCCCATGCTCAGCTGGACTGAATTATAACCTACATCATGCAATTTTATTTAAATGCTCTACCATGGTAAGTTCTGGTTAACAGGGACAAGTCACAGCATAAGAAGCTAATTTAATTTTTTTAGTTTCACATTCAGATTATAACTCATTTGACAGAATGCTTCTTCCATTTGCCCCAAAATTTCTATGATGCAAGATGGCACCTGGAGCATTACATAACCAGCTACAGGAAACCCCTCAGACTTTTCTCTGCCCCCACCTCCCAAGTCAGGGTTTAAGGCAGAATTCAGATATGCTCCAGGCACTGCACTATGCATTTTTGGTGAGTAAGAGGTCCTGTTCAGGGCTCAGTCTTCTCATTTCAGATGTACGCACAGAGGTAAGTAAATTCAACTACAGATAACACACCCAGTGCCTCTGGCAACTTCTTTATGCTCTTCAGGTGAACTATTTCTCTGTTGAAACTTGAAATTTGAAACACTAGCAGCCAATACTAAAGAGACACAGGATCCATCTTCACTGTCCTTTTCATTGCTGGGACCTGAAATGTTAACAGAAAATGCCTGATTTTGCTTTAAGGCCAATGTCTGGAATTCAGATCTTTCATGACCACAAGATGTTCTGACAATACACGGCCAATTACATTTTAAACACATTTTTTTCCTCCAGGAGTCTTGTCAGCAGTAAGGCAGCTGATAAGGTGCAGTGGAAAGCCAGCCTTTCTGATTTAGTGTGACCACTATAATTCACCTGATTCTCAACCCCAGCTCTCACTGAGGTGCATGAAGATTTATGCACATACTATAAAATTAGTTTTCTTGGTTACAGAACAGTTCCAATGTACTATATAGCACTTGAATAACATTTTCCCAAGGTACTGTGTGAAATGAAACCAAGTCCCTAATGCTCCATTTCCAATGACACTGACAGGAATGGTAATTACTGAAAACTTTTCTTGTATAACAGTATCAAATATGTAATTTGCACAGTGCTATAATTAAGGAACTAATCACATTCCTGAAGAAGGCAGGCTCCGCTCCAGAGCTTTTCTACTCAATCTCCTTAGCTACAACAAGATTGACTGGACAACTAACTACTTACTGTAGAGAACATACTAAATTCATGTTATTTGCCCGAAGATCATCCATTTCTAATGAGCAGCCAGGATTCACCTGCCGTATTTCATACCCCAAGTAATCGTTTACAACTAGAGATTTCTGGTATTTTTTCAACTCAGGTCCAGCACCAAAAATTTTCTATATTGTTTTGTATTTTTAATAGTACTTGGACCAACCAAACAGTCCAAGCTATCACCATCAAACTATGATAGGAAAAGTATCTTTACTAACAGCTCTGTTTTACTAACACACAGCTCTGCATGTGTGTATTCTTAAAGTCAGAAGCCTTTATTTCTGGCAAGAATTCCCTCCTCTACTTGTACTAAAAGTAATAATAAAAAAACCCACAAACGCCCTTCAAAACTACACATATGATTTTAAAAACCAAGCCAATTCTCCCTCCCTTTGGACTTGTTTTATAAAAAGTCATGAGCTGCAAAAACAGTTGTCCAAAAATACATTTCTGTACACAAGGAGCATTGTACTCAAGCAAGGAACAGTTACTTTTTTAGGTTCTCAACTGCTTTTCAAAAGCTTATTGCTAGTTGTTCCGTTTGAAGTGAAAGGGAGACCCATGGCAGCAGATCCAATTATTCAAGTACAATATTAGTATGGCCAAGGGGCATGTCCTGTAACAACAGTATCATTAAAAAGGAAAAGTCAAACTGGATAATCCACGGAAGGAAAAAACACTTTAAAATATTTATTTTGCCATGATCAGACTGACAGATGTGTGTGGGTGACGCAGTTGAAATTCTGACTCATGCTGGTGAGCAGACAGAAGTTATCTATTGTCATACTGAAAAAGAATAATCCCTTAAAAGATTAATTTGTCTCATGCCATAAACAGTCACAAAGAGTTATGATGCTTCCCCTCCCAGTCATACTACCCAGAATAAAATTCCGCTGACATTTGTCAAAAGAAGCTGTCAAGAAAAAAATCTAGCTTAAATAATGTCGTAAGACTAAAACCCTCTGGGTCAGCAAGAATAATTTGTAATGGGTTGTATAACAACAGCATATCAAGCCTGAGCAAAACATTTTGAGCACAGATCCTTTCTTACAGCCAACACAGTTAATTACTCTGGCATGAAATCTGATCAACAGCATGAACAGCCCTGGCTCAAGGGCTATACAGTAATGTAAGTTAGTTAATAGGACAGACAGTTTCAAAGAGCAACACTTATAATATACTTTAAGAGTATGCTTCTTGACTTAAATTTCAACCCGAAGTGCAATAAGCATGACCCAAGCCCAGCAAAACATACCAATGGAAATTGCAGACGTGAACTGGAGTGTTCTACCGTGAAAGCGAACTTCACAAACGAAAACCTGCATTGCTCTTAGTGCTTTTGAAATAAAAGAAACTACAAAGAGACTACTGCAACTAATGCATTGTAGTTACACAGTTTTTAGAAATACTGAATAAAGATTCTTTGAAACAACTTACACTGCCTTGGTCCTGCAGCTCTTGAAATGAGCCATACGCTAGACAGTGTCTTCTCAGAGCTCCACACTCATAGTCATCAGCAGTTTTGTCCATCAGGTAGTTTTCTCTCCCTTTTCAACTCTTCCATAGATAAACCATTGTTTAGATGTTTCCTAACATCTGCTGTGAGAACTTAATGATTTTGGGTGTTACAACTTTGCCAGAAAGGGCCCAGGAATGGCTTGTTCGAGGACAACATCTCCAGGACACAGGAACTGCCCATTCCCACGTGCAGTAAGTCGAACAGGTATGGCAGAAAGGCCACCTGGCTGCACCAGGAACTCCTGATGGAGCTCCAAAGCAAGCAGGAAGAGATGGGAAGGCAGATGCATGGACTGGCTACGTAGAAGGAGTACAGAAATATTGCCTGTGTACATGAAGAGAGAATTAAGGGCAAAACTCTGGTGGAGTTGAAATCTGTGAGATGGGAAGGGCATAAGGCTATGTCCTGCAAGGATACATTTAGGACAACGACCTAAAAAGCAAAATGCAGTTTGACTCTGCCTTGTCAGAAGGAGGCGAACACACAATGACAACATTCACCACTGGGATTTGTATTAACATTTTTTTAAACACACTGAGATTATTGTACAACACTTTCTGTGAGATAGTCATGCAGCAGAACTAATGTCTCCCGTAAGAACATAAGAAAGAATGTTTTTCATTGATTTGATGTGACAATTAACCATAGACTTCATGCAACTGGACTTTTCTAAGAGCGATAAACACATCACTTAGGTCTCTATTTTAAACCTATTGAACTGGAGGACGATTCTGCAGTAGGTCTCCTCAGCCAGGCTTTTACCCACAGCGCCAGATGCCACAGCCCCCTTGGCCAGCACTGTGCCTGCTTTGCCATGCCTGTCTTCCACTGCACCATGGAAAGTAATAAAACAGATTGGAAGAAGCAGCACAGAGGCCTGGCCCAAGGACTCATTCAGTATCTCATACCCTCAGTCATTGGGCTGAGAGGGCATGGATAATTCCTTTCTTGATTTTTTTTCCAGATAGATGGAAAGAGGGAGAAAACAGTTGGATTTACCAAATTTCCAGGCAATAGCAAAAAAAAGCAACATTGCTTCAATGTCTGGATGAGAAATCAGCATAGAGCAGAGTGTTTAGAATTCACTAGTAGCCAGCGAAATTTTTGGAATTAAGGAAGGAAGGACTGCTTTCTTTAAAATAAACCAGAACCAGATTACTAGAGCTTAAATGTGCCAGGGATCTCCTAACATGAAGACAAGGGGAAACCATCAAAACAGTCACGCAGATGTACTGGCTGCCCAAGCAGGGCTCAGACAGCATCTGAGATGTGTACAGAAGAATCGGAGCACTGGTGAGGACAGAAGACACCAGCAGGAGACTTCCACTGCCCCAGGAGGACACAGTAAATACAAACTGTGCTCCAGAGGCTACTGTTCAGTCATCGCTACCTAGCGTTTCCAGGGGACAGCACATCAGAGGACCTACAAGAGAAGCAGCACATTTTGAGTCCTTGTCAGAGCAATGTGGAGCTCAGCTGAAGACCTGTGTAGAAGCTGTGCTATAATTGTTGCCACAACGCACTGAAGTCCTAATACTGAAAGAGAGGTGTTCGAATAGCACCTCCTTTAGAAAACAGCAACTGTAGAGAAGTGAGTTGGCTTATTGAAAAGACAAACTAAGGGTAAAATGCTTTCAGGTAGCATGGAGGTTTTTCAAAGACACCATATCAGAAGCTGAGAGTGTTTATCACTAATTGTAAAAAAAAGCCTAGACAGGAACTAGGGAATGCCAGCATGATTAAAAACCAGATGCTTTTAGCAGTAAGACAGACATTCTTTAAATGCACAGGATGATGTCCAAACAGGGAAAACAGAAATGAGCACTAGTTCAGGCGAACTGGTTGCAAATAATAAGATAGATTTTATTTTTTTTTTATTTTTTTTTTTAGAAAAAGGTTGAGGAACAGCTTACTGAAGTATAATAGCTGCTATTGAAATATTTTTTTCAAGCACCACTGGATGCCTGCCAGAAAGTCTGCTGCGCTGATAGATGATCAGGATGAAAAGAGACCACTTCAGAAGCAGGAAAGCTAAATTAAGTATTTCCGTTGAACTCTTAGCAGTGACCAATGCCAGACACCCAGGGAAGAGAACAAAAACAGGGCAAGCACACAGTGATACTTCTCACTGCGTGCTCCTCTCTACAGCTACCTAAGGCTCAGGGACTTGGTAATTCAGAGAGAACAGATACCTGCATGATATCTTCTGCTGGATTCTTCTGTCATGAATAGCCTAATTGCTTTTTCTTTAATTTTTTAATTTTTTTTAATAAACCCAGTATTTCCAAATGAAATACAACATAAATTGACCAACTATTGTGGTGCATAACTATTGCTGACACCAGCCTTGTTATCAAACAAGCAGAAGGAGGAAAACATGACAGCAATTTTTATAAAAAGGCCCTGGAGAGCTAAAGAATTGCACACCACTAAATCTGACTTCTGTGTTGAAAAGAAGCTAGCAATAAATAAACAAATTAGTAAAGCATGGACACAGCTTTCATGGAAGAAAGCCATGCCACAGAAACATATTATCATCTTTGAAGAAATCAAAAACTACATGGACACGGGTGAGCCTATTAATAGAGTAACTGAATTTCCAAAGCCTTTGATGAGGTTCCTTGCTTTCTTCACAAGCAGAGTTCTTCATCAAAGTATGGCAAGGTAATATGTAAGATCTCTTAGATTAATAACTGCTGAAGTGTAAAAACTGTCTATCCATTCAAATGCTTTAAGCAAATTTGTGGCTGTAGCACCTCCAGTGTCAGTGCTGGGAGCCAAGCTGCCAACCTCCTGTTCCAGGTCACTACTGAACAATAAAAACAATGCTCTTGATAATTGCAATTAAAATGACTATAAACAGCTGCAGAATAATTCAAGGACACTACCAAGGAAATGAGCTGGCAGGAGAGCTCACAGCAAGTTCAAATGGGTGTATATGGAGTGTTAGACCACTCTTAGTGCATACACTCAGTGACAGACCCTAAGCTTAGCATTACCATTCCAAAAAAAAATAATCTTGGAATCAAACATGGATAGCAATTTGAGTGTTTTAGCTCAGAATTAATGAAAGGGCAAACAGAATGGTAGGCATAATAAGGAAGGAATATTAAACATTTATATAGTAGCTTGACGTATATATCTCCGATATTCCCATATCACAGGCTGGCAGAGCAACAGATGTACATGGCAGTATCCGGGAGGAGAGGTTAAACAAACACCATGTTCTTCAGCCTGGAAAAAGTCACTGACTCAGGATGTCATTAACTCCGAGAGTATAAATGCATTTGAAAGACAAGTCTGTGCACAGAAAAAGGTCTATGAAGCATGACAATCCTCTTGCAATTTTTGGCTCAAGCGTCCCACCCACTGGTTGCCAGGAATGAAACTTAGTCTGTTCTTGTACGTTTTCTTCCAAGCATGTTATTGGCCAGAGCTGGAGACAAGATTATTAAAAAAAGATCACCGGTCAGACCCAGTATAGCTGTATTTTTAAATTTCATTCTATTTCAAAATACTCTGCACAAGTGGCCCATTATGCTGGAGAAACAACTGAGTTCTTGTTCTCCCTAGCAGCAACTCTTCAGTCACATTTTTTTTTTTTTTTTGAGAGAGAGGACAGACCTTGTTACCTGACGGCATTCACCCTCAAACCTAGGTCTATTTCTTGTTTCCCTAGCACAGTGTGTTTATCCTGAATCCAAGATAATCCAGAAACTTTACCACTCTATTTTTACTGCAGCTCTACCTCTGTGCAGACTCCTGATCACAAAAAAAACCTCAACAAAACATCCAGGGAGAAATCAAATTAATATCCTTCTTCCCTAAGCCTAACATCAGTTTTATCACAAGTCTGCTAGGAGGCAGGGACAACATGTAAAATTCAATATAAATGACTACTCTTAAAAGCAATAGTCTGCCACTTATCAGGATAATAAAAAAAGATCCAAGAATGGTAAAAATCACTGAGCTTTAAGAAAAAGTTTTCTTTCAGCAACTGTACAGAGGTTTTAGATAGGGCCTGCTAAGCCTGTTCTACCTTTTTGCAACTAGAAATAAGGTGGAAAACAGGCATTGCTCCACTTAAATCCAGCTTATGGGTCCTCTGACCCTCCTGCAGACTGGCGAAAGGCTGCAGTGAGATGATTCCACCTTTGAAATTTTATACACCAATTTCTTATGTATCCCCACACATTCTCAATTTTGTTTAACCAAATTATCAATTGCTGCATGCCAACAGAAGTGCTTGGCTTCAACCTTGAAACAGATTGGTTAAAATCCATAAGGCAAGAGTACACAATACTAGCAAAATGGAAATATTCTGACCTGACAAACAACTTCAATGTGCCATCTACAGGGTGCAGCAAGAGTTAAGGCTTCTTACAGCAGCTGAGACTGCCCAGCAGAGTTCCTACTGAATCAATGAAAGGAGCTGGCAAATCATTTTGGCAACTTTGCCAAAGTAAAATCTAAACTTAGCAGGACTGAATTCCCCTTTATTGGCATTTCTTCCCTCTTTCTCTTCCAGCAGGGACAAGCCCTAAGGCTATGTGGCTTTTAAGCTGAGAGAGACAGCTGTTGCAATTCTATTTCACTCCGGCTAGCACTGCCTGGGAAAGCATTTGGCATACTTCACTGAACAAACCTAATTGCTTAGGGTGATGCTTAAATATGTTGATGCATAAAGGAAGAGAAGGCCAAGATGAGGTCTATCTGGATTTGAATGCCTATGAACAAATAACCCTGTCTTTGCCTGAAAGATCTTCCTCAATTAGCAATGCCAAAATATCATAAACCATAAAAAGGTTACTATACTGCTCTTTGGTAGGATTAAACTGAATGTTGACCAGCCCCATCAACAAAACTGGCTTCTGGACTTTTTAAACAGATCAGTAGGAGGAAAACAAACAGCGCATCCAACAATCTGCAATCTGCTACCTTTTCATAGAATCATAGAGGTTGGAAGAGACCTTCAAGATCATCCAGCTCAACCACCTACCTACATCACCACTAAACCATATCACCCAGCATCACATCCAGACGCCTCTTGGACACTTCCAGGGACCGTGACTCCACCACCTCCCTGGGCAACCTATTCCAATACCCAATCACCCTTACAGTGAAAAAATTTTTCCTAATGTCCAATCTGAATCTCCCCTGCTGCAATTTAAAGCCGTTTCCTCTCATCCTTTCACTATGGGCACGGCAGAAGAGACCTTTTGCTGCATTTCTCGCCAGTATCAAGAGATGAGCAGGAAAGTGAGTGTGTTGACACCTGAAAGCATCTGCCAATCTTACATTGCTTCCATTCTCTTCTGCCATTTTCAAGAGACACACCGAAGTTACAGACCTTTAACCTATTTAGGGCAATTGTAAGCACTCCAAGTATTCAATGCATAAAATATTTGATGCAAAGTTGTTGGAAAGATGTCTTTTGTTCGTGTTCTTTTTCATGCTATTTTATTTGCTTGCTCAGAACATTAAATAATAAAACCTAACTCCGATTTGAGCTGCTGGCTTTGACCTCCATGGAAGACTTATCTGCAAGTGTGCTTGGAGGAACCTGTTTCTAAAATTCATCTTTTCTGCTCTGATCAGTCATATGGCTGTCCCCCCTATTCCTCAAAGTATGCAAAGTATTTAATTCTTTGAGAATGTTTATTACTCACCTTCAGAACACAAGTAAAGACAAACTCTGAGATTATGCCAAAAACACTTCAGGAAGTCACAGGTGTGGAACTATTTGGCAGATACAGATGCTCTCTGATGCCCTCCACCTTGAGGGAAAATGGAGGGAAAGGAGTACTTGAGCTCTGCTGCCAAAGATATGGCTACTAGCCTGGGCAGAGGTGGCCCAGTCCCACATGCACACCTCACGCTGTCAGTTCTGCTCTGCTGTCCTGTTGGAGCAGAGAGCAAGAAGGGGAACATGCTCCCACTTCCTCCCCCCTCTCTTTCAAGGGAAGGCAAGGTCAAAGCGAGCTCTGCAAACACGAACTGCTGGCATCAGCTCCCCTTTGCTCAGTTAATCACAACACCCAATGGGGAAATGGTTATTCCCTTCCTTAGTCCTGCTGCCTCCTACACAAGGGGCCCCAGTGGCTGTAAATGCCTCAGCAGAAACAGCAGCGTCTAGAGGATAACCTCCAAGAAGAAAACACAGGTTATCCAGATCGTACCCAGATCGCTTCTTCTCCTTCAGAAAAATCCCTTTAGCGCAGAGGTCCAGCTGCTGATCACAGTGGAGGAAGAAAACTGAAGCAAACCCCAGGAGAGCAGATGCTTCCTCGCCACCGGCAGCAAACAGGCATGGTCCTCTCCTCTGGCTGTCAGCAAGTGGAAACCTTTAGTAAGTCACCCGAGGAACACGGCAGGAAGGAAGGGAAACACTGTACTCTGCGCTTTGCTCGCCTGCAGTCAGTACACGCCAGGTAGTAAATCCAAGCAGCTGTACATGCACAGGCATGTCAGTGTCTGACTCACAGCTGGCCAGTCCCCTCCTACCTCGCAAAATGGAAAAACACCCACTATAAAAGGCCACAGCAGAGCCTCAGTAACCAGCCAGTGACCAAACAAACAGTTCAGCTGCCACAGCTGGAAATACACAACCCAGAGGATGGCAGGCAATCCAGGGACTGGCATAGCTCCATTGCTAGGGATGAGGGGCAAGTGAACAGGCAAGTACCTAATTTCATATCAAAATTCATACACCCTCCCCTCCAAATGCAAAAAACACCACTGCCAAAACCAAAAAGAACAAACTAAAAACCCCCTACCAATCAGTTTGCGCGGAGACCTGTCTTTGTCTGATATTTAACAAGGAAAATTGTATCAAACGCAGATTAGCTTGAGAGTAAATTTGGCCCCAGTGTACACCAAAGATCAGAATAGACTGTGTAAATCTGTTAGCAATCACTGAGCAAATTTCCCAGAATTTCTCCACACCAAGACACCCTCCAAGCAAATAAAAAATGGGGTTTTTTTAAGATTGCTTCCTCCTTTATGACAAATGCAGTGAGAAACAGTTAGAAGACTATTCTTCTGTCAACTCAAAACCCTGAATACCACTGTGGCAGAGCTATACTCCTGTTAATGCAGATAATTAAGCGGAGCTATTTAAAGGCATGATATTTCTTTGCTTCTCTTCTCTCTATTTATTTATTTAGCTTTAATTTTTAAGGCACTGAGGTGAACCCAAAACTGAATAAATTAACTAGTATAGGAATTTCTGCAGGAAATAATAAAGAAGATAATTCTTCTTTAAAAATAAATCTTAAGTAGTTATAGATTAAGAAGATACGACAATGAAGATTGTGGCTGGTCTTAGAACATGCAAATATATGCAATTAGACACTAAAACAGATGACTTCAGAAACAATATAGATTGAGTATTCATGAAAAGAAACATTGCAACAGCATTAAGAATACAATATGGAAACATCTGGTACAGTACAACTCTCTTGCCTGTCAGGACAAGAAGCCCTAAGTATTATGCCTAATTAATATTACTTTAAGCAACAATGAAGCTATATGGAAAGAAAATAATTAAATCCCGTAAAAACAGAACTAAAATAAAACGAAAAGTCTGCTTACTCTTCTTGACGCAAGTCATTAACGCTTCGATCTAGTGAGATCATATCACTTGCCACCATATTAAACCCAAACTCTTTAATGCTGGCTTGAATGGATTCTTTGTAATCTGGTCCTAAAACATATGGCTTCGCTTCCTCTCCAGGGCCAGCAACAACTCCGTGAGGCTCAGGCTCTTTGGGTTCAAAATTACCAAGGACTCCAGGTCGTAAAACAGGATCTCGGTATAGAAATGTCTGAGGCTTAAATGTGAGATATTGCCTCTGGATGATGTTTTGCTGTTTGTTATCACCACCACCATGATGATTTAGTTCATTTTTGGCCTTATTTTTCCTTCGAATGGATTCCAAGTCCACTTCTACACCTTCCACATGAGGCCAAGGTACCACAGGTTTGAACTTCTCATTTCCCAGTCCATGGTCTCCTTTGTTTGGCATAGGTCTGTTGGCTTCTTTTTCATCCTATATACACACACAGAGAAACAGCAGGAGATCATATAAATTGTTGACCCTTTATTTACTTGAATCCAGTACCTTAATGCATTGAGAGTGGCTGCTAAATATATGTTAAGCAAGAAGGGAGAAGTCTCTGTTAAGAGGCTCAGTGAACACTTTTTACCAAAGCAACTGGCTGCTGGAGAACATCACCAGCTGCTGCCCACACTTACCTTGGTGATTAGGTCCTGGAAATGGCCTAGCGCCCAAAGCATTCCCAAAGACCAAATACCCACATAGGACATGTTACCTTGAACGCAGCCCACGCTGCACACCAAGCCAATGTGCAGGGAGCACTGACAGAGCATTTTAACGGAGGAGAGGGTGGTATGCAGGCAGACAACACGGTGATACAGGGCACGGTGTCCTCGGGGCCTCTCCTGGGCACAGGGCATTTCTGAGGCTATGCATACCAGCTGCTGAGACCTCTCCAGGGTCTCAGCGGTTGCTAGATACAGCCTTAACATGCTCCTGCACTGGGAAAGTGTCATGACTATGTGTGGTCTGGCACACACATGTGCGGCAGCCTCGAGCCACATCTAACCTCTACCCTTCACCCCCTCCGACTTGCTCCCACCAAGCATTACTCCCTCTGAGGCAACAGCAGTGCTCTTATTTAGAGCCATGAGGTAAGCTGAAGGCACCAGGGACAGCAGGCAGAAATGAGACGCAGCCCTGGTCTGATCTGCTGCATGGCCACACAGATGGATCAGCCTTTGGAAGCAGTGCTGGGGCTGAAGACAGCTGCCACTGGCACCAAGACCTCTCACATCCTTGTTTAAACCAACTTTACCATCTTAGAGCACTCCTCCCTGCCTCCCCACCAAGAGTCGTGAAGCTCTCACTGAGAAGAAAGGCTGGGATTTTGAAAGCTGCTCATCATTTTCAGTGATCAGTGAGGTTGGCAG
The DNA here is from genome assembly GCA_013398125.1 of Aegotheles bennettii. NCBI lineage: Eukaryota > Metazoa > Chordata > Aves > Caprimulgiformes > Aegothelidae > Aegotheles > Aegotheles bennettii. The sequence goes on along the minus strand of VZRW01004279.1, from coordinate 333 downwards.
CGTTAGAACAAGGGTGGGTGACTTTGGAAGAAACTGGACAGAAAGGCTCTTAAGTGTCTGAGTGTGAAGCCTCCAGAGTACAACAGCTCCACCCATGAATGCTCCCCAAAAGATACAGTCACTGCTTTTTCCAATATTACTGTCCAAGAGGAAAACATTGCTGAAAGTTCAGATTTCCTGCTAAAATTATCTATTTGTAAACAGGACAGACCACACTAAAATCTGCAGAGAACAATGCACACATTTTAGCAATGTCCCACTATCTATTCACAAACACAGAATCAAACAAAAAATTGAGATCAGAAGGATGTCACCTATTCACAGAATCACAGA
>VZRW01004277.1:71451-86145 GCA_013398125.1 Aegotheles bennettii | reverse complement strand
GAACCTGAACAAGTCCATGGGACTCAACAAGATACATCCATGGGTCCTTAGGGGACTGGTGGATGAAGTTGCTAAGCTATTATCCATCATATCTGAGAAGTCGTGGAGGTCCAGTGAAGTTCCCACAGATGGGAAAAGGGGGAACATAACCCTCATTTTTAAAAAAGGAAAGAAAGAAGACTCGGGGAACTCCAGGCCAGTCAGTCTCACCTCTGTGTCTGGTAAGGTCATGGAGCAGATCCTCCTGAAAACTATGCTAAAGCACATGGAAAACAGGGAGGTGACTGGTGACAACTGACATGGTGTCACCAGGGGCAAATCATGCCTGACAAACCTGGTGGCCTGCTCTGAAGGGGTTTCACAGCTGGTGGATAAGACAAGAGCAACTGATGGCATCTCCCTGGACCTGTGTAAAGCATTTGACACCATCCCGCACAACATCCTTGTCTCTAAATTAGAGAGGCATGGACTTGATGGATGGACCACTCGGTGGATAAGGAATTGGCTGGATGGTGGCACTCAAAAAGTTGTGGTCAATGGCTCAATGTCCAAGTAGAAATCAGTGATGACTGGTGTTCCACAGGGGTCAGTACTGGGACCAGTCTCTTTAAGATCTTTGTCAGCAACACAGATGGTGGGATCAGGTGCACCCTCAGCAAGTGTTTGCCAACGACACCGAGCTGTGTGGTGCGGTCAACACACTAGAGGGACAGGGATGGCATCAGGGGGACCTGGACAGGCTGGAGAGGTGGAACAGTGCAAACAAGGTCCTGCACATGGGTCAGGGCAATCCCATGCACAAACACAGGCTGGGTGGAGAATGGATTGAGAACAGCCCTGAGGAGAAGGACTTGGGGGTGCTGGGTGAGGAGAAGCTCCCCATGAGCCAGCCATGGGTGCTTGGAGCCCAGAAAGCCCCCAGGATCCTGGGCTGCATGCCCAGAGCGTGAGCAGCAGGGCCGGGGGGGGATTCTCCCCCTCTGCTCCGCTCTCATGAGACCCCCCCTGCAGTGCTGGGGCCAGCTCTGGGGTCCCCAACAGCAGAAGGACACGGAGCTGTTGGAGAGAGTCCAGAGGAGGCCACGGAGATGCTCAGGGGGCTGGAGCAGCTCTGCTCTGGGGACAGGCTGAGAGAGTTGGGGGTGTTCAGCCTGGAGAAGAGAAGGCTCCAGGGAGACCTTGGAGCACCTTCCAGTGCCTGAAGGGGCTCCAGGAAAGCTGGAGAGGGACTGGTGCCAAGGGCAGGGAGTGATGGGACGAGGGGGAACGGGTTCCAAGTGCCAGAGGGGAGATGGAGATGGGATGGGAGGGAGAAATTGTTTGGTGTGAGGGTGGTGAGAGCCTGGCCCAGGGTGCCCAGAGGAGCTGTGGCTGCCCCTCGCTGGCAGTGTTCAAGGCCAGGTTGGATGGGGCTTGGAGCACCCTGGTGTGGTGGGAGGTGTCCCTGCCCATGGCAAGGGGTGGCACTGGGTGAGTTCAAGGTCCCTTCCAACCCAAACCAGTCTGGGATTCTGTGATTCTAAAGGGTGATGAGACACCAGCAGCTCTGTGGGTCTGTGCTGCCCCAGGAGCAGCTGGAGATGTGGCTCTGCCTGCGATGGGGAACTGGGCCTGGGCAGGGACCATGACAGCAGGGCGTGCAGGCACCCAGCCATGAGGGATGGCCATGGGTCTTCCCTGCTCCATAAATACCACAGAGGTGTTGGGCAGTGTGTGGCCCCATCACCACCGTGCCTTGGAGTGCAGCCCTGGGCTCCGGGCACTGACTCTGTCACCCTGGTGTCTCTCCCACGTTGGGCACTGCCTGGACCACAGGATCGGTCACTGAAATGTTCCCATTCCCTCTCTATCAGAGGAGAGGAAGCTCTGAATGTGGCTGGCAGGTCCTGCCCAGCTCCTGGGCTGTCCCGGGCACCCTGGGGTGCTCACCCTGGTGGGTGCTGTGGGGTGACAGCGGTGCCTCCCAGGGGGCTGGCAGGGCCATGCCAGCAGTACCAGGCAGCTGTCCACTGTGCTGCCTGCCCTCGGCTCCCTGACAGCTCCGTGGGGCTCAGGGAGATGGCAACCTGCAGCCCTGTACCTCCCACCACCCCCAGCTTAACCCCCACCCCTGCAGGCAGGGGCAGGCAGAGACGTGTCCTGGTTGGAAAGGGGGGCAGGGATGCGCTGGGGTGACCCCCTAACCCAGCAGGGACCCTCTGGCACCCCCAGACCCACTGTCCAGGCTGGATCCAAGCCCCTGCTGCACTGACTGCCTTGGAAAAGCCCTGCCCAGCCCTGCCAGGAGGGAAGTGCTGGAAGAGGCACGAGGTGTGGGGGAAAGGGAGAGAGGAGCGAACGGAGCAGGGCAGGGAGGACAGGGGAAGGCAGGGAGGACACCGGGTGCAGCCGGAGCCATGGGTGGGGTGAGGAGTGCTCAGTCAGGGTGTGAAGGTGCTTTGGGGCAGCTCTGACGTCACCTGGCACTTTCGGTTTCTGGGGAAGTGACGGGGCTGGAGGCTCGGGTCTGCTGGGATGGCCGAAAGAGAAGCCATGGAGAAGGAGCAGGCTGTGGCCGACCGCCCCAAGGAGTTCAGGGTCTTCATTAGGAGCTCCTTCATGGGACCCCTCCAGGTGCCAGTGTCTCTGGATGACACCGTTCAGGAGCTTAAGGTCAAGATTAGAGCCCTGAGCCCCTACAGGTACTCCGCGTTGGGAATGCTGTTCCATGGTAACAGACTGATGGAGGACAGGCGGACCCTCCGACACTATGAAATCACACCCAACTCATCCTTGTACTATAGAGAAAACTGTAAGTAGAGGGGGGCACAGAGGAGGCGGGGGAGGGGCAGTGGGTGCAGGTGTCTCCCAGGGAGGGTCCCTGGCCAGGACCGCAGGCAGTTGGGCAGGGGCCAGGCTGTGTGTGCTGCCCCAGCTCACCGGCGCTGGAAGGGGATAGGGTGAGGGCCCAGGGGTGCACCAGCGCAGGAGGAAGGCAGCAGCAGGAGGAAGGACTTTGCTCCTGGAAGTCAAGCAAGGCATCTGCTCTCTGCATGGCAGTGGGGAGGCATGGAGAGGCGGAGGCCAGGAGCAGCTGGGCGGGCTCCTGGTGCCTGGCAGCTTGGGGCCAGCGAGCACAAACCAGAAGGAAGAGGTTCCATAGCAAAGATGTGAAGACGAGGGAGAGGATGGGCAGAGGGTGGGATACTCCTCTTGGCATGACCTGGCTCCTGAGCTCTTCTCTGCTTTGTGCAGATGTTGTACTTCAAGGTCCTCAAGGAGATTTCCAAGCGCAGTCTGCAGGTAAGGCCATGCCCTGCTCCTAACTGACAGCCTGGTGGAGCTGTGTGGGGGTGAGCATAGGACCTCATTTCACTGCATGGTGGTGAGCATGTCCCTGCTGAGCATGTCCATTCATGGAGGGGATGTGGAAGTTGCAGAAGATGTGTGAGTAGGTGTTGGTACATGAGGGTACCAGTGTGGCGAAGGGGATCAGGAAGGTTGGGTGAAGGCTGCTCAAGGATGGCTTCTTCTCCCAAACATGAGGCACAAATGAGAATGTCTCCTGTTGTTCCAGGTTCAATCTTACCCCGAAGGCAGTCGATGGAAGTCCCTCATAAACCTTGGCCATTCCTGACCCCGTGGAGCACAGAGGTGAGGTCTCACAGGATGCCTGAGGCTGGGGTGCTGGAGCAAGGAGCTCCCCGGGAATGGGGAGGACACCATGGTTGCAGCGCCCTGTGACGGGGTGGCCGGTGCTGCCCATCACCAGCGCAGCACCGCGCTGGGTGGCAAGAGCTGGTGGGTACTGGGATGGACCTCACTGTGCCAGGAGGCCAGGGCACAGCTCTCGCGTCCACCTGTTTCCTCCCTGACTGCACAGGGAGCAGGGCCAGCACCACCCCTGATGCTGGGGATGTTGCTCATGCTCTCGGGAGACTTCTGCCTCCAACAGGCAAGCACAGCTTGAGGGGAGAAGCACAGCCTGCAAGTGCTCACCCCTATGTTCCCCTCTGCAGGAGAGTGATGACCCACCTGTACAAGAATTTGAAAGAAAGCTGAACCTGGGCTCACCACTGCAGGAAAAGTCCTTGTGCTGCTTGAGGGAGGTAAGGGCTTTGCCAGTCCTGGCAGGGCAATGTGGCACCCAAAGAGCCTGGGCCTGACCCTGGCTGTCACCTGGGAGGTTGGGTGTGCCTTCAAAACCTGCTACTCGCAGCAATTCTTCATCCTCCAGAAGAGTCCAGTCCCTTTTGCTACACTAACTCAGCACACACTGCTCCAGTTTCCAAGTTCCTGGGAAGACCAATTCCACTTGTTCGCATTCCAAGTTTATTCTTGCTGCTGAACATTTTGTCTGCCTGTAGTCACTGTCCTCTCTGCTGATACACCATGGCAGAGGGGGAACAGCCCGGGCTTCACCCACAGAAAGCAGCCAGCAACACCTTCTCTCCCAGCAAACACAAACTTCCCTATCTCGAATTCCCATTTGAAAAACACATCCTAAAAATCAGTGGGTGAAACATGGAGCTCTGGAAGCTGCTCTGCATGTCCTCCCATTATCTTTCCTGCTGGTGTGTGGGAGATGCATGGACTAACCAATGCCTTCCCCAACCCAGTGGCACCTACCCAAGTGGGGCTGAGCGTTCAGCCCTCCTTGCTGTGCCTGCACACAGGATTTCTCCTGGGATCTGCATTAAAGGGGTCGTGAGCCTCAGGCACGGCCAGGGCTTGTTCTGGATCCCATGGTGGAGGAGTTGCCAGTCGATGATGAGACCAATGCCTTTCTGGACACCAGGCAGCAGCTGCTGATCCCCTGCTGCTGCTTGCGAGGCTCCAAGCTCTCACACCAAGCTGCATCATGCTCCACTGTAACTCCCAGCAAGCCTCCCGCAAGCAGCACCCAGCACTCAATGCCCCATTCAGTCCCAAACTGGACACACTTGTGTTACAGAGTCTTCCAGAAGTGACGCCGGAGATAAGCCAAGAGAAGAACGAGACCGTGTACCGGTAAGAGCTGTTGGGCAAAGTGGGACCATCTTCCAAAAACCCCATCCCAGGTGGCATGAGCCTGTCATTCCTCTCACCTGCAGAGCTCACCTCCCTGCTGAAGGCACCTTCCAGTGCTCCATCACACGCCTTAGCTTCAAGGTGAAGTCTGCAGTGACCATCACCTACAGGTACGCCCCCTGGACCACGCACCTGAGCATGGGTGAGCAGGAAGTGTGGAAGCCCGTCGGACCCCTCTTCCACATCGAGGTGCAGGCCGGGGTGGTGCAGGCTGTGCACCTCCCCCACTTCATCTGCATGGCAGGTACAGCAGCCGCAGGGACCTGGGTCTCCCAAGCCACCATCCCTCAGCCTGCCCCTCCCTGAGACATCTCTGACGCCTCAGAGACCTCTCTCCAGCCAGGGCCAAACTCTCTTCCGCCCGAGGTCCCCTGTACTCCTTGTATTCCTCTGCTTTGCTTTGGCATCCTTCATTCTTCGCTCACTTTCTCTTGAGCCTTCACAGTGGTCCCTTCCCCAGCTCCTGCTCCACACCACCAGCCCCTCCTCGCCCACCCTTTCCTCCCAGCTGCTGTGATGACCCCCAGGCACTGCCCCAGCCCAGCAGCAGATCAGCCCCAGCCCCCCTGAGACTTTCTCAGCTCTTTGCAGCTGTGGCAGATGTGGATGGCAATGGCCATCCCTGCTCTGCTCCGCTGGGCCAGGAGCCAGCCAGCTGTGCCCACTCACAGGCTGGGCCACCCCGGGCTGGGATGCATTAGGTCAGAAGGATAAGTGGAATGAAATTGTCCATTTTCACCTCGGCAACATGAGGAGCCCCGAGGCTTGGATCTGGGTCCTCTGCCCTGTGGTGCTCCTAATGAACCACCGGTAATGAATGAGCGGAGCAGGAGCACCAGCACCCAGCTGGGCTGCAGGGGAGCCCCAGCCCCCCAGTGCTGGGTGCCCTAGCACAGGCACTGGGTGTGCTGGCCCAGGGACTCTTCCTGGTGAATCCATGTCCTCTTCCCAAACAGAGCACGTGGAGACAGGAGTTTCCTGTTGTGTGGCTCCATCTCCCACCCAGGGCCTGGCAGGCACAATGGCATCAGCTGAGAAGTGGCTCTGCACTGGCACGGCCGCGCTAAGCAAAATGCTGTGCTGACACCAATCTGTCACATCAATGGCCAAGTGTGCTCCAGAGGTGACCCGGGAGACCGGCATCAGCAGAGCTCTCTGGCCCAGTCATCCCCAGGGATGTCCCCTCGGGATGTTCTGGCTGCTCTGGTGATCAGAACCAAGTGACTTGTCATGCAGTGACCGGCTGCGTTCCCGGCACGTGGTGGTGTGGCACTTGTACTCAGGGTGCTGCACAGCTGCACAAGGACAGTGCCCGTGGTCCCAAGCTGCCACCTTCAGATTTGCAGTTTCTGAGCCCACGGGAAGGCTGCCAAAGACCTGCAACTCCCTGCTGAGCTCCGAATGCCCAGGGCACACGTGGGACCTCAAGCAGTGCCTGCCATCATGTGTGGGCACATCTCCTCCTGCTGCTGAAGCCCTAAAGAGCAGGAGGCAGCCTGAGAGGGTGCCAGGATGACTAAACAGAACCTTGCTGCCTTTGCTGTCTCTTGCAGAAGTCAAAAACACCGCTTGGTGCTACATTGCCCATTTTCAATCTGGGAAGATAACCCTGGAGACACCAACCAAAGTGACCTCTTTCTCTGCTGTCCTGGAGAACCCCAGCTTCTCACTGGTCGGGGTGCTTTGGAGGAAGTTCCGTTACACCTTTCGGAGAGGTTTCCTCCCTGTGCACTCCCTGGTGCTGATCTTCCAGCAGCTCAGTGCTGCAAGGACAACTCTTCACCTCTACCTGATCCCAGATGACAACTCTGTGAAGCAGGTAAGAGGGAGGGTTGGGAAGGATGACCGCTGGGGTGGCTGCAGCAGCAGGGACTGGATTTCACAAGCAGAGATGCCTCCCAGGTTTTCTGCCCCCAGCCTCTGATTCGCAGAGGACCCTGTGCCCTGGCTCCCACCACAGGACAGCATCCTTGCTCCTGCCCCCCGCTCTCCTCTTTCACAGCTCTCTGTGTTTTGGGCTGGGACAACGTGTCCTAGCACGAGAGAGGCTGCTGCACAGGATGGTCGGCAACACGGAGCAGATATAGGACATGCCGGCCACTGCCAGGCACAGCAATCGGTGGCTGCATCCCAGCAGCTCTCCTGATGTGTGCAAGCCCTCACCCTCCTTCGCAGAGGGACAGGGAATTACCCTGCTCATGTTCCTGCCTGTGCCAGGTGGGAGCTGCCTGGCCCATGAAGCAAAGCGCTGCTGGGGGACACACTCAGTGACCAGGTCTGCCCGAGTCAGTCCCCTCTGAGCATGCTGGAGGCGTCCAGGGAAGGGAACGGAGCTGGGGCAGGGGCTGGAGCACAAGGCTGATGGGGACAGCTGAGGGAGCTGGGGGTGCTCAGCCTGGAGAGAAGGAGGCTGAAGGGAGACCTTCTGCTCTCTGCAACCCCCTGAGAGGAGGTTGGAGCCAGGGGGGGTCGGGCTCTGCTCCCAAGGAACAAGCGATGGGACAAGAGGGAACGGCCTCAAGGTGCCCAGGGGAGGTTTAGGTTGGATATTGGGAACAATATCTGCATGGAAAGGGCTGTCAGGGCCTGGCCCAGGCTGCCAAGGGCAGGGGTGGAGTCTCCATCCCTGGAGGGATCTCAAAGCCGTGTAGATGTGGTGCTGAGGGCCATGGGGCAGTGGGGACTGGGCAGTGCTGGATTAATGGTTGGACTGAATGATCTTAAAGGGCTTTTCCAACCAAACCAATTTGATGATTCAATGATTCTCTTCTTGACTTTCTGAGCCAGTTGAGTTCAGTTCACAGCCTTTTTTTCCTCTCACAAAAGCAATGCTTCATGTTCACAGGCCATTGAAAAACAAGAAATGAATTGGAATTCAAAGCTTATTCCCAAGCCTCATCCATTACACCGTCTGTTCATCGGCCACAGTTACCTGGTGACCAGTAAAGCATCCGTGGTGATAATGCCTGAAGTAAGTGGGATTGTTCCTTTTTATTTTTCAGTGAAATAGAAAATACAAGAAATCACTGGTTTTAGCCATATTCTGCTACCAGAATGTGTCTCACTAGGTCTGAGGCAGAGATGCAGGGAGCTGCACTGGTTACAAGTGTCAAAGGTATTTCCTGGCACACATGAGCACAGAGCACAGCCCGAAGCTCTGGAGGGGCTGCGTTTGTTCTCCCTTAGGGCAGAAATTGTGACATGGGACTTGTTGGACTTACCATAGCTGCACAGGAATTTCAGAGATGTTGACTCAGGCAAGGTCACGAGTCCTTCATCTTCTCCTCTGCAGTGAGTTTCCTTCAGCTCAGGAGCAGAACTTTCCCTCTGTGCCACCATGTGACATGACTTCTTTATTGAAATCCCTTTGAGGATTTCTGGCTTTGGGCACCACACTCTGTGACAATCAGATTGCAGCGGCTGGGAAAGATTTGGCCATTTAGTCCTTGTGGTTACTTGACTGACACAGGAGTTCGTGCCATCCTGAGAGCAGCTGATCACAGTCCAATGGCACGTTCATGGCTGGTTATGGAAGTCTCCTTTCATGGGTCTGCACTGCACTGCAGTCATGAAAAAAGAATCAGAGAAACTTAGGTTGGATGGGACCTCTTAGGTCTCTGGTCCCACCTCTTGCTCGAAGTATGTGAGTTTTAAAGCCAGATCCAGGGGCTCAAGGCCCTGTCCAGCTCAGGTTGAATATCTGCAAGGATGGAGATACCACGGCCTCTCTGGGTCTCTAGTCCAGGGTTGTGACACCCTCACTGTGATTTCTCTTCCCTGGGATTTAAGGGGAGTTCCTTTCACTGCAGCCTGTGCCTGTTGCCTCTCACCTCCTCGCTGTGCACCTCCCGGGGGCTGGCTCAGTCTTTTCTTTTGTCCCCTTTCTCACAGTTCAAGAAGGACATGGAACTGCTTGAAAGAGTCCAGTGCAGAGCCACAAAGATGATTAAGGGAGTGGAACATCTCCCTTGTGAGGAAAGGCTGAGGGAGCTGGGGCTCTTTAGCTTGGAGAAAAGGAGACTGAGGGGGGACCTCATCCATGGTTACAAATATGTAAAGGGTGAGGGGCAGGACGATGGAGCCAAGCTTTTTACAGTGATGACCAATGACAGGACAAGGGGCAATGGATGCAAACTGCAGCATAGGAGGTTCCATGTGAACATCAGGAAGAACTTCTTTCCTGTGAGAGTGCCAGAGCACTGGAACAGGCTGCCCAGAGAGGTTGTGGAGTCTCCTTGGCTGGAGACATTCAAACCCCGCCTGGATGCGTCCCTGTGTGATGGACTCTGGGTGACCCTGCTCTGGCAGGGGGGTTGGACTGGATGATCTTTTGAGATCCCTTCCAACCCCTAGGATTCTGTGATTTGCATGAGCTGCCTGCCAGCTCAGCTCTCCAGCCTTTCCAGTTTCTAGAGGAATCCCTCCCCTCTAGCCTAGTCCTCATCCCCCATGCAGCTACAAGCCTGCTACTGAGCTGAGCACAGCCCCAGACAGCCAAGGCCTTCGGCTGAATGGAGAGACAGTCTGAAACCCCTGAACCACAAGGTAGCGTTTGCTTTTCCCACTTCCTGGCATGACCAGAAATCCAGGCACTCTGCCTTGGAGTGCAGCTGTGAAGGACAGAGCCAAGCTCTTGGTACTGCCAGGTAAAAGCGATCAGAGCTGCACATTGCAAGTTGGGAAGTTCAGGCTGAACGTTTGGAAAAATGTTGTCACATGGTGGAGACGCAGCAGCCAGAGAAGGTTAGAAGATGGTGAATCTGCTCTTGGAGGTTTTCGGTACTCACGTAGACAAAGCCCCCACTGAGCACATCTAGACTTGACATTGGTCTATCTTCGAGAGGTAGGTCAGGTAAGACACTCCAGAGGTCCTTTCCAACCAAAATCTGTGATCCTGGCAGCATAGCAGAGCACTGATGTGCATCTTCCATTGTCCTTCCTCTTGGTGGTATGGCCAGGAAACACAGGATGATGTATTCACTGCAGCTCTCCATGGTGGGAGAGACTCAGCTTGGTTCTTACTTTGGCAGGCAGAATTTCCATTTTGGTACAAGAGCCCAAGGAGACAGCAGCTCTTTCTCGAGATCTACATCAAGAAGATAGAAGAGGAAATTGAGCTCCTTATTATAGACACAGAAAATGACACCGAGGTCTGGAAGGCACTGGTGAGATCAGGTAGGAACAACAGGTCCATCTGGGGGCTCATTCACCTCAGCAGGAGCAGAAGTGCACCACCCAAGCAGACCTCATGCATTAGTGGTCACAGTTGTCCACGTGTCCTGCAGGGAAAGCAAACCCTGCGTATACAGCAACCGGCCACTGAAGAACAGGGCCCTGAAAGGACACCCCAGTGTCAGTAGACCAGAGCTTCAGATTCAGTGTGGAGCTGCAGATGCCGGGCTTTAAGGGAGCATGACAGCACTATTGGTGTCTCTCTGCTCTCTTGGCTCCTGTTTGCACAGAAATCTGACCTTTAAAAATAAGTCCTTTAGTGTAAGGGACACCCGTGGATGTGCCAGTGCCACCACTGTGCGAAGCAGAGGGGGTGAGGAGAATTCCAGGCTCTCAAAAAGCACCACATTCCAGCCAGCACTACACTTCCAGGTGTGCTGGGTGCCACAGCAGGGTGTGACACAACACGGGGCACGCAGGGAGTCGGGGAAGGGCTGTGTGGAGCAGGGACTGCCAGCACCACGTGTCTGCTCATGGCAGTGTCACGCAGCGAGGACATGGCTTGGCTCTCCTGGGGCACCAAGGGACCGACCCTCTGCTTCAGTGCTGACTCTGCTGGCTTGGGCCTGAGGCAGAACTTCAGCCAGGACAGCAGATGATGGAGGCAGAAGGAGCAGGGTTCATGATGGGTGCCGAGGCTCGTGCCCAGGTGTCCCCTGGGAGGACAGAGGCACATCCAGCTCCAGAGCAGTGGGTTCCCAGTGCCCACTTCTCTGCCCAGCTCTGCTGGCTCAGCTCAGCAGCCACCGCATGTGCTGTCACCTTCACACAGCAACACCCAGCCGTAGGGTGCCCTGTGGGGACGCTTGGCAGAGCAGCTGCAGGCAGCAGCATCGCTCAGGCACAGGGTATGGCACAGCTCAGCGTTCATCTGACCCAGCACCCCCTCAAAGTAACACCTATGACCATGCAGAGCCCAGCATCCCCTGTTGAGTTCTCCACAGATGGGCAGGAACAGGAGGAGGAACAGCTAATGGCTTCATGGAGGATGAGGTACCTCAGGAAGATGTCGTGGAAGATGTTGAGCTGTTGGAGAGAGTCCAGAGGAGGCCACGGAGATGCTCAGGGGGCTGGAGCAGCTCTGCTCTGGGGACAGGCTGAGAGAGTTGGGGGTGTTCAGCCTGGAGAAGAGAAGGCTCCAGGGAGACCTCAGAGCACCTTCCAGTGCCTGAAGGGGCTCCAGGAAAGCTGGAGAGGGACTGGTGCCAAGGGCAGGGAGTGATGGGACGAGGGGGAACGGGTTCCAAGTGCCAGAGGGGAGATGGAGATGGGATGGGAGGGAGAAATTGTTTGGTGTGAGGGTGGTGAGAGCCTGACTCAGGGTGCCCAGAGAAGCTGTGGCTGCCCCTCGCTGGCAGTGTTGAAGGCCAGGTTGGATGGGGCTTGGAGCAACGTGGTCTGGTGGGAGGTGTCCCTGCCCATGGCAAGGGGTGGCACTGGGTGAGCTTTAAGGTCCCTTCCAGCCCAAACCAGTCTGGGATTCTCTGATTAGGCACCATCATTCCCATGATTCAGTGACCTCTCTCCTTTCTCTTTCAGGTGATATTGACCCTCCTGTCTGCATCCCCGAGAACTTGCCAGGTCAGTACAGTGTTTCAGAGCTGCATTGCTGGAGTCTGAACCTATTCCTTTGGAGCTCACCACCCTCTGGGTTAAAGCAGGCATTGGCCTCTCTTCCCATCCTTATCACAGTTTCTAGGCAAAAAGCCTGGAAGCTGCAACCTCAAACTTTTGTTCCCACCTTGCTGGCAGCCCACTGTGTGTCCTGCTGGTGGCACAGAGCAAGTGACCCCCCAGACTGGTTTGCCTTCTCTGGGGACAGACACACTGTGGTTACAGAGCGTGAGCTGCAGCCAGTGAGGTTCAGGGTCCATCAAGAACATTCCACTGGAGTTCCAGTAAGCGGCACAGCTGCTGCATCCCATGGAGCCAGCTCGGGGGCTGGTGGCCCTTGTGCCAAATGGGAGCTTTTCCCATGGGAGTGACACCCCTGGGAAGGAGCCTGCAAGCAGGTGTTGGAGGAGGGGATGGCAGGGACACTGTCACAGCAGCTCCAGGACTTTCTGACCAAGGGGCCTTGCTTTCTGCTGGCTTCAAATGCACCAACACCAAGAGGCTGCCTGGCAGCTCGGCAGGAATGGCCCCAGCCTGATTCCTCCTGGCCACAATGCTTCATCTTCACCTCCTGCATCTCATCTTACTGATGAGAGGCCAGCTCCAAGGGGACACCAGGCAGCTGAGCCACACGTTGAGGCACAGCCCTGGCTCGCACAGACACGAGTCTGGACCTGTCAGCGTTGTTCTTTTCCCTTGTCACACACGTGCAGTCCCCACACGGGCCCACAGCCTGCCCCAGAGCACCAGGAGCAAGGACAGGACAGGGGCAACAGTTTCAAAGCCAAAGAGGGCAGGTTCAGATTGGACATAAGGAAGACATTTTTTACACTGAGAGCTGTGGTGAGAGCCTGGTGGTGAGAGCCTGGCCCAGGGTGCCCAGAGAAGCTGTGGCTGCCCCTCCCTGGCAGTGTTCAAGGCCAGGTTGGATGGGGCTTGGAGCAACCTGGTGTGGTGGGAGGTGTCCCTGCCCATGGCAGGGGGGTTGGACCAGGTGATCTTTAAGGTCCCTTCCAGCCCACACCTTCCTGTGGCTCCACAGGGAGGTGCCAGTCTGGTTGCCCACTCCAGCCTAGTGTAGGAGGCCTGGGTGGAGGCTTGGGAGGAGAAGCTGGGCAGCAGTGCCCCCACGCTGTCACAGCCTGCTCAGCACCCTTCTGGTGTCAGCTGCCTTTCCAGGCTCTTTCTTCACAACCCCCTTGTGCTCCTGCGAGATTCCAGAGCTTTGAGTGAGCTGTGCTCTGAGCTAGGAGCTCCTCACCTTGCCGGGCTGCGGCAGGATGGTAACTTCACACCCAGACCCTGTAGGAACCTCGGAGGGGACAGTGGCCGGCAGGTGATGGGGGCTCAGCTGGCCTCACCCCCCCAGTTCCGACCTCACCTTCCCTGCCTCCAGTGCTCCCACTGCTGGAGCAGGAGCTGCCCATCCCTTTTGGTGGTGGCACGGAGACACGTGGCAGTGGGACCGGGTGGGACAGTGGCACAGCCATGGTGTCCACTCTGGTTGGATGCCATGTGCTGCAGCGTGGCTCATGCTGGTGGCTGCCTGGCACAGTGTGCAGCACCCTGACATGGGCTTGGGGCCTGACAGGTGCTGCCTTCCTGAAGAGGCACAAGACCGAGCTCTGCTCCAGGATGAGCCAGCTCGACGCCATCCTGCTGCGCTTACGGGACACGGATGTCATCAACAGCGATGAGGAGGAGGAGGTGCTGGGTCACAACACCAGGCAGAGGAGGAACCGAGCTCTGCTGGAGCTGGCAGAGAAGAAAGGGCTGGAGGCCCAGGAGCTGCTCTTCCAGATCCTGCAGGACAGGGACCCATTCCTCATCTCTGACCTGGAGACCTCCAGTGAGCACGGGCCCAGCAGGCGGTGGCTGCTCTCGCCGCTGCACTGAGGGCAGCGACAGGAGGGTGGCGGGGTCGGACCTGTTATGAGCTAAAGAATGATTCGTGTCAATTAAATTGGCAGTTAGACCAAGCCTGGAACTGTGGAAAATGCTGTTACGAGTTGAGGCTGGCAAGAGGAGAATGATGAGCTAACAGAGTGAAAACCGAGCTGGACACAGATGTTCTGCAGTGACAGAACCTGACCCGGCACACTGAGATGGATGTGAGGGAATCAGGAGTTGAGGAATGGGTTAAACAATGATCTATGAAGAGCTGCTCGTTAATCAATGCATACTGCCCGCTTGAAATACAGCACTACTGATAAAGGGGAGAAATCATAACATTGTGCCTACTCCTTGTCCCCCCCAGACCAGTGGGAACCAGCCTTGTGACTGCACTGTGGCTAAGAAACTGGGGAGCATGCTCAGCCCAAAGGGGTGAAAAGTGCAAGAATGAGGAAAACTCTGACTTCATCCCTGGAGACCCCTGCCCACGACCACCAGGAAGCACTGTGCAGGCGTAATAACATGGAAATGACTTTTAACTCATTATAATGGGGACAGGTCACGGGTATGTCCGGGGTGGTGGGGGATGCACTGAGTGTGTAACGTGTAACCACACAGACCCTGAGCAGTGGTGCTGGAGGGGGGTGTATGGGGGGAGCGGTGACTCCCTGCGCACCCAGCGCTGTTTGCTTGCTTTCTATTGCGTGATAAACCTGATTAATTGCCATGTGCCTCCGAGGAGTTTCTAACGGAGCGAGCCGGGGCAGCGGGGCGGGCGGGGAAAGCGGCCTCCCAGGCACTGCCCGGGGCCGGGCCCCGCAGCCACCCCCGCCTTTCGCCCGTTCTCATTAAAGGCGTTGTCAGCCGCTGAGCCCGCCCGTGTCCGCGGGAGAGCCCGGGGCTGCG
>VZRW01004277.1:0-70778 GCA_013398125.1 Aegotheles bennettii | reverse complement strand
GGGCGGGCCCGGGGGAGGGAGGTCCCACGGAGGGGCCCCGGGAGGCCCGGTGGGGGTCCCCCAGGAAGGCCCCGGGGAGTGCGGCACAGGGATCGGTCCCCAGTCGGGCTGTGGAGGGACCCCCGTAGTCCCGGGGGTCTCCCGGAGGGGCCCTGCTGAGTCCCCGGTGCCCGCGGGCAGACGGAGGTGCTGGACGAGGACCGGCGGTCGGTGAGCGCGGTGGATTACTACTTCATCCGGGAGGACGGGAGCCGCTTCAAGGTGGGTGCCCGGGGGCACGAGGGGGTCCCGTGGGGAGACCCTGCCCTGTCACCCGTCTGCTCTCTCCCAGGTGGCCCTGCCCTACAAGCCCTACTTCTACATCGCCACCCAGAAGGTGAGGAGAGCGTCCTGGGATCCCCAGGGGAGGGGACAGCAGGTCCCTGGGGAGCTCAAGACCTCCTGGGCATCCTGCTCTGGGATGGCCTCACAAGGGGCAGAGCTGAGGTGCTCAGCCCTGGGGTCTCCCGGCAGGGCTGCGAGCGAGAAGTGTCCTCCTTCCTCTCCAAGAAGTTCCAAGGGAAGATTGCAAAGCTGGAGACTGTCCCCAAAGAAGACCTGGACCTGGTCTGTGTTCCTCTGCTCCTGAGCAGCGGGGTGGCTTCGGACCTTGCAGGGCTCTGGGGTGGGAAGGGCCGGGTGATGAAGGGAAGCAGCAGGCTTGGCCCCAGCCTCCTGGTGCTGCTGGTGGTACCTTCAGAAATGGGTTGGTTATGGCCAATTGCTTATTGGTGGTGACTGCATTGCTCTCCTTAAGCACACGGGCTGTGTCACGGCTGGTCCAGGGTGTTTAATTGCAGGAATTAAAGGATGGTGGGAGGAGGAGAGGGGACTGGGGTGAGGGGATGCTGCTCGCGCTTGACCTGCTCCTCTTCCTCTTCCCTGGGTGAATCCTGCTCCTGGTGCTGCCTGAGCCCTTGCTGGGCAGCTCTTGTGCTCCCCTGCCCTGCCCACCAGAGTCTCCTCTTGGTGCTTGGCTCTCCCACCCACCAGCCCCTCTTCTTTGGCCAGTTCTGCCACCTGTGTCAGCCCAGCCTCACCCCCCACCCTCTCCTCTGGTGGTCACCCCTCTGCCCCCTGAGCTGGCCTTGTCTTGCTGCTTCACAGCCCAACCACTTGGTGGGCCTGAAGAGGAACTACATCAAGCTGTCCTTCAACACGGTGGATGACCTGGTGAAGGTGCGGAAGGAGATCTTTCCTGCCGTGAGGAAAAACAGGGACCGAGACCAGGCGAGCGATGTCTACACAGCCATGCTGTCGAGGTAGGGGCTCTCCTGCTGGCACCCGGTCCTCCTTGGGTTAATAGTGAGGCTTCTTGGATCATTTCTTAGCTGCCCCAGGGAGGTGTTGCCCTGCCTGGGGTCTGACCACAGCTGTGCCTCTCGGCTACCCATCTGCCCTCATTGCTGCACATCAAGAGGCCCCAGAGCGGGGGATGGGATGGAATGGGATGGGCTGGGATGTGTTGTGGGGGCTTCTCTGCCTGCCCCTTGGATCAGTTCCCCATCCCCTCAGAAAGGAAGGGCCACAAAAATGATCAGAGGCCAGGAACACCTGTCCTATGAGGAGAGGCTGAGAGAGGTGGGGTTGTTCAGCCTGGAGAAGAGAAGGCTCTGAGGAGACCTCATTGCTCCTTTCAATACCTAAAGGGGGCCTGTGAGAAGGATGGGGATGGGCTTTTTAGCAGAGCCTGGTGTGATAGGACGAGGGGTAATGGTTTTGAACTGGGGCTTGGTACCGTGCCCTGGAGCACACGTGGGGTTTGTCTGCCCGAGGGGGCTGTGTGAGCCTCCTGTCCTGGCCGTGTCCTGTCCTGGCCATGTCCCATCGGGTCGCATGGCAGGGAGGTGTTCCCCGGTCACTCTCCTGCCATGGGCTCTGGCTGTCCCCGGTGCCGCAGGGAGCATGAGGTGAGGTGGCTGTTCTGCTCTGCTCCCCGCAGCGCCCTGAGCGGAGGCAGCCTGAGCATGGAGGAGGACGGAGCCTCCAGGAAGGTTGCCAGCCAGATGGACAACATCGTGGACATGCGGGAGTACGACGTGCCCTACCACGTCCGCCTCTCCATCGACCTGAAGATCCACGTGGTGAGGGAGGGCCGGAGGAGCTGGGAGGGGCAGGGTGGGGATGGATGTTGTCTCCCCAGGCCCTCTGCAGAGGTGTCAGTGATGATGAGTCCACGTGCAGAGCTTAGTCCTGTGCTGCTGGGCCTTCTCCTCGGGGATGGCAGGCAGAACATGACACGCAGCCATAGCTCGGGCTCTCCCCGGGGCTAGGTGTGCTCGGTGTGGCTCTGTCCCAGCTGCTGAAGAGCAGAGATGGGAGGATCTGGCCCCCATTGAGGCCCTGCTCGCCCTCCTCTCCCCACAGGCTCACTGGTACAACGTGCGGTACCGGGGCAGCACCTCCCCCCCCGAGATCACCCGCCGCGATGACCTGGTGGAGCGCCCGGTGAGCGCCGCTCGGGCAGTGTCAGCCTGGCCTGGAGGGTGGTCGGGGTGTCCTCCCGCTGCCATCCTGCCTGGTGTGTGGGGGCAAAGCTCAGTCCCCGGGCCTGGGCAGTGATTTTTGGGGTTGATAAAGCAGTCATAATGGCTGGGGAGGGTCTGGTCCCCTTGCTGGGCGTGATGGGAATCGCTCTGTAACTTCAAGTGGGCTTCGGGATGTTTGCTCATGGATCTGGTCCTGCTCAGGATCCGGTGGTTCTCGCCTTTGACATTGAAACGACCAAGCTCCCACTCAAGTTTCCTGATGCGGAGACAGACCAGATCATGATGATCTCCTACATGATTGATGGGCAGGTGAGGGACAGCAGAGTGGTTTCCCCCCTGTCCTAGCAGCGAAGGCGGGGAGCAGGCCAACACTTCACCTCCAGCCCTGCTCACCCCGGCCTGGCCTGGCTGCTGGCTGCTCGGTGCAGGGCTGTGGATGGGACATCAACATGGTCCAAATGATGCATGAGCTATTTAGCTTCATGGTACCCAGCCTGGGTTGCTGGAGCCCCTCTGAGGGAGCAGCAGTAACCTGGAGAGCACAGGGACAACCCGTGGCCTCCTTAGCCGATGGCCATTGATGGTTCAGCAATGACTCCCAAACATTTGTCCACACTTGACAGAAGCTCTGGCTTTCAGGAGAAGGTCCCATTGCTTGGACAGCATTCTCGGGTCACCTGCAAGCCCCTTGCTCCTAACTTGCCTCCCTGTCACCTCCCTAGGGCTACCTGATCACCAACAGGGAGATCGTCTCTGAGGACATCGAAGACTTTGAGTTTACTCCCAAGCCAGAGTATGAGGGTCCATTTTGTGTCTTTAATGAACCAGATGAAGTAAGTCAATTCTGCCCAGCAGACTTTTCACTTGCCCAGGGCTCTTGTTAGCCAAAGAGCTGGTTGGTGGGTAGTGTGCCCCACCGGGGAGCGTGGTGGGGCTGGCAGGGCTGGCCATGCTTCGTTTCTTGTGGTAAGGGTGAGAGAGGTCAGGTTTTGGGGAGGTGGGGAGGAGAGGGGGAGGGTGGAGCAAACTGTGGTATCCACCACCTCTCTGTGGAGGAGGTGAAGTTATATTAGATATGTATCTCTTCATCCTAGGCTCACTTAATCCAGAGGTGGTTTGAACATGTCCAGGAGACCAAACCCACCATCATTGTCACATATAACGGAGACTTCTTTGACTGGTAAGATCAGGAATGAAAACTAAGCTGGCAAGGTGTCACCTGAGCTGTGGGACAGGGTCAGGTACTGCCCTGGACCTCCTTCCATAGCTCCCATGTGAGGCCAGTGTGTGATCCATGCTGACTGTCTGGCCAACGTGAGCACCTCCCCAGATCCTGTGCTCGTTGGCTTGGAAGTGTGAGCTTCTGTAGAGTCCCATCCTCTTGGCTGAGCTGCTTTAAACCTTTGTCAGTGTGGATGAGCCCAGCCTTGGAGAGCAGGGAGAGGATCAAAAGAGGCCTGAAGGATATCAGGGAGAGGGGTGCAGCTCAGCCTTTGGGAAGCAAGGCGAGAGGGACCATGTGCTGCCTCCTCCTGGTGCAGGAGCTAAGGAGGCAGCTCTGCCTCTTGGGTCACGCTGGAATCCTGTCCTGCAGGAAGTTCTCACCATGGCCAGACACCACAGAGAAATCTCAAGAGAAATTCTGTAGGTAGCTTGTAACAAAGCAGCTGTGGAGACGTTGGAGATGATTGGAAATGGCTGTTCTGCTCCTTCTCTTCATGGTGCCTCTTTCCCCAGGCCCTTCGTGGAAGCAAGAGCAGCGGCTCATGGAATGAACATGTATCAGGAGATTGGGTTTCAGAAGGACAGCCAGGGAGAGTACAAAGCCTCCCAGTGCATCCACATGGACTGTCTAAGGTACCCTGTGCTGCCCTCTGCCATAGAACTGCTTCTTCATCTCTTGAGCTTGTATAGATACCTACGGTTGCATTTGAATGCTGTCCTCCTCCTGCCTGTGGGCAGCTCTCATGTCACACCCCCAAGGCTGGTGTGACAGTCCATTCCTTCCCCTTGGCACCGTGTGTGTCCCAGGAGCTGCCAGGCCCTCCCAGGAGGGCTCCTGGGTGGTCTCTTCATGCAGCCTCCTGCTGCCTGTCCTTGGCTGCTTGAGGTCTGATCTGTGGGAGTGGAGAAAGGGTGGGATAAGGTCAGGCCATTGGAGTCGGGAAGGGACTGTGCCCTGACCCAACAGGCTCCTGGCACAGCCAGAACAGAGAAGGACATGTGTGTGCATGGGGGAGAGGGAGGGAAGCTGGAGTTTTGTGTGGGTTTCCTTCCCTGAGCTGCTGGATGGTGGAGACTGGCTGGATGTCCTTGCGGTCCTGGAGGTGCCACCTCCTCCTCCAGAGGTTAAATCGTGGAATCACAGGATGGTTTGAGTTGGAAGAGACCTTAGAGACCATCCAGAACCACCCCTGCCATGGGCAGGGACACCTCCCACCAGACCACGTTGCTCCAAGCCCCATCCAACCTGGCCTTCAACACTGCCAGCGAGGGGCAGCCACAGCTCCTCTGGGCACCCTGGGCCAGGCTCTCACCACCCTCACACCAAACAATTTCTCCCTCCCATCTCCATCTCCCCTCTGGCACTTGGAACCCGTTCCCCCACGTCCCATCACTCCCTGCCCTTGGCACCAGTCCCTCTCCAGCTTTCCTGGAGCCCCCTCAGGCACTGGAAGGTGCTCCAAGGTCTCCCTGGAGCCTTCTCTTCTCCAGGCTGAACACCCCCAACTCTCTCAGCCTGTCCCCAGAGCAGAGCTGCTCCAGCCCCCTGAGCATCTCCGTGGCCTCCTCTGGACTCTCTCCAACAGCTCCGTGTCCTTCTGCTGTTGGGGACCCCAGAGCTGGCCCCAGCACTGCAGGGGGGGTCTCACAGAGCAGAGGGGGAGAATCCCCCCCCGGCCCTGCTGCTCACGCTCTGGGGATGCAGCCCAGGATCCTGGGGGCTTTCCGGGCTCCAAGCACCCAGGGCCTGCTCATGGGGAGCTTCTCCTCACCCAACGTGCCTGCCCAAATCTTCCTCAGGGCTGTTCTCAATCCATTCCCCACCCAGCCTGTGTTTGTGCTTGGGATTGCCCTGACCCATGTGCAGGACCTTGCCCTTGGCCTTGTTGCACTTCATGCAGGTTGCACTGTCCCACCTCTCCAGCCTGCTTGTCTTAAAGCCAGGAGGGAGGTGAAAGGTGGTGACCTGAGCAGTGGTGATGGTGTGGACAATGAGGGTTGTCCTGCTTGGGATTTAAGGGTGTTGGTAGAGTTGCAGGATACCTAAAGCTGGGCAGCCTCTTGCTCCACTGCTCTTGGATGCTCTGCTCTCAGGAGAGGTCCCCTTTGCATCGAGGTCCCCTTTGCGTACCCAAGCCCCTTTTTGAAGGGCAGGGCTGGTTTCTCTGCACCAACTGGTATTCTGATGGTTCCATGCAGGTGGGTGAAGAGAGACAGTTACCTTCCAGTGGGAAGTCACAACCTGAAAGCAGCAGCTAAAGCAAAGCTGGGGTATGACCCGGTGGAGCTGGACCCTGAGGAGATGTGCCGGATGGCGACGGAAGAGCCTCAGGTATTGCCTCCCTGTGCTGCATCTTCCCTGAGCAATTGAAAACAAGCCTAGAGCAGCTGCAGTGTGATTTGGTCTTTAACTTAAAGTCTTTAGAAATGTTTTTGCTTAACGCAGTGGATTCTGAGAGGGTGACTGTCTGGCTCCCCAGATTGCCAATGCCCACAAGCACTGGAGCTGTGGGAGGAAGGAGAGGACCTCTTTGAAGTGGTTCTTGCACTGGCTTTACACTGTGTATCCCCTCTATTTATTTACACTGGTGTGAGGTGGCAGGCACCACCCAAATCAGAGGCACCACAGAGCTGTGGCTTGCTGGAGGGGCAAGAAACAGGCTCAGTGCTCCAGGTGTCGGTGGGGGATTCCTGCTGGAGCCTTTGAGCAGCCTCCTGGTTCCCACATGGGGTGGCATCGGTGCCATGAGCTCATCCTCCCTCTTCTCATTCAAAGCTATGGTATGGCTGTGCAGGCAGAGCTAGAGCAGGATGTCCTTGGGAAGGAACAGATCATTCTTCACAGCCTGGGATATGGAGAAGCACACCCTCCCTTCCCCCAGCATGTCCAGCAGGGAGCAGGGAAAGGTGGCTGTCGCTGAGCTGCTCTGTCACAGAATGACAGAATCCTAGGGGTTGGAAGGGACCTCGAAAGATCACCCAGTCCAACCCCCCTGCCAGAGCAGGATCACCTAGAGTCCATCACACAGGAACACATCCAGGCAGGTTTTGAATGTCTCCAGCCAAGGAGACTCCACAGCCTCTCTGGGCAGCCTGGTCCAGTGCTCTGGCACTCTCACAGGAAAGAAGTTCTTCCTGATATTCACATGGAACCTCCTGTGCTCCAGTTTGCATCCATTGCCCCTTGTCCTATCATTGGTCATCACTGTAAAAAGCTTGGCTCCATCATCCTGACACTCACCCTTTACATATTTGTAACTATGGATGAGGTCCCCCCTCAGTCTCCTTTTCTCCAAGCTAAAGAGCCCCAGCTCCCTCAGCCTCTCCTCACAAGGGAAATGTTCCACTCCCTTCATCATCTTTGTGGCTCTGCGCTGGACTCTGTCCTTCTTGAACTGTGGGGCCCAGAACTGGACACAGTGATGGTCACGTGTGATGGGCACTGACTTGCCTCTCGCCCTTCCCTACAGACCCTGGCCACCTACTCAGTGTCCGACGCAGTTGCTACCTACTACCTGTACATGAAGTATGTGCATCCTTTCATTTTCGCCCTCTGCACCATCATTCCCATGGAGCCTGATGAGGTGGGTGCACTCCTGACACCAGGACTTTGTCTCCCATGCTGCAAGGATGCTCTGGCCACAGACCTGACTCCCACTGCCCGGGCACATTCCCATCGGTGTCAGGGGGGGAGGGAAGGTGCATTTGGAGGCTGCTCCTCTCTTCATAGCCCTGGGCTGCTTTGAGGGTGGTGCCTAAGAACAAGAGACCTGAGGGTTGATGGGACAGGGCTGGAGCAAGGAAGTATGGCTGATGCTCCATGCTCAGCTGAGTTTACTTGCAGTCATGGAAATGTCCCTCTGGCCCCACCTGGTTTAGGTTACAAAGGTGCTTGGCAGTGGAGTAGTGTCAGAAGACAATGGCAGCAGAGGCCTGCAGGCCTTGGTCATAGCCTCCTCTCCTCCCAGCCAACATGAAGGACTCTGTGTTGGTTTCTCACTTGCTCCCATCGTCCTTGCTGTGGGCTGCAGCACTGCCCACTGTGCAGTCACATGTGTCACCAGCTGAAGCCATCTGGCTTGCTGATGTGGCTGTAAGGCCAATGCAGCCCCACCAGCACTGGTTCTTCTTGCTGAATCCCAGGTGGGTTTGGGTTGGAAGGGACCTTAAAATCCACCCAGTCCCACCCCCCACCATGGGCAGGGACACCTCCCACCAGCCTAGGTTGCTTCAAGCCCCATCCAATCTGACCTTGAGCAGTGCCAAGCAGGGGCAGCCACAGCTTCTCTGGGCACCCTGGGCCAGGGTCTCACCACCCTCACAGCTAAGAATTTCTCCCTCACATCCCATCTCAATCTACTCCTTTGGAGTTTGAAATCATCTTTGTCTCTCCTACAGGTGTTAAGAAAAGGATCTGGGACATTGTGCGAGGCACTGCTGATGGTTCAAGCCTATCATGCCAACATCATCTTCCCCAACAAGCAGGAGCAGGAGTTCAACAAGCTTACAGAAGATGGCCACGTGCTGGACTCGGAGACCTATGTGGGGGGGCACGTGGAAGCGCTGGAATCTGGGGTCTTCCGCAGTGACATCCCCTGCCGCTTCAAAATGGTGAGGGGCCATGCAGCCCACCCCTGCTCCAGCTCTGGGGGTGAGCAATAACCCTCCACTGGTGTCACCATCTCCCGAGTCCCAGCCAGGCTTGGGCAAGAGCTGTCCTACTGCAGGAGATCTTGAGCACCTGGACCTGCATGAAGCCTGGGCCTCTGTCCCCTCGGGGTCCTGTCCTCCCTCTGTCCTGCCACTGGAACAGCTGCCTCTGAATCCTTCCTGGGTGTCTTTCTCCTGTTTCTGGTTCATGCTGCTGTCTCCATCGTCTCCTTTCCCTGCTTCACACCTGCATTGTGCTCGCTGACTCTTAAGTTTTCAGAGGTGGCTTCACCCTGCTGTGTGGTGTCTCACTCAGTGCGGGACATTTTCATAGAATGATGGAATCATTTGTGTCAGAAAAGCCCTTTAAGATCTCCCAGTCCAACCGTTAACCCAGCAGTGCCAAGGCCACCACTGCCCCATGGCCCTCAGCACCACATCTACACAGCTCTGAGATCCCTCTAGGGATGGGAACACCACCCCTGCCCTGGGCAGCCTGGGACAGGCCCTGACAGCCCTTTGGGGAAGGAATTGTTCCTCAGATCCAACCCAAACCTCCCCTGGGCACCTTGAGGCCGTTCCCTGTTGTCCCATTGCTTGTTCCTTGGGAGCAGAGCCCGACCCCCCCTGGCTCCAACCTCCTCTCAGGGGGTTGCAGAGAGCAGGTCTCTCCTCAGCCTCCTTCTCTCCAGGAGGTAGGCATTATCTGGTGAATGATCATGAAGGAGCACACACTGGGTGTATAGAAGAACCTGGGCTGAGTCTGAATGTTCAGACCCTTGCAGCAGCCAGCAGGTGACCATGGGAGGTGCTGCACTGCCCTGCACAAATGCAGCCAGCTGCCCCCCAGCTGCCCTTGTCTCTGCCCTTTGGTGATGTTTTTATTGACTTGGTGTCAGTGGCGTAGACCCTGCCTGTGCCTCAGCGTGCTGCTGGGTGGTGCTGGGGGCTCCCCAGGTCGTGCAGGGACAAGGGCAGCAGGGCAGGAGCTGTCCCCCTGCAGCCAGGGACACTGCCCACAGCCTCAGCACTGTCCCCATGTCCCTGCAGAACCCGGCTGCCTTCGACTTCCTGGTGCAGCACGTGGAGAAGACGCTGCGGCACGCCATCGAGGAGGAGGAGGGCTTGCCCTTGGATCAAGTCACCAACTTCCAGGAGGTACATCACACCTGGGCAGGGAGGGCTGAGCTGCTGGGCTGGGGCTGCAGCTTCAAAGTGCCTCTTCAGGGTCATTTGTACACCCTACAAAGGGAGACCAAGGAGCCCTTCTGTTGGCACCTGCAGAGTAGGTGGTGTTAAGGGGTGTTATGAGCAGCTGCCACCTCCAGCAACCCCAGCCAGGACCCCCCCTGCCTGGTGGCTGGAGCCCAGCCCTGGGCTCAAGGGTCCCTGCCCTGGCTGAGGGACACAGTTCCTGCCTTCTCCTTTGCAGATTGAACCAGGAGCTAAGCTCTGAGAGCACTGGGAAGGGATTTAATGAGAAGACAGAGCCCTCAGATATCCCAAATACTCCTGTTCCCCTTGTTCCCCGCTTCCTTGCTGTCCTCTCCACTAATCCATTTGCACCAAGAAGGTCCTTGATTGAGTAACGTTCAGGAAATAGCTGCTGTCACCTCCCGAGTACCCCTACACATAAAGCCTACCTTGGAGGTCCAAACAAAACCTACAGTACCAGTGCTTGAGGAGTCCCTGGTACTGCTCCCTTGGTCCTTTAACTCCTGAGCCAGAGTCAGTGGCAGGTGTCCTGTGCAGGAGAGAGGATTAAATTCAACCAGTGTGAGACCTGTGGTCTCCTTCCTGTCTGAGTTTCACTTCCTTTTGTCTGGCCACAGGTTTGTGATGAAATCAAGGTCAAACTGAATTCCCTGAAGGATGTTCCAAACAGAATTGAGTGTCCCCTTATCTACCACCTGGACGTGGGGGCCATGTACCCCAACATCATTCTGACCAACAGGTTGCAGGTGGGTAACATCAGCCTCATCTCTCGTGTCTTTCAGATGACCTTGGTGGTCCCTTGATTTGATCCCCTTAACAGCAAGGGCTAAACTTTCTGCTCAGGGCAGGGGAATTGGGTAAGGCTGGGTGTGAAGTTCAGTCAAGCTTCCGTGGAT
Organism: Aegotheles bennettii; assembly: GCA_013398125.1. Classification (NCBI taxonomy): domain Eukaryota; kingdom Metazoa; phylum Chordata; class Aves; order Caprimulgiformes; family Aegothelidae; genus Aegotheles; species Aegotheles bennettii. Next base: position 60,265 of record VZRW01004277.1, on the reverse strand, counting down.
GCCAGGTCTGCAGAGGTTGAGCTACAACATTAGCTAGGGCTCTTCCCCAGAAACCAGCTATTGTTTGGGTGGGTTTTGTGTTCCTGAAAGGCTGTGGAGAAGAGAGCTCGGGGCACCCATCTCTGCTGTTCACACCTGAGCTCTTCTGCCACCCAGCACCTTTCCTGGCACGAGCCGTGGTCTGGAGACCTGTCCCTCTAACACTTGTGTGTCCTTGCATCTAGCCCTCAGCTATGGTGGATGAGGCTACGTGTGCTGCCTGTGACTTCAACAAGCCGGGTGCCAACTGCCAGCGCCGGATGCCGTGGCAGTGGAGAGGAGAGTTCAGTAAGTGCAGGACGGGCTGTGCCGTCCAACCCGTGGAGGTGGAGCCCTGCTTCTCCACGGGGAACTGAGCCCCTGTCCCCCGCAGTGCCCGCCAGCCGCAGCGAGTACCACCGCATCCAGCAGCAGCTCGAGTCGGAGAAGTTCCCTCCCCTGTCCCCCGAGGGAGCACCCCGAGCCTTCCATGAGCTCTCCCGGGAAGAACAGGCCAAGTACGAGAAGAAGCGGCTGGCAGGTAAAAAATACAACAAATAATGTCACAGTGTGGGGTGGTGTGTTGTGACCCAGCCCATGAGCAGTGCTCACCACGAGCTGCCTCTCCTCTGGCTGTGGGGTTACACAGAATCCCAGAATCCTATGGGTTGGAAGGGACCTCGAAAGATCATCCGGTCCAACCCCCCTGCCAGAGCAGGGTCACCTAGAGTCCATCACACAGGAACACATCCAGGCGGGGTTTGAATGTCTCCAGCCAAGGAGACTCCACAACCTCTCTGGGCAGCCTGTTCCAGTGCTCTGGCACTCTCACAGGAAAGAAGTTCTTCCTGATATTCACATGGAACCTCCTGTGCTCCAGTTTGCATCCATTGCCCCTTGTCCTATCATTGGTCATCACTGTAAAAAGCTTGGCTCCATCGTCCTGCCCCTCACCCTTTACATATTTGTAACCATGGATGAGGTCCCCCCTCAGTCTCCTTTTCTCCAAGCTAAAGAGCCCCAGATCCCTCAGCCTTTCCTCACAAGGGAGATGTTCCACTCCCTTCATCATCTTTGTGGCTCTGCGCTGGACTCTCTCAAGCAGTTCCCTGTCCTTCTTGAACTGTGGGGCCCAGAACTGGACCCCACAGAACTGGGTTAGTTCAGACTGGGTCTGGTCTCAGACCGTGCTTTGGCAGACCTTCTCCGGGATCCCAGCAGGCTCCTGTGTGCTTCCCAAAGAGGTCCCAGGCACCAGTGATTGTCCTGTCTGTTGAACGCCATGGATTTGAGCTGAAACATGAATGGCTCAGTTTTTTGGGAAGGCTGTTAATTGAAGCCTGTTAATGGAAGGGGAACATGATGCTATCTCATCACCTGGAGTGATGCTGTTCAGTAGAGCCGTCCAGCTGGCTGGGGGCAGAGCCTGCCTTTGTGGATGGGCATCATGATGAGTTGATTTTCCCCACCTGTCCCCGCATCTCCATGACAAGGTGCTGCTTCTCTCCATGCTGATATCTTCCTTCCCTTCCTTTGCAGTAAGACTGTCTCCCTGCTCACCCCTGCCTGATGCTAAGATGTCTCCTTGTCCATACTGTGCCCATCCCTCTGTCTACAGCGGGGCACCCATCCCTGAGAAAGCTCCTCTTGCTCTTCTCCCCATGACCAGATTACTGCCGCAAGGCGTACAAGAAGATCCATGTCACCAAGGTGGAGGAACGGGTCACAACCATCTGCCAGCGAGAGAACTCCTTCTACGTGGACACAGTGCGAGCGTTCAGGGACCGCCGCTATGAATTCAAGGGGCTGCACAAGGTACCCAGCTCAGCTTCCAGCTTAACTGGCCTGGCCAAGGGTGGGGGCTTCTCATGTCTTGCTGAAAAGCCGAGCCCTAAAGGATTGTCCCTTTGTATTCGAGGAGGACACTCCTGACAGCTGTGGTTGCTCACTGCCCACTTCAGCAGCTGTTGCCATGGCATTTTCTGCCCCTGTGCTGCTGTCGGGAACAAAGCTGCACCTCCAGTTTGCACTGGGTTCAGCAGATACTTGGGTCATCTCTGCTCTGTGCCTGGTCTGGCCGGGTTCAGGCTGGGGTGTTCTCCCTGCAGCTGAGAGGCAAGGTCTAGACCTTGGGTTAAGGAGCAGTTGATTCCAGGAGGGCGTTGTAGTTCTCTGCTGGTTGAGGTTGGTCTGAAGGAGACCAGGGCATGTTATTCTTGGAGTGCCTTGAAGGCAATGAGGAGGCCCTGGGACTCTACCTCTGGCTGAGTTAATTAACGAGCTGTGTGCTTTGTGATCACTCCCAGCTGCCTCCTCTGCTGTAACTCGGAGCTGGCCAAGAGGGGTTTTCTAGCTGGTGGTTCTGTTCAGCCAGGCCTCACCAGGCAGCGTGCTGGGCTCCTGCCTGCAGGTGTGGGGCAGCACAGCTGGTGTGGGCACACAGCACAGCTGGTGTTGGGTGCTGGTGGTGTTCTGATCGTCACCATGTGATTTCTGGCTGGAGCTGCAGGTCCCTCCCACCGTGTGGCCAAGTGCCTCTGCCCAACTGCTGCTCTGCTGCGAAAGAAAAGGGAATGTTCAGCTCATGCTACTGCTCCCCAGCAAAGACCCTGTGTTAGAGCTGTAATGCTGTGCTGGGCTGAGAGGGAACCCATGGGACACCACCAGTGAGGTGTGGGATGGTCCTGTGGCTTGCAGGTGTGGAAGAAGAAGCTGGCTGCAGCGGTGGAGACGGGAGATGCCTCTGAAGTGAAGCGCTGCAAGAACATGGAAATCCTGTACGACTCCCTGCAGCTGGCCCACAAGTGCATCCTCAACTCCTTCTACGGCTACGTCATGCGGAAAGGGTGAGTCTGGGTGATCCTGGGGTCCTCCAGAGAGCACCAGAGAAATCAGGATTGTCCTAGGAAGGCTGTCACTTGCTTCGCCTGCTTCTGAAGCACCAGGGTGAAGGTGGGTGCTGCCCTTAACACTCTCCTTTTGCTTCTACCAATGACTCCTCATCCTGGAGGCTCCTGCTGGACATCAAGTGTTGGGCATAAGTGATGGAAATCTTCTCTGTGTGTTTCCAGCTTTTCTGAAGCATCAGAACTAGGGCAAGGAGAACACTCTTACGAGGGCTGGAGTTGTGTTCCTTGCCATTCCTCCTCTGGAGGTCCTCCTGCCCTCTCCATAGCTGGTTTTAGGGAGGAGCACTTCATGCCCCTCATTCTGACACTTCTGCTCACAGAGCTCGCTGGTACTCCATGGAAATGGCCGGCATCGTCTGCTTCACAGGAGCAAACATCATCACCCAGGCCAGGGAGCTGATCGAGCAGATCGGGTGAGCATGTGCTGAGCTGGGACAGACATGGGTGCACATCCAACACTAGAGCTTCCATCGGTTAATGCTGAAGGGTCACATTTCTGGCACTGCTGTGGTTGCTCTGTTGTGTTTTGAGGGTTTGCTTTGCAGGAAGGACTGGAGAGCGGGTTGAACAGGCTGCCTCTGCCTTTCTGGGGGACACAGAGCTGATCCTCACCTACCATCCACCCTCCTCCTGACAGTGGCCTGCCTTCCTTCCTTAGGAGGCCTCTAGAACTGGATACCGATGGGATTTGGTGTGTCCTCCCCAACAGCTTCCCAGAGAACTTTGTCATCAAGTCCACCAATGCCAAGAAGCCGAAGGTGACAATCTCCTACCCGGGTGCCATGCTGAACATCCTGGTGAAGGTGAGGCTGGCACACGTCCAGGCCAGCTCTGCAGTCTGCAGGAAAGGAGGTGTAGGACTGGCAAGGGAGGAGGGCCTCTCTTCCGCTGCTGCTGCCCATGTTGGGAGTGGGACCTTGGGGCTGGTGGTCCCCCTTGCTGCCCCGAGAGCATCTGGGCTGAGGGCAGCTCCCATACCCCTGGGGCAGAGAGGGTGCTGGGGCTGGGGCAGGCTGGGAGTCCAGACCAGAGCAAGGGCCAGACCCATCCTCTGATTGCACCAGCTTCTGTGAGACAAAATAATGTCATTTTAGGGCCCAAAGTGCTTTTCTTCTCAACAGGCAGGTCAGATATTTTGATTTCTTTGAGCCTTAAATTGTGCTGTGGCTTTCAGAGGGGTGCTCAGGGTTCCCTTTGGGCAGTGTGTAACCAGGCTGTTGAGTGAAGGTGTTCTCCTGGGGCTGTGCCTGTAGGAAGGCTTCACCAATGACCAGTACCAGGAGCTGCAGGACCCAGCCTCTCTCACCTACGTCACGCGCTCGGAGAACAGCATCTTTTTTGAAGTGGATGGACCATACCTGGCCATGATCCTCCCAGCTTCCAAGGAGGAGGGCAAGAAGCTGAAGAAAAGGTGAGATTTCAAAGCTTGAAATATTACCACGTTCCCCAGGTAACAAACAGATTGAGGGTCTCTTCCCCTCCGTGTCGTGGGGCACGTTGGTCCTCTCCCCTGGAGCTGGCAGCACGCTTGATTCGCTGGCTTTAAATGGCAGAAGCTTTGCACCAGATCATTTTGGATCCAGCTGTGCACTTGCCTCCAGTGCCATACCATGGCAATACATTTTAGAAGATAACAGCAAAACATTTCTCCAGCTTGGTGACCAGAAGTTTGTTTGGCTCTGAGGTGTGCAGGAGAACTTTGACTTCCCTTATGATGACTTCTGATACTGCTTATAGCCAACCTAATCTGTTTAAACCCACCGGTTCCTGCCTTCCCACCTCTCAGGAGCTCACAAACCTCCAGTAATGTTTCTCTTAAACTTTTCCACTTCCTTCTCTGTCCTGGAAGAAGGAGCAGGTCCTGCCATTGCTGTCACATCATGAGGCAGTTGTACTCCAGCTTCACCCACTTGCCTGCAGCCTCTGCGAGCTAGAGCAGTAGCAACCACCAGCTAGAGGGGTGCCCACAGACCTGGCTCTGGCTCCCAGAAATGCTGTCACCTCCCTCCAGCACCCTCTGTCCTATGGCTCTGTGCTCCTTGGTGTGCAGTGCCCCGCTGGGCAACCTCCTGTTGGTGCCTTTCTGCAGGCAGTGAGCCCCTGCACAGCAGGCGAGGTGACACCAAGCACTGAGCAGGCTCTGCCAGCAGGACTCTTAGTTCAGGGCCTCTTGGTTCCTTGGATTTTGGGGTGTGAGCAAGTGCATTCATTTCCCGGTCAGTCTCCAGCCAGAAGAGCCTGGAGGTGGCTGTCAGGCACCACCATCAGTGGAGAAAGAGAAGGCTGTGCCCAGAGGGACGTGGTCAGGTTGGAGAAGGGCTGGCCAAGTGGTGAAGATCTGAGTATCCCCTCTCTTCCCTTAGCTGATGTTCCCATAAGGTTTTTCTTGAGACATACAAATAATTGGCAGGGCTGGGAAATGCAAAAAAACAAAAGCAATAGCAGAGGAGAGAGGGAGGAGCGTTCTGTAGTCTTGTCATGGCTACATCCAGGTTCCTCTGAACCCCTTTGCCAGCATCTCAGCTGACAACGTTTCCTTCACTCCAAAACTCTTCCCAATATCTTGTTCTGTTTCCCCACTCGGGCTCTCTCCTCCTGCCCTTCACTTGTGTGCAACCAAGATCACCCTCCCAGTCGGGGTGGGTGAGTCAGGGCTCGAGCTGCTGTGTCTCTTTAGACCAGGTTGTAGTGGTTGGTAGAGCAGCTGTAGATCCTCAGGGATCCATCCTGGTGCTGAGCACCATGGCTCCATTGAACACAGCAGGTGGTGGCATGGGGAGGAGCACCCCAGTGGGACCTGGGGGACCTGTCTCGTGGTGCAGGCCAGGTTTTGCCCAGGCTGTGTCTCCTAGGTATGCAGTGTTCAACGAGGACGGGTCCCTGGCCGAGCTGAAGGGCTTTGAGGTGAAGCGCCGGGGGGAGCTGCAGCTGGTGAAGATATTCCAGTCGTCTGTGTTTGAGGCCTTTCTGAAAGGCAGCACCCTGGAGGAGGTCTATGCTTCCGTGGCTAAGGTGGCCGATTATTGGCTGGATGTGCTCTACAGCAAGGTAAGTGCAGCTCGGCACCTCTGTGCTCGCAAGGTGGAACCGGGGAAGTGTCGGAGCTGGTTGGGCACTGGTGAGGGTGGGCTTTGCTTGCAGAGTAGGTGGCTCACTGATGGTCGCTTCCATCTTATTTCTGCTGCTTTGCCTCTCTAGGGCTGCTGTGTAGTACCTTTTAGTGCAAGGGCTCTTCATTCAGCTGTAACTGGGTGGGTGATGCCATTCTCTGCTCATCTCATTCACGGAGCTACTCAGGTGCCCTCATCCCCAAGGATGGTGGCCAAGGGCATTTGCTGAGGTGGAGAACAACAGAGCCGCTTGCCTGTGGAGTGTTGCGTGAGGAGCACAGAAACACCAGTTACAGCAACTGGGGGAGGGCAGAGAAAACGCAAGGAACTGGAGGGTGAGAGGGACCGAGAGTCTGGATGGGTCCTTCTGTTTTCCAATGACCTTGTACAACAAGTTCTTGGAAGTAGCCCAACTGCTGCCCCACAGACAGTGCTGCTACGGCCTGGCCACGGCATGAGCCCATGCCCACCTCAGCCCATGCTCTCCCTTCAGCTGCCACAGGGAGCAATGCCGAGCTGGGGGTGGATGCTCCTGTACCTGACAGCAGCAAGGCTTTTGGTCATCGGGTTCCTGCTAGATCTGGGCTCTCTCCCTCCCTTCCAGGCTGCCAACATGCCCGATTCAGAGCTGTTTGAGCTGATCTCCGAGAACCGCTCCATGTCACGTAAGCTGGAGGACTACGGGGAGCAGAAGTCCACCTCCATCAGCACTGCCAAGCGCCTGGCAGAGTTCCTGGGGGACCAGATGGTGAAGGACGCAGGGCTGAGCTGCCGGTTCATCATTTCCAAGAAACCAGAAGGCTCTCCAGTCACCGAGAGGTAACCTCATCTGAGGGCCTGGGCTTTTGACTGTGTGGGGGCAACCAAGAGGGGTAAGGCAGGGTAGCAAGGGGTGAGTGAGCTGGTGTGGTGTCACCGTCCTGGGGGTGTTCAAAAAACGGGTTGATGAGGCACTTGAGGCCATGGTCTGATGGTCTAATGGTCAGGAATATGATGGGATAAAGGTTGGACTTGATGACCCTGGAGTTCCCTTCCAACCGTAATGATTCTACGATTCTATGATTCAAGTGATCACAGACCGTGAGCAAGACTAGCGATGGGTGACACCATACAGCTGCTGCACGGTGGCCTTGCAGGGGTGGGAGGAGGAGCCTGGAGGGTCTCCACAGGCTGGGAGGGGGGACTGTGTGCAGCTAGGACCTGGCTCTGGATGGGTGATGGGTGCTTCCCTGCATTCCCAGGGCCATCCCCCTTGCCATCTTCCAAGCTGAGCCCAGTGTGCGCAAACACTACCTCCGAAAGTGGCTGAAGAGTCCATCGCTGCAGGACTTCAACATCCGCGCGGTGAGTGGGGCAGCCCTTTGGGTCCTCCAGGACAAGGGCTTGGCCCTTCAGAGGCACTCACGAAGCAGGATGTTGGGGACAGGGTTCCAGAGAGATGCTTGATCCTGCAGCTGGTGGCCTTCTGCTCAGCTTTCCTCACTGCCTGCTGCTCTGCCTTCTTCACAGATCCTGGACTGGGACTACTACATCGAGAGACTGGGCAGCACTATCCAGAAAATCATCACCATTCCTGCAGCCCTGCAGCAGGTACAGGGGGTGGGGGCAGGAGGAGGGCTTTGGTAGGGCGACTGGCTGTGAATTGGAGATGTTCTCCAGGTAAAGAACCCGGTGCCGCGGGTCCGTCACCCAGACTGGCTCCACAAGAAGCTCCTGGAGAAGAATGATGTGTACAAACAGAAAAAAATCAATGAGCTCTTCATGTCAGAAGGCAAGAGACAGGTAAAGGGGGTGAGGGAAAGGTGCTGGCTGTGCTGGTGGGGCTCTTCTGCGACCCACGTCCTCCTGCTGTTCTTCATCCCTCAGGTCCTCGCCAACCAGCCCCCGGAGGGGACACCCAGCTCTCAGATTGGTGACATAGAGGACTTTGGGGCTGTCAAAACCCTTCAGCCACCGGTCCCCATCGCAAATAAGCGGAAGCGAGTCCCTGCAGCAGAGGAAAGCCAACAGATGTCCCAGTACCTGGAGCTATCCCAGTCCTGGCGAGAGATCCTGGGTCCACCTCCAGCTCTGGGCACCACCAAGGTAGATGAAGCAGCCTGGGCAGGAGAGGCCCTGGAGCTGTGCTCATCCACCCAAGCAGCTTGGGTGCTGCCAGGAGTGAGCTGTGGGTCTCCTGAAGCCCTCTGCATGCCCGCTCAGGGCTACAAGGAGAAATATAACCAGGAGGTGGAGCCATTGAACCGCTGATGGAGCAAAGGGGGGAGGTGGTGGCTTCACACCTGGGGCAGGAACTGGTGTGGGGCTGGGGCAGGGGGGGGTTCAGCAGCCTGGCACGGTGCTGGGGGCTCCACTGATGCAGCTGTCCCCCCACGCAGGAGGAGCGGCTGGTCTGGCTGCGCTACCACCAGAAGAAGTGGGAGCTGCAGGCTCGGCAGCGGCGGGAGCAGCGGAAGCGGCGGCGCCTGGAGGACGGGGAGGTGGTGGCAGGTGGAGGGGTGGTCCGTGATGTCCTCTCCACCGGGCTGAGCAGCTACCTGCGCAGGACAGCACGCAGCATCCTGGACTTGCCCTGGCAGATCGTGCAGGTACCAGGGAGGGGACCTGTCAGAGGGCAACCTTGGGGCACAAACCTCACATTTACACAGTCTGTGGTCAGATGGTGAAATTCTGGGATCACTGACCCCAACGGCACTGTTAACCCGGGGTGGGGGCTGCAAGACCTCAGGCTCACGCATGTCTGTATGGAAACAGGAGCCCACATGGTGATTCCTGGTGGTGAACCTGGACGTGTGTGTAATCTGCCATGGGGCAGCTCCAGTTCAGCCTGTGGGCAGCACTGTGCCATAATCACAGAACCACAAAAACACCAGTTGAAGTTGGAGGCAGCTCCAGGGTCCACCTGGTCCAAGCCCCTGCTCAAGCAGGACCACCCAGAGCCAGCTGCCCGGGACAGTGTCCAGATGGCTTTTGAGTATCTCCGAGGTGTTAGACTCCACAGCTTCCCTGGATAACCTGTGCCAGGGCTTGGTCATCCTCACAGGGAAGAAATGTTTCCTGATGTGCAGAGAGGACCCTCCTGTGTTCCAGTTTGTGTCCATGGCCTCTGGCCCTTTCCCTGGGCACCACTGGGAAGAGCCAGGCTCTGTCCTTTTTGCACTTCCCTTCAGATGTTTCTATACATTGGTGAGATCCCCCTGAGCTTCCTCTGCTCCAGACTGGGCAGTCCCAGCTCTCTCAGCCTTTCCTAATATGAAAAATGCTCCAGTCCCTTCTTTGTCCTTGTGGCCCTTCATTGGACTCTCTCCAGTATGCCTATGTCTCTCCTGTACTGGGGAGCCCAGCATGGGCACAGTGTGCCTGTGATGGAAACAGGATTCCAGCGATGCCTGGGAGCAGCCAGCATACAAACATGGAGGTGGGGTGGTGCCATCCAGGTGTCTTCACAAATCCCTGTCACACATGGCCATCTGAGCCCAGCCCCTGCTCACCCACGTTGTCCTCCAGAAAGGCCTCCAGAGCTGCAGGCAGCCCTTGTGTGAGCACGAGCTCGAGATGAGGCAACGGGTCCAGGCCATCAGGGTGACTTGGCTGACACCAAGGGTCAGCTTGAGTTGGTTGGCCAGCCACAGTCAGTCTTCTCCATGGTGCTCTGGAAGAGCAGGACATGGGGACTCCAGATGTAACTCTTTAAGCCCCCTGCTCTCTTTGTGGCCACCAGCTGGCCATATAGATAGAACAAGAGGATACAGCTTCAAGTTGTGTCAGGGGAGGCTTGGATTGGGTATTGGGAACAGTTTCCTCATGGAAAGGGCTGTCAGGGCCTGGCCCAGGCTGCCAAGGGCAGGGGTGGAGTCCTCATCCCTGGAGGGATCTCAAAGCCGTGTAGATGTGGTGCTGAGGGCCATGGGTCAGTGGTGGCCTTGGCAGTGCTGGGTTAATGATTGGACTGAATGATCTTAAAGGGCTTTTCCAACCAAAACAATTCCATGATTCAATATAGATCCACAAAGAGCTCTGCAGTTTAGATGATGTGTTGGATCCCCCTGCTCATGCTAACTGTGCCCTGGTGTCCTGCAGATCGCCGAGACCAGCCAGCCTGGGCTCTTCAGGCTGTGGGCAGTGATTGGGAGTGACCTGCACTGCATCAGACTGAGCATCCCCCGAGTCTTCTACGTCAACCAGCGCGTCCTGAAGCCGGAGGAGGGAGCAGCCTACAGGAGGGTGAGCTCCTGCCCCGTCTGAAAGGGGAGGCAGCTGCTTGTGTTGAGATCAGTTGTTCTACCTCCACTGCAGGCAGATACCTGCCTTGCAGGGCCTCACTCTCCCACTCCATGGATGCATCTCATCCAGTCCCTCTGCCAATCCCAGCCTGCCCAGGAAGCAGGTTTCCTGTTCCAGGAGATTGTAACATGGATGAGCACAGCCCATGGGTTCCTGCAGGAGAGGGGCAGGGGGAGCTGGGCTGGCTCAGGACCCAGCTCTGGCAGTGGTGTGTGTGATGTGCCCCACTGAACGTGTCCCTCACCTCGGCAGGTGAACAGGATCCTGCCTCGCTCAAACTTGGTGTACAATCTGTACGAGTACTCTGTGCCTGAGGACATGTACCAGGAGCACATCAACGAGATCAACGCGGACCTCTCCGCTCCGGACATCGAGGGCGTGTATGAGACACAGGTACCTCCTTGGGGTGTGTAAGGATGGCTGAGGGGTGGCTCCTTAGGCTGAGTGCCAGTGACACAGGAGGGCACCTTGGCACTTCAAAATTCACCAGCTTGGTGAAGCAAAGACCCTGCACGGCAGCTCCTGGGGAATATACCTACATCCACGTGGGTGGAGATACCAGCAGATACCAGCACGTGGTTTGAGGAGTGTCAGGGAAAGGAGATTCGGTTTATTTGGAGTTCAGAAACTTTGGGCGAAGAAGGCATTTAAGCAGAAAGGGTGATCTTCCTCTAACCCAAACCAGAACCAGCCTGCTGGTGCTTGAACCAGAGATAAGGATAGTTAGAGTGAAGATAGGGTAAAAACCTGGCACATGTGGAGTTGCACATAGGTCCAGGTGTCCTGTCCTCTAAAACAAGGTTATAAAAGCTTTAGAAAGATAAATAGGATGCAACTTGAAATTTTGGGAAGAGCAAGACCAACCTAAATGAGGCTCAGTACAAAGCAACCAAGCCAAAATTAAACTTACCAGTGCTATTAATGCTGGAAGCCTGAAGATGAAGACTGAAAACTGGGATGCCTGCTTCTAATGAGGACACTGGTTTGGTCAGCAGCTCGAAACCTGGTGGCAGGAGTTCAAAAAGACAGCAATGCAATGTGCCCTTGTGGCCAAGAAGGCCAATGGCATCCTGGGGTGCATTAGAAGGGCTGTGGTCAGTAGATTGAGAGGTTCTCCTCCCCCTCTATTCTGCCTTGGTGAGGCCACATCTGGAGTATTGTATCCAGTTCTGGGCCCCACAGTTCAAGAAGGACAGGGAACTGCTTGAGAGAGTCCAGCGCAGAGCCACAAAGATGATGAAGGGAGTGGAACATCTCCCTTATGAGGAGAGGCTGAGGGAGCTGGGTCTCTTTAGCTTGGAGAAGAGGAGACTGAGGGGGGACCTCATGAATGTTTATCAATATGTAAAGGGTGAGGGTCAGGAGGATGGAGCCAGGCTCTGCTCAGGGATGGCCAGAGACAGGACAAGGGGAAACGGGTGCAAGGTGGAGCACAGGAGGTTCTGGGTGAACATAAAGAAGAACTTTGTCACTGTAAGGTGACAGAGCCCTGGGCCAGGCTCCCTGGAGGGGCTGTGGAGTCTCCTTCTCTGGAGACATTCAAACCCTGACTGGATGCATCCCTGTGTGCTCTGCTCTGGGTGACCCTGCTCTGGCAGAGGGGTTGGACTGGTGTCTTGTTTTTCGCAGTTAGGGCGGACTGCAAGCCCCCAAGACAATAATTTATTGTTTACTTTTCCCCAAGGGGAAGAAAATAAACAATGCACACGGCTGTGAGATTTAGGAAAAAAAACAAACTATACAAATTTAATGAAACAGGGAAAAAAGGGAACAGGTACAAAGGGAAATGGAGGAAATTCGGATAAATATATTTACAAAATCCCAAAACCAGGAGTCCAGGGAAGAAAGAGTTAAGAGTTCTCCTCTCGTCTTGTCTGCTGAGAAGCCCTGAGAAGAGAGAGAAAGAAAAAACAGTCTCTCTCTACAGGCGAAGGAAAGGAAAAAAAACTGATAAGTGACCCTCTGCTCCGCTGCTGCCTCTGAGAAAAAAGTCCAGCGAAGAAGGGAAAAAAAAACCTGATAGAAGCAGCAGGTCTTTGCTCTGCTCCGCCGCTGCCCCCCCTCAGGAATGCAGTTTAAAACCCAAACAGAAGAAAAAAAACTTAGCTGAGTACTTTTCAGTTTATCAACAGAAGGCTTGATATGGAATAACTCGTTTAACTCATTCGTTCCGGAAACGGACAAAACTTCAAACTATAACATTCCACCCCTTATTTTATATTAAATTTCATGCTATGAAATTGTCTCAACGAAATAGTGGTACGAAATCTAAGTCCATTTTCTACAATGATGAAACCCTATTGATGGGCTTGTCCTGTGGGTTTGCTTTAAAGGTTCTTTGGGCGCCACTCCATGATCTAAAAAAACAACTTTATAACACATTAGTATTATCATACAGCAATTTGGATCATACATAGAGTCTGGAAATTAGACTCTCTCAGCCAGAGTCAGATTTCCTTGCGGTATACACTGGGTTTCCTCATCTTCTCGCATTACCCACCAGGTATGTCCAGGACCTTGAGCAGACACTATTCTGCGAATGGGTTTACCTCTGCCCCCAGCTGGATAGATTTAAACAGTTTTTCTCAACAGATTTTTCTCATATACAACAGGAACCTTATTTCTATCTACAGTATGTAAAAGATCAGATTGGGCAGGACCGGCTCGATTGACAGATCTCTTAGTATTAACTAGCCAGGTGTCTTCTGTTAAATGTTTGTTTTAATTTTTAAAGGTACCATTACCCATTGCCTTAAGGGTGGTTTTCAACAAACCATTGTAGCGTTCAATTTTTTTAGATGCTGGTGCATGATAAGGAATATGATAAATTTATTTAATACTATGCTCTTTGGTCTAATTACTTACCAAACTATTTTTAAAGTGAGTTTCATTGTTTGATTTAATTCTCTCTGGAGTACTATGCTTCTACAAAATTTGCTTCTCTAAACTCAGAATGGTATTGCGACCAGTGGCGTGGGGTACCGGATATGTTTTTAGCTATCCAGTACTTGCTTTTACCATGGTGGTGTTTACAGCTGTAGGGTTAATAAACCAGGGCAGATCTCCCATGGTGCCATTATCTGGTGGGTCAGATGAAGCCTTTGTCTCAAGGGACCCCAAACCACATGTTGCAGACCTGCAAGATTGCCTAGATGCTGCTCCACACATCCTCCAAAGTAACTGCTGCTACCTGTGATGGTGGGGTCTAGGGCTAGATAGGGACACATAAATAAAGAATTAGGATAATTGTCCTGTATCTGTAGCACCAGCAAGGGTGATGATTCCAAACTCGTGCTGGAGGCACCTCAAGAATGTCACAGAATCACAGAATCCTAGGGGTTGGAAGGGACCTCGAAAGATCACCCAGTCCAACCCCCCTGCCAGAGCAGGGTCACCTAGAGTCCATCACACAGGAACGCATCCAGGCGGGGTTTGAATGTCTCCAGCCAAGGAGACTCCACAACCTCTCTGGGCAGCCTGTTCCAGTGCTCTGGCACTCTCACAGGAAAGAAGTTCTTCCTGATATTCACATGGAACCTCCTATGCTGCAGTTTGCAACCATTGCCCCTTGTCCTATCATTGGTCATCACTGAAAAAAGCTTGGCTCCACGGCCACATGTCCTACCTGTGGTTTTCAAGCCAGCTTGTTCTAGGTGTGAACCCCCCCAGAGGAGCTTGGTAACAGAATGCATTGTGTCTCTGCCTGTCGTTCCAGGTGCCACTGCTCCTCCGTGCCCTGACCCAGCTGGGCTGTGTGTGCATGGTCAGCAGGCAGCTGGTCAGGCACCTGGCGGGGCGAGAGGCGGAGACCTTTGACATCGAGCACCTGGAGATGCGCTCACTGGCTCAGTTCACTTACCTGGAGCCAGGTAGGGTGCCCTGGGAGAGGGCTGGTGGGGCACCCGGGGCCTAGCACCAGCAGGTCCAAGCTGATGTCCTGTGCTCTGTGTCCCTAGGAAGCATTCGTCACATCTACCTCTACCACAGCTCCCAGGGCAGCAAAGCCCTCCTGGGCCTCTTCATCCCCTCACAGCGCAAGGCTGCGGTCTTTGTGCTGGACAAGGTAAGGTGGGACTTGGGAGGGTGAGGGGTTTGGGGTGGTGGGTGCATGGATGGACACGAGCCAACAGGGTACCATCTCCTGGGCTGTATCCCCAGCAGCGTGGCCAGCAGGTGGAGGGGGGAATTCTGCTCCTCTGCCCTGCTCTGGTGAGACCCTTCCTGCAGTGCTGGGTCTTCAGCACAAGAAGGACACGGAGCTGCTGGAGTGGGTCCAGAGGAGGCCACAAAAATGCTCAGGAGGGCTGGAGCAGCTCTGCTCTGGGGACAGGCTGAGTGAGTTTGGGTTGAGCCCCCAGAGAAGAGAAGGCTGCAGGGAGACCTTGTTGTGGCCTTTCAGTCCTTAAAAGGGGCTTGTAAGAAAGGTAGGGACAGACTTTTCAGAAGGGCCCGCAGTGATAGGACCAGGGGTGAAGGTTTTAAACTAAGAGGGGAGATTCAGACTAGATAGAAGGAAGAAGTTTTTTTATGATGAGGGTGGTGAGACACTGGCCCAGGTTGCCCAGAGATATGGGTGATGCCCCATCCCTGGAAACATTTGAGGTGAGGCTGGACGGGTCTCTGAGCAACCTGATCTGGTTGAAGATGTCCCTGCTCATTGCAGGGGGTTGGACTGGATGGCCTTGAAAGGTTCCTTCAACCCAAACCGTTCTGTGATGGGGGTCCAGCAGTGGGAGCTTTCTCTGTGCATCCCTGACACGCTTCAGCAGGGCTTGGTGAAAGGCAACTCCTGATGTGTGGAGGAGAGAACCCCTTAGGATCTCCATCCTGGTTTCCCTCGGGCGCAGGTTCGCAGCAACCAGATGCCGAATCTCACCACCCTGTTCTCGGCGGAGCGCGGGGCGCTGCTGGAGAAGGCAGGTGAAGAGCTGCTGCCCCCGGACAAGCACACCTTCGAAGTGCGCGCTGAGACCGACCCCAAGGCCATCTACAGGGCCATCCAGAGGCTGCTGCTGGGCTACAAGGTGAGGTGAAGTTGTGAGGAAGATCCCTGCGGGACCTTGTCATGGGAAGGGGAGGATGCTCTGGAGGGCACTGCTGCACCAATTCCGACAGCGCCTGCACGGAGCTGCTGGCCCCAAGGTCAAGGATAGAAGAGGGGGTTGCTTACGGGCTTGTCTTGCTTGGGGTGGCTTGCCTAGGGCAGTGCCAGCAGTGAGGCCACCTCAGCATCTCCCCCCATCCCTGTGCTCAGCTGGAGAGCTGGTTGCATGGAGGTGGGTGCTTCAGGAGTGCTGGGGTGTGCTGTCCCCACCACGGGGACCTGCTGTGGGCACGGGGCGTCTGGCACTGCCGGTTTCCTGCTGAGCAGGGGTGCACCAGGAGTGTCCTCTCCTCTTCCCTGCAGGACGAGCGCCGGGGCCCCACGCTGGTTGCTGTGCAGTCGAACTGGGACCTGAAGCGGCTGGCGAGCGGGATCCCCATCCTGGAGGAGTTCCCCTTAGTCCCCATCCGGCTGGTGGATGACATCAGCTACTCGGTCCTGGACTGGCAGCGCCACGCTGCCCGCCGCATGATCCGCCACTACCTCAACCTGGACACCTGCCTCTCCCAGGCTTTCGAGATGAGCAGGTGCCCAGGGTGGCCGCGTTCCCTTGGGGCTGCTGTGCCCTTGATGGGACCATGAGGGGCTGCCTCGTCCTTCAAGAGCACAGACAAAGGTCTCCCATCTTCTCTGCAGCTGTGCTCACCCCAGTGACCATACACTCCTCTGTGCCCCAGGTACTACCACATCCCCATTGGGAACCTCCCCGATGACATCTCCACCTTTGGCTCTGACCTGTTCTTCTCGCGCCACCTCCGGCGGCACAACCACTTGCTGTGGCTCTCCCCCACGGCCCGCCCAGACCTAGGGGGTAAGGAGGCTGATGACAACCGCCTTGTCATGGAGTTTGAGGAGAGAGCCTCCGTGGAGATAAACAACCCTGGCTGCTACTCCACCGGTGAGGAAGGGGTGGGGTGGTAGCACTGAGTGGGGACAGACCTGGATCCTGCTCTGCAGGGCCTTTAGAGGAATGGATGAGGTCTCCAAAGAGGCTTTGTGTTGGCAGTCAGCAGCAGCTTTGGCGTTTCAGCAGCTATCTGGGCAAGGTGCATGCAAGGGGCATGTCCAGGGGCAGGGAAGTCTCACCTGCAATGTCTGCAGGCATCTGAATGCAGGGTTTTTCCCAGTTCATGGCCACCAACACCAGCACTCAGAAGACCAGCCCAAGGACAGACTAACTCAACTGGTCATCCCTGGCGACCCTAGGACAAGTCTTTCTCAGAGGCAGAATCAGCTTGAGTGGTAGCCAGTTCTTCTGAGCCCCTCTACTACAGCTTACAGAAAAAAACTGGTGGTCCCCAGAGGTTTAGTAGGTCCAAGTCATCTGGGAAGACAAGTGCCAGTCAAGCCAGTCATGCCTGTGAAAGCATCTCCCTACTCGGCATGGCAACACCCATAGGTCACCCTTATAACTGTGAAAAGCACTTCTAGCAGTGGGGCAGGGAGGATGTCCACGCTGGTCTTTTGCCCTGCCCGCCTGCTGAGGTTGTCTTTGTTGTTAGTGTGTCTGGAGCTGGACATCCAGAGCCTGGCTGTAAACACGGTCTTACAGTCCCACCACGTAAATGACATGGAAGGAGGCTCCAGCATGAGCATCAGCTTTGACGTGATTCAGCAGGCGTCCCTGGAAGACATGGTGACAGGGAACCAAGCTGCCAACATCCCAGCCAGCTACGACGAAACTGCCCTCTGCTCCAACACTTTCAGGTATGGCTCTAGGAGCCAGCGGGAGGTGGAGCATCTGGTCTCCACCCTGGCAGGTCCCCTCTGGGGTCCTGCTTCTCATTGCCTCCTGGCTTTGACCTTTCCCAGCCTCATGCCAGCAATGGGGCTTGTGGGGTGCTCTAAACATAAATTCAGGTCTCAAGGCATCTTTCCCAATGGACTTCTGAAGTCCCTGGGTTCAGAGCTGCCCAGTGGCTCAGCCAGCAGATGTATGAGGATGTTGGTGAACACTTGGTCCTTTTCTGTTCCTCCTTTCTTCGTGCTCCACCAGGTTCTAGAGGCACACATTTACCCTGTGGCTCCCGTGCCGAGGGCTCACACGCCTGCTCTGGCAGAGTTCCTGCTCTCGATTCCCCAGCACATCCGAAAACACATCCCTGTCTGGAAGGGGTTGTGTATGGATGGTGGGGTGATGCTGGTCTCTGCTCCCTGGCAGGATCCTGAAGAGCATGGTGGTGAGCTGGGTGAAGGAGATCACACAGTATCACAATGTCTACGCAGACAACCAGGTCATTCACTTCTACCGCTGGCTCCGCTCTCCTTCCTCCCTGCTCTATGACCCGGCGCTGCACCGCATGCTCCACAACATGATGAAGAAGCTTTTCCTGCAGTGAGTGAGACCTGGGGTGTGCTGGGATGGGACAGGCATGGTGTCGCTGACCAGGATGCTGTTGGCACCATAAGTCACCCCTCTCTAGAGCAGCCTCCAGAGAGGTGGGCAGGAGGTCAGACCTCCTGTGCTGTCTGGGTGCACTCCCTTGTGTGGTGTGGCCGATCTGCCTGACTCTTGACCATGATGATCATAGAATCATAGAATCATTATGGTTGGAAGGGACCTCCAGGGTCATCAAGTCCAACCTTTATCCCATCATATTCCTAACCATTAGACCATCAGACCATGGCCTCAAGTGCCTCATCAACCTGTTTTTTGAACACCCCCAGGGACGGTGACTCCACCACCTCCCTGGGCAGCCCATTCCAGTGCCCAACCACCCTCTCAGGAAAGAACTTCTTCCTAATCTCCAACCTAAACTTCCCCTGATGGAACTTGAGGCCATTTCCTCTCGTCCTGTCATCAGCAATTGGGGAGAAGAGACCAACCCTAGCCTCACTACAACCTCCCTTTAGGTAGCTGTAGAGGGCAATAAGGTCTCCTCTCAGTCTCCTCTTCTCCAGGCTCAATAACCCCAGTTCCCTCAGCTGGTCTCCATAAGGTTTGTTTGCCAGACCTCTCCCCAGCCTCGTTGCCCTTCTCTGGACTCACTCCAGCACCTCAATGGGAAGGACATTGAGGTGCTGGAACAAGTCCAGAGAAGGGCAACCATCAGCACGTCCTCCATGGGGTCACAGCTGCTCCCCGAGCTTTGCCTTCCTGCTCGCTGACCCCACTCCTGTGCCCTCCCTGCCCTGCAGGCTGGTGGCAGAGTTCAAGCGCCTGGGCTCCTCGGTGGTTTACGCCAACTTCAACCGGATCATTCTGTGCACCAAGAAGCGGCGCATCGAGGACGCCATCAGCTACATGGAGTACATCATCTCCAGGTGGGTGCCCTGGGCTGAGGCAGGGCTCGGTGCCGGGAAGGAGGGTGCTGATGTTTGACCTTCTGATCAGAATCACATTGTTCTTTGGCAAAGCTGCTGAAGGGACAAGGCTGCCCCATTCTCCTGCTGTCATGCCTGGAGTAGGGCTCTGTCCCTTAGCTGTCCTCTAACACCTCATCCCCTGGCTGGCTCTCAGCATCCGTGGTACAGACACCTCACCATGAGCATAGGGAGTGAAGACTCCTCAGGCATGGCTTCCCCTGGGGTCCCCAGTGGCTGGGTGGGAGAAAGAAACCCCCTCTCTCCTTGCCGGCACCACCTCCTTGCAGTGGTCCACAGAGAAGGCTCTGAACTAGAGACAATGCTGATGCTGGGGGTGACTGCAATCTCTGTCCTCCAGCATCCACTCCAAGGAGATCTTCCACTCTCTGACCATCTCCTTCTCCCGCTGCTGGGAGTTTCTGCTCTGGATGGATCCAGCAAACTATGGAGGTATCAAGGGAAAAGTGGATTCTCGCATCCACTATGGGGAGGTAAGAGGTGGGAAGTGCTCAGTCCCCCAGGGGCAGGGTGCTGGGGGTTGAGCTGAGTGGGGAGGTGTTGGCTGGGCACGAGGAACTGCTGCAATCCCCCTGGCTTCTCCAGAAGAACACCAGCAAGACGCAAGCGGAGGAGGAGGAGGACAGTGAGGAAGAGGAGGAGGCGGCAGCAGGGGAAGAGGAGGAGGAGGATGGGGAGCCGAATGTAGAGGAGCTGCTGGAGAACAGCTGGAACATTGCACAGTTCCTGCCCCAGGCTGCCTCCTGCCAGAGCTACTTCCTGATGATCGTGTCAGGTGAGCCATCCTCGGGAGGGGACATGGTCATTGTGCTCCCTGGTGCCACGGGGAGCCTGCGGGGCTGCTGGCACCAGCTGGAGCCTTGCCCATGTCTCCCCAGCCTACATCGTGGCAGTGTACCACAGCATGAAGGAGGAGCTGCGGTGCAATGCCCCTGGAAGCACCCCTGTCAAGAGGAGGAGCACCAGCCAGGTGTCCCAGGAGGCGCTGGTGGAGGTGGGGGCCATGCCTGGTGAGTACCAGGCCACGGGGCAGCCCTGGTGCAGGCAGGGAGCCACTCACCTTGCTGTCCCCATATGCCACTGTGCGGCTCACGTGCTCTCTGCTCCATCTCTCTAGGCATGATCACCTTCTCACAGGATTATGTGGCCAATGAGCTCACCCAGAGCTTCTTCACCATCACCCAGAAGATCCAGAAGAAGACTGCTGGTTCCCGTAATGCCACTGAGCCTTCAGACATGTTCCCGGTGCTGCCTGGCTCCTACTTGCCACTCAACAACCCAGCTCTAGAGTTCATCAAATACGTTTGCAAGGTCAGTGAGGTGGGCCAGGCCCCTTTTTTGAAGGTCTGGGGTCAGGGCTTAAATTCCTGTCCTTGTGCATGGCTCAGATTTGCCACAGCTTTCCTCCAGGAGTGAGCTACAGCTGGTTTGTCTTGCCCTGCATCCACAGGAGGTCATGACGACCTGAGCTGTCCTGGTCAGGACACTCTCTTCAGCTCTGCTGGTAGGCTCAGCTGGCTTTTATTCTTGTAGGTCCTCTCCCTGGATGCCAACATAACCAACCAAGTGAACAAACTGCGCCGGGACCTGCTGCGCCTCATCGAGGTGGGCGAGTTCTCAGAAGAAGCCCAGTTCCGGGACCCTTGCCGCTCCTATGTGCTCCCTGAAGTCATCTGCAGGAACTGCAACTTCTGCAGGGACCTGGACCTGTGCAAGGACCCTGCCCTCTCACAGGTGCAGCCTCTTTCCTGGGGACATTCCTGCATTCCCTCATCTTCTCTCTCAACCCCTTTGCTTTGCAGCTCTGGTGGTCACCCTCAAAGGCCACTTTGTTCACCTCTTTTTCTAGCAGCTTTTGAGAGGTCTGAGCATCCCCTGGCTAATGCTCCATCCTCTCCAGCCACTGTTTACACCATCCCAGTGCCTGGGCCTGCTGGTGCTCACCAACCTCCCCTTTGCCCCTAGGATGGGTTGGTGCTGCCCAGCTGGGTCTGCTCCAACTGCCAGGCACAGTATGACTCCAGTGCCATTGAAGCAGCACTGGTGGAAGCCCTGCAGAAGAAGCTGATGGCCTTTGTGCTGCAGGACCTGGTGAGTGTGGGGCTCGCTGGCTCTGCCTGCCCCCCTGCCTGGCTGAGGCCAGACTTGGCCTCATCTCCTGGCCCACCTAAAATCCCTTGGCCTCCAGGTGTGCAAGAAGTGTCATGGTGTGAAGGAGACTCACATGCCCATGTACTGCAGCTGTGCTGGAGACTTCACCCTCACCATCTCCTCCCAGGTATGCCTGCACCCTCCTGCCTGCTCCAGTCCCATGCCAGCAGCTCCTGGAGGGACAGCAAATAGTGCCCCATGATGCCCTGCTCTTCCCCTGGGACCTGCCCCACCAGCCCTGCCCAGCCACCCCAGGGGTGCTGGGCAGCCTCCTTCCCTCCCTGCTCCTTTCTCCCTAGACCTTCATGGAGCATGTCAAGGTCTTCCAGAACATTGCCCGGCACTACAGCATGGCCTATCTGCTGGAAACCATCGAGTGGCTGCTGCACACCAACCCTCAGCTCCGGCACTGAGCTCATCCTGTTCCTGTTCTCTGAAGGCATTATTGAAACCTAATGTTACACATGGCTCTAGTTAACAACCTTACAAAAAGAGATCAAATTGAAGCAGCTCCAGAGGAGGGCTACACCAGGAAGGTTTTGAGAATGAAAGACTTGTTTTATTAGCACTTTAAAGTTCTTGGCTTGCTTTTCCTAGTGAAATGGAAGTTTAGAGAGGACACATCAATTGTACTGCTGAAAGTAACTCCAGGGAAGAAATGTAACTCAAACAGAAATACTTGGGTACAAGATCAGAAAAAGTAAATGCCATAAAAAGCAAGTTAAAACTGGGAGTGAGAAGTTTCCAGAGAACAGAGGGGAAAAAATAAGAAACACCTTCTTAACAGGAGAGCAGGGATAGGGGATCAAACTGTGTCAGGAAGCTCAAGAAATGTGTAAGAGCGGTTTGTCTCACATCTCAGGGTGTTAAGAATTAAAGCTTACAAGCAGCAATAGCTCTGCATTTCTACTGGCCACCTGGAAAGGACACAGATTTTGTCTTTCACCTTAACAGAAAGCTGGTTCCCATCTGGAGCACCAGGTGCCATCCCAATAAACAAAACCTTGGTACATGCAGGGAAATGGAGAAGACTGGTAGAGCTTGCTCCTACATTTCAGTCCTGCTGCCCCTCTGTCCAGGAAGGTGTACGGGGCTGAGTGGATGCTCCTCACCTTCATTTATACCAGGATGTCCAGGCCTGATCCTGAATGAAAGCAGGCAGCTTCACCGTCTGCTGTTACAGGACCTGGAACACAGGTAATGAGCAGTCTTCCCTCTTTCCTGTGGTCTGTGGGACCTGGGGGTTCTCCAGGACTATAAACCATTAGTGCTCAAGATTTTCTGTGCAACAGATGTTTAATTTGGAAATTTTTTTATACAACATCTATTACACATTCAGCTGTCCAGAGAACCTCAGCAGTCCATTCCATCTGCTGTTCCTGCAGCTGGTCACCTCTGTCCTGCTGTGCTTCTGCAGGCTGCCAGGGTGAAGGGGAGTTCAGTTTTCAGAGCACCGAGGCCATGGACATCTTGTGCTAGCAGAGCTGAGAAGCTGGTGAGCAGTGAATTAAACCACAGGTGCTCTGCTAGGAGCTGTAGTGCTTCCTCCAGCAGGGAGGATGAGGGGAAGGCGTTGTCCTTGCTCCTGACCCAGGGCCAGACTCAGTGATGCAGGGCTCCACAGGCTTCAGATTCCAGCACTCTAATAAAAGTACCTGGAAGTGTAAGTTGATCAAAGCAACACAAACCTGAGGGAGTGACAACAGAACAGGGTCACTTCATTCTCAGCTGGTCGAGGAGTTGTTCTGCCCTTGCAGCTCTATCTCAAAGGAACAGTAGCGAAACTGTGCAATAACGTGACTGCTAGGAAAGAATCTGAACTCCAGCTTTCTCCCTCTGCTGATCACAACCCACTGCGAGCAGCCTTGGAGGTCATCCTCTTCTAACAGACCCGTCAGCACCTGGCTGCTAGCATGGTGACAATGCCACATGCTGATGGAGACCTCACTGCACTGGCAATGCCCTGACCCCAGCCCCCTCAGAACCACCAAGATTCCACCCCTCCACTCATGCACACACAGGGACTATGTTTTGATCTCCTCCGTGGAGCTCAGATTTCCAACTTAGACTTCCGAGATACTGAACTAGAAAAAGCCAAGTCCTGAACTCCTCTTCTGTAACACAGGGCTTATTTTTAAGTTGCTGCCAGGTTCTTGAGACAAGCTGCTAGGCAGGATATTCTGCTCTTCCAGGTTTAGTGTATCAATGTACCCCAGATGCAAAAAGACACTGACCTCACTAAACACACTGCAGCCCTGCCAGCACATCAGGCACAGTTCCCATTTCTTTTAAAAATAAATATTTATAAACAAAGGAAAGGGATTCAGAGAACTACAATGTTAAAAATCCTCCTGCCAACAGCACAAGTGTCTTTTTAATGTAAAGTCACAAAAACAAGTTGTACACCAACAGAAGTACTGTCTAAAACCCCTCTCCTCAGCAGCTGCCACAGTCCACTGCAGGAATCCACATCTCCCACCGCAGCAAGCAGCTCCTCTAGGACTTGTACTGGGGCTGCTCAGTCTCCTTTTGTGATCAAGTCCTCAATATATGCATCCAGTTCATCATCTGTGTTAATATCAATGTCCTGAAACCAAAGGCACAAGAAACACCAGTGAGAAGTGAATCCTGAAGACCGGGGCAAGAATGGACAAGAGAAGCCCAGTTAAAGCTGGAGGGGCTGGGCTCTGGGGAAGGGTGCTACTGGGGCAGCTCTGGTTCTGCACGCCTTCCTCACCCACCTCCTGCACTTTCTGCAGAAGGGCCACGATGTTCATCCTCAGCTTCTGCAGCTTCTCCTCCGTTTCCTTCAGCTTCCTCTCGGCGCTGCGGAGATTTTCCTCGCAGGCCTTGGCCCGGGCATCGGCGCGTGTCTGGTAGGAGTTGCACAGGTTCTGCAGACCAACCTCATACTGCTTGAAATACTCTTTCTGTGCAAGACAAAACACAACAGATGATGCGTTAACAAGCGGCACCGTGTCAAGACAACCCCAGCTTGAAGAGGAGTCCAGCTACAGGCACCCCCTGCCCAGACACCACCAGCCCGTGCCCCTGCCCACAGCCATGCCCACGTTTTTGTGCTGCCTGCAGTAGGTAAATCAGAAATGTAAATGTCTCACATTTCTTTACATTTCTGATTTGCCTACTGCAGGCAGGACAAAAATCCCATGGGTTCTCACATTCCTCAAAGACCAGAACTGCAACAAAGCTGCCTCAATTCAGATTAAGGGTGCAGGGTGTTTTATAAAGCCTAAAACCAGTTACGCTGTTGAAAGATGTGGCAGCCTCTGCACACAGTGAGTTCTCCTTAGTACAGACCACCCCAGCAACACAGCTTATTAATGCAGGAACATCTACATGTGAGAAAACACCAGAAAGACCGACATGTCCTGCAGAAGCAGCAGCCCCAGGAACCCAAGCAGACACCTGAATTAGCAGAGAGAAAAGCAGAGGAGAGGAGAAGAGAGACTACCACTATACACACTGCAGATGAGGAGCAGGGCACTTTTGAAGACTACCAAGTAAGCAGTGACCTTTGTCATTTGGTCATCTGTAGGTGGCTTTTGTCACCTACAGATGCCTCCTGAAAAGGTCTCCCTTTGTGGTATGGCAGAGAAGAGAGAAGGCAGAGAAGCCAGAGCCATTTCTCTGCATTTCAGCCTGCCCTGGACCCTCCAATACCAGCACGTAGACACTGGTGCAGGCTCAGCCCCACCTGGCCCTTGCTCAAGCAGGGGCCACACCAAGAGCCTGAGGATGTACAGCTGGCTCAAGGCTGTCACTTGCTCACCTGGAGAAGTGTGAGGGGGGTTGGTCTTCATGTTCTCTCCCATTTTTAAGATTTAGATTTTTAAGGCCGAGGGCAAAACCAACAGGCATGCCTGCATCCTGCTCCTCCAACCCGGCTCTCCTTTCAAAGCTTAACAGCCACAGACAAGAAATCAGGAGAGTATAAGCCAACAGCTTTCCCACACAGACCTATGGCAATTCAAAAACCCCTCAGACAACAATGGCAAAAGCCCTAAGGCATGTTTCAGAGGCTCTCACTCTTCCTCAGCTGTTTGTCTGCTAAGGATCCAAATAACTCCTGAAGAGCCTGCCCTGGCATCAGCAGGACACACACTGGCCATAGGAGTCTGTGGGGAAAACTCCCAAACGGTTCCAGAATTGCTGAACTCACCAAGGGAAATGCCAACAACCCTTCCGAGCTCATGGAACTTAGCTCCGTCTTGGAGATAGGGAAATTCGGGGGTAAGAAATACCGCAAACAGTTTCTGTGCAGGAAAGAAAAACAAAGCCAGAGTCGGAGTTGAAAAGGCTGAAGCAACCAGACTGCAGCAGCTCACAAGGATGCAGTGAACCCACCGAAGGATCTGGACTAATAAGTCTACTGTTTCCTGGCTGCTGCTGGGACCAGTGGTGTCTGGCTCAATTCTGACACAGTCTGAGGTAGAAGGTTCAGCCACGACAACCTCTTCCTCCTGCTGTGTATCTGGAGCTTGGTACTCGGGAGAGGGAGGCTTCATCAACCTCACGTCCTCGCTGCCTTTCTCTACCCTGAAAAAAAATATGAAGGGAAAGTCAGCTGTACTTTTCTACATTGGCCATACCTGAAAAGCCATTAACAGCTTCATGAGAACCTGTACCCAGCTGTGAGCTAGACCTCCGGCTAACACCACAGCTGCCTCCATAGTGAGATCGTATCAGAGCAATGGGCAGGCTCCATGGAGTCTGTCACACTCGTTCCTTAGGAAGCAGCTGGACAATCTTGAGCACACACACACTCCTTGACATGACACCAACATATTTGTTCTCAGCACCGATGAAATCACAGAATCACAGAATCCTAGGGGTTGGAAGGGACCTCGAAAGATCATCCAGTCCAAGCCCCCTGCCAGAGCAGGGTCACCTAGAGTCCATCACACAGGAATGCATTCAGGCGGGGTTTGAATGTCTCCAGCCAAGGAGACTCCACAGCCTCTCTGGGCAGCCTGGTCCAGTGCTCTGGCACTCTCACAGGAAAGAAATTCTTCCTGATATTCACATGGAACCTCCTGTGCTCCAGTTTGCAACCATTGCCCCTTGTCCTATCATTGGTCATCACTGTAAAAAGCTTGGCTCCATCATCCTGACCCTCACCCTTTACATATTTGTAACCATGGATGAGGTCCCCCCTCAGTCTCCTTTTCTCCAAGCTAAAGAGCCCCAGCTCCCTCAGCCTTTCCTCAGAAGGGAGATGTTCCACTCCCGATGGAAGCAAAATGGGGTCTTCTTCCCAAAAGCAAAACAAGCCCCCCAAACCCCGGGGGCAGAGATAGTTACCAGCGATCCCTTGGCGTGGTGTCTGTAGGAACATAATCAAACTTCACCTTCCAGCGTACCGCGTCGTGCTTGGCCATCTCCACAGCCGTGACACGGCCCGTGAACCACTCCTTGTTCACGCGCACTTCCACATGCAGCCCTTTATCTGCAGGGAGTGTGACAGTAAAGGTGTTTGTGAATATTCAGGTACTGGGGAGCACATCCTGCACGAGTCTCTGGAGGAGACGGCCACCCTCGGCGGGGAGCAAACCTAAACCCACAACATCTCCTTCCAATGGTGTGTGAACCACAAAAACACCACTGCCACACAGTTCAACTCCTCCTTAAAACCACTAAGGTACAAGGAAATGATGTGGCACTTTCAGACAGGTTTCTCCTGTACTCCAGGCTGTGTGATGTGCTTCCCCGGCCTGTGCTGGCCACTAGGACAATCTGCCACATGTTCCTAGTGGATCACTTTCGAGACAGCCCCTTGGGAACCAGCTGAATAAATGCCCTGCTCTGGCAGACGGTGCAACGCCACCGTGGTTATCACCTTTCCTGGGGTCTTTCAGCCCCTATTCTCTCACAGCAGGTGTAGATACAGCCCTCAGCATTCCCCAGCTAGCACAGCCCCACAACCCATTCAGTTAGGAAGGGTGAGCGTGACACCACCCTGCACCACCCAGCCAAGCATCACACCCGTTAACATGACGCAGCCCTCAGATCTTCCCACACCACAGTTCCCTCTTGTCTTACAAGGGGCTCCTGGCCAAAACGTTTCATGCAAGTTAGAGTCATCTCGGGGCTTGGTACCCAGATTTACATTAATTCTAATTTTAAAAAGCTCATTAATGAAATCACATGTTTAACCAGTGAGTCTAGTTCTGCAACAGCTCTTTCCCACTGTCTTAGACATTGGAGGCCATTCAAAGGTTCGTTTCTCACCTTTCTGAGCTTTCCTCAGTTCTGCCAACTCTTCTTCCCCAGCACTGTCTGTGAGCTGTGAGCAGAGAGAGCTCAGATTAGCTGCCTCCCAACAACATTATAAACCCTTGAAAAATACCTTCTGCCGCAGAAACGAGCGCACTCTCACCTCTACCACCACCTCACTGGAATCCTTCTTCTCCTCTTTCACTGCCACAAATTTGCCCCGTTTTGTCTTCTCCCTCTTGTGTTCCCCCTCTTCCTCAGACCCGTCCTCTATAGTGTTGTTCAAGCTCCTCTTCCGGGTGGTGGAGGCCTGTAGGAAGCAAACAAGCTCTAGCTGTAATTCCAGCATGCAAAACAAAAACCTTGCTTCAGCCAAGCTAAATAAAAATAAAATAAAAATGCTCAGCATCCAGTGTTTCATTTGCTCGTTAATCAGCTGTTCCGGAAGGTTTTAGCAGGTGCTATGGGATCGTGCAAATGCTCACCCTGCCACTCCACATTCTTTTTGTCTGGGGAAAAGGTCTGGTCTAACACAACAGAGATGAAATGTACCAGTACAGGCTGGGGGCTGACCTGCTGGAGAGCAGTGTAGGAGAAAGGGACCTGGGAGTCCTGGTGGACAGGAGGATGACCATGAGCCAGCAATGTGCCCTGGTGGCCAAGAAGGCCAATGGCATCCTGGGGTGCATTAGAAGGGGGGTGGTCAGGAGGTCGAGAGAGGTTCTCCTCCCCCTCTATTCTGCCTTGGTGAGGCCACATCTGGAGTCCTGTGTCCAGTTCTGGGCCCCACAGTTCAAGAAGGAGAGGGAACTGCTTGAAAGAGTCCAGCGCAGAGCCACAAAGATGATTAAGGGAGTGGAACCTTATGAGGAAAAGCTGAGGAAGCTGGGGCTCTTTAGCTTGGAGAAAAGAAGACTGAGGGGTGACCTCATCCATGGTTACAAATATGTAAAGGGTGAGGGTCAGGACGATGGAGCCAAGCTTTTGTCAGTGATGACCAATGATAGGACAAGGGGCAATGGATGCAAACTGGAGCACAGGAGGTTCCATGTGAATATCAGGAAGAACTTCTTTCCTGTGAGAGTGCCAGAGCACTGGACCAGGCTGCCCAGAGAGGCTGTGGAGTCTCCTTGGCTGGAGACATTCAAACCCCGCCTGGATGCGTTCCTGTGTGATGGACTCTAGGTGACCCTGCTCTGGCAGGGGGGTTGGACTGGATGATCTTTCAAGGTCCCTTCCAACCCCTAGGATTCTGTGATTCTGTGAAATGAGTCTTCACGAGGAGGGTAGAGTGGCACCCTAACCCAGAAGTGAAGCAAAAGCTGCCTTGTCCTGTGCAAATCCCATGTGACTGAGCTAGCCAGGCTATGCAGAATGGCAGGTAAGGAACTGATGGTTCTCATCCCAGTGAGTCTCACCTGTGGACATTTGACAGCAGCAGATTTCTTCAGTGCTGGAGCCTTGGCAGCCTTTGGACTGGGTGTCTCACGGGAGCTTTTGGGGTTCTGTGGGACAGCACAGGATGGTTTTGTTGTTGTAGCTGGTTTGGCAAGAGTTTTTGAAGTGCTGTGAGACCTTCCACCTGTCACAGTGTGCTGGTGTGGCCTGGAAGTGCTGGCCCCCTCTCTGGAGAGCATGTTTGCCAGTTTGGGAGTGCTGATATTTGGCCAAGTAGAAGAGCCCTTTTTCTGCTGGCTGATGGACCTGGGGTGAGGCGTAGGTGGTGGTGGTCTGCTGGGAGCATTCTTGATTACATCAGGTAAAGGAGGAGATCGCGGGCGCTGAGGTCGGGTCTGTGACTGCATGTTCTGAAACACGAGAGAGGAAAGCACAGAAATCAGGCACTGCTTTCCAGAGCAGTAAAGGACAGCACGGA
Source organism: Aegotheles bennettii (assembly GCA_013398125.1). Classification (NCBI taxonomy): domain Eukaryota; kingdom Metazoa; phylum Chordata; class Aves; order Caprimulgiformes; family Aegothelidae; genus Aegotheles; species Aegotheles bennettii. The sequence goes on along the minus strand of VZRW01004277.1, from coordinate 31,255 downwards.
GAGCACCCAGCCTACAGCAGCATCCCATTTACCTCCCCTGCAGGCCGCATGGTCATGTCCAAGGGCAGTTTCTTTAAGTCAGCTTGACACCGAATTGGAGTGGTTTTCTATTAAAAAAAAATATATTATCAGAAAGGCCATCTTTAGGAGCTGTCAGGGCCTGCCTGAACCCAGCCCAGCAGTTTCCCAGTTTAAATCAACAATTACAAGAAGGTGTGTTCTGTGTCCTTCATCTGAACACCAGCAGCCCCACCCATTTTCCTAGCAGAAAACTAAATGCAAGCTGAGATGCTTCTGGTCCGTTATTAAAAGAACCCCTGCCCCATTAAGAGCACAGGTGGCACTGGAGGCTGAGACAGGCATAACTTGGCATCAGCCATTTGCACTAGGAGGTCCCTCAAACCTGCTGTGCTTAGCTGGATTCCTCCAGATTCACCTGCAGAGCTTCCAGCTTTTCCTGCTGCTGGCGAATTTTCTCTGTCAGTTGTTTCTGCTTTTCCTCCTGTGATTTCAAGTCTTTCTTCAGAGTTCCCAGTGGTACCTTCTGCTTCTGCTCTGGAGCTTCACATCTAGCACAAAGGGAATGCAAGAAACCTCAGCAATGACAGCAGAACCTGCTCTGTCTCACACAGAGCACTGTCCCTAACATTCCATCCCAAGTGCAACAGTAGAACTCTAGAACCAAAGAACCCTAGAACCAAAGAACCCTAGAACCAAAGAACATGCTGGTTGGAGTTGGAAGTTGGACTCATCAGGAACATGGAGTCCAAGTCCTGTTGCTGTGCAGGACACCCCAGGGTCACACCATGTGCTTCAGCATCATCCAAACGCTTCTGGAACTCAGGCAGGGTTGGTGCTGTGACCACTGCCCTGGGGAGCTGTGCCAGTGCTCAACCACCCTCTGGGTAAAAACCACTCACTTTCCTTTCTGCAGTAGCCACAATCTCAACCCCAGTGCTTTCCTTCCTGGGAAACACATACACGACTTAGGGATCAAAAGCACAGTTGCTAAAAACCAAGCCATGTACGCTGGGAGTTACCAACTCAGAGTCCAGGAGCCAAACAAAGCCTGGGAGCAGCTGCAGCTGTTCTCCATACTGCTTCTGTACTCTGGGCTCCTACAGCAATTTTCCTTCCTATCAACTTATGTCTTCATAGCAATTCCTGCTTTTACAGACTTCCTTTCCATTTAGAAAGGAAACCTGTGATTAAGATGTCATTTACAAGATGAACAGAGATGCACTCTGCCTTGCTACCCAAGGCCCCAGTTTTACTTTGCAATATCCCTGAACTATTTGTGTTTCCCGTCCTGTTCAGCTTATGGCTTACAAAACAGTAGCAAGGATCCTGCTCCCTCAGGTTCTCCCAGATGCCAAATCCTGGAAGAGTCCTTGAGAGAGGAGGGAAACACAGGTAGGAAATACATGGCAGTGGACTAGCATCACCTTCCAAGTATTGGCTGAGCAGCCATCAGGAGCACCAAGGAAGAAGAGGGGACTGAGGGGTTCCCAGGCTCATCTCCTCACAGAATGGAGTCATGGGCAGACACACCAGGATCTGCCCTTTCAGGGCAGAATCATGCAGGGATGATGTGAGACAGAAAAGCAGTGTCTAAGTACCAAGACATCATTGCATAACACAAGAGACCCAGCCAATTCCTACACTGCCTGGGAGCCAAGCCAGGAAAACCTTCTGCAGGTGTGAGCCTGAAAGACAAAGGGAGGCTCCCGCTCTCATTGTGGATCACACAGAGTTCCAAGAGGCTGATGAGAGATGACTTCATCAAGACCTTGCCCACTGATGGGATGTGCCCCGGTCTGTGAGATACGTACCGTGATAGCTTTGTCAGTGGAAAGGGGCACAAGCAGCAATTTGCCCATCTCAGCTGAAGCACTGCAGGGGAGTTTCTCATAGTGCAATTACTTCCTCAGCTGAGAAAGCATCTGTCACCACTGCAAAGTGACTGCCTGACACCACAGCTGCAATTCCCAAAGATCAAGCTGAACAAGTGGCATCATAGCAAGTTTCCCAGCAGAGAAATGCCACCTCCTGTGCCACTGCATGAACTGAGGCTGAAAACAGTCATGCTCTATCTTAGAACACAAGTGTGAAAGCACCTGTTAGTTCTGCCCACAGAAAAAGAATCAGCCTATTTGTGACATTCAGAACTACAGACTGCTGCAGCCAGTCAGAGCAAAGGGGCTGTGTCTGTAGTCAGAATAGTCTGCAACTCAGCACCAAGACCTTGGTGATGCTCAAGGAACTTAGAGCCAGGGAGTCATCACCAGCCAGTGGTTCAGCCACGAGTCCAAATGCCATTTAGGACTCAACTGGATCTTGGGTAGGAAAAGGGAGGAGAGTGTGCCTGACACTGAAGTGTGACACAGACACTCTGCCTCCTGTATGACAAAGTGAGCAACGGTGCCACTTAGTGCTGACCCCAACACAGCCCGTGGCATTGAAAGGTGTGACTGCTTTCCATGACAGATATGGAGAAGGGCATTCAGGTCCCAGCATGCAGGACAACATGCCACCAGCAGGAACTGAGGTGCAGGCAGACAAATCAGAGTGTGGGGAACATCTCGGTGCCAATGGTGGACACGGTGCAGGCAGACAGTGCTGAGGCAGCCAAAGCCATCGCATGGTCTTCTGATGCCTGGAGAGAGTCTGAACATCTGACAGTGCTTCATCTTCAACTTGGACTGCTGAGATTCTGCACAAAGCCTCATGGCACACAAGCTTGAGGGCCCCCACCCGTGGTGGCAACAGTAATGCTTCTCACATCCTCTGTCCTCCCTCAGTACCAACACCTGGACTGGCACAGCTGGGACACATGATCAAAACACAGAGGTCAAGGTGTCCAAACCCATGGCACAAGGACACAGCAAGAAACATCAGCACTGTGAAGGGAATTTCAGAAGTGCAGTGACTGCAAGAAGTCCTGCTTTCTGCTGGCACCAACCAAGCCAGAGGAGGGCTAGGGCAGCTTCTGTAGAAGGCCTGCCTCATGGAAAAGGACACAACTGCACTCACTGTTGGAAGGTGCACATGAGCCTACTCAATCCAAATATATTCTAGAGTCATTTAGCCTCCCAGAGTCAGACTCTCATCTTCGAACGGTCCCTTTCGAAGGAGCTGAAATGACCCTAGGCTTGGATCTCCTGCCCAAAGCACCTCACCTGCCCTTTCCCATCCCCTTGCACGGGGGATGTGGGATGATACCATGTGTGCACACACTGCAGAGCTGCTCTAACTCACTCCAACCCATGTCCCAACATGTTCTCACATGAAACGCAGCCAAAACCCTCCAGATTTTCAAGGTATTGCAAATACAAAAATCAAATTCTTCCATTAGAAAATCAAGTTCCTATGAGGTTACAGGATAAAAAAAGCTCATCTGCACCCACACAAAGGAGCACAAAGACAACTGCAGGTGGGGGAACCTGAGTAACACCCTTCCCTGGCTACTGCCAGGCCATCCCAGGAGCCACCAGCCCATCCAAAACCCATTTCCACAAGCCCATAGGCTCAAAGGCAGCTCAGGGAATGCAAATCCAGTACTGAGGAACAGATGCCCCACCTGGCCTCTTGCCAGAACTGTGCCAGGGCAGCCCCAGCCCCACTGTTCAGACAATGGCAGTGGCTCTCCAAAGCCTCTTTTGGACCAACGGGAGGAACCAAAGGAAGGACTGAGTTGATTTGGAGAGGAACAAACATGGGAAAACACAGAAATAAAAGGCTAAAAAAGGGTCAGCTGTACATGAAGAGTTGGCTGGTCAGTCATCTTTGTACTGAACTCCCTTCTAAGCATTCTCCTGGGTGAGGGGGCTCTACTCTCTGTGCCACCAGCTGCACTGACTGCAGGTGTGCACATGAACGTGTGCTTCACATCAGGCCAGAGGAGCCAGCAAGGAGGTGTCTGCAGGAGCTGACTGCTGGAGGGCACAGGGAGGCCTGGGGAGGGGTGTGGGGGTGCAGGCAGGAGGCACCTGGAAAGAGCGAGGACCCAGATCTGCTATGGGATGGAAAGTGTGCCCAAGGAGAGCCAAAGGAGATGTGTAGTGTGTGTCACCTGTGTGCACATGGGGAGATCTGTACCCCTCACCCCTGGGGCTGCAGTGCACATATCCAGAGGGACTGGGATCCAGGGGCCAGACACAGATGTGTTTCTACTAGTGGTCCTTCATCCTGATCAGCCGAGAGGGAAAAGCATGAGGTTGCTGGTGAGATTTGCAGGAGTGCTGTGCATGTCCATCTGTGTCCATCCCTGTGGCTGGACACACGCACGTGCCTGGTCTGTCCGTGTTATGTGTGTGTCACCAGCAACACATTCCCAGCCTGGCTACCACTTCCACCCGGGAGGCTGGAGATATGGCAGCCTCCTCTTGACCTCGCAGATCCAGCCCTGCCGGAGCAGTTCAGCTGCAGGACATCCTCAGAACAACCACACCCTTTGTAGCTCCACACCAGGCACAAATACACGGAGCAGCACTGGTATTCTCCCAGTAACAGGTGCCAAAAGAAAGAAGCCAGAAAATCAGTACTCTCCAAACACCAACACTTCTTTGCAGCCATCTCAGCCACAGATGTAAAAATTTCGATTCCAATTAAAGTCACCACCTGAATTCACTCCCTTTGTCTTTAAGCACTGAGCTGAGGCACCTGGATTCCAGGGAGCAGCTTCCTCCTGGCACAGCAAAGACAAGAACCAGCTTCTAGCAGTGTGTCCCTGCATAGAGAAGCAGCAGCCAAGAGCACCCATTGTCCTCATTCAATCCTACCTGAATGTTACAACTGTGAAACAAATCACTGGTGAACGAATGGACATGCTGCACCCACAAGTATGCAAATGTCATCCTTGGGCCCACTGCAACTCAGAGGTGTTGCTGCACTCTGTATGTCTGATGGGTTGGAGCTATAGCAGCAATAAAGACCACGGCAAAGACCTCGCTGAACTCATCACCCCCAGCCTGCACTCAGGACTGTTCTTCAGTTGCTGTCTGATACCCACATTAAAATTAACGTGTGTAAACTCAGGTTACAACCATATTTCCAGTGGCAGTGCAGAAAAACCATAAAGGAACTTGATTTCAACACATCACTGCTTGGGGTTGGAGTGGCCTCTGGAGGTCATCTGGTCCCTGCTCAGGCAGGGCCATCTGGAACTGGTTGCCCAGGACCATGTCCTGGAATATCTCCAAGGATGGAGACTGCATAACCTCCCGGGCAACCTGTGCCAGGGCTCAGTCACCTGTGTTCTAGTATGTGCCCATTGGTCTTGCCACTGGGCACCACTGAGAAGAGCAAGGCTCTGTTCTTGCAGCCTGTCCTCAGGTATTTATAGACACTGATGAGATCCCCCTGAGCCTCCTCTGACTCCAGACTGAACAGCATGCTCTGGTGCCTGGGGTTGTTCCTCCCCAGGGGTGGGACTCTGCGCTTCTCCTGGTTGAACCTCATGAGGTTCCTGCTGGCCCATTCCTCCAGCCTGTCCAGGTCCCTCTGGATGGATGCACGACCCTCTGGCATATCCGCCAATCCTCCCAGTTTGGCGTCATCTACAAACTTGCTGAGGGTGCACTCTGCAGTTGTACATTGCACAAATGCCCACCAATATGCCAGCTCCAAATACATCTGCCATCACTGCTTGTTCACAGACTGTGAGCACAGCTTAAGGGTATGGAACTACTGTCTATCCCTCCAGCTGTTCTCAAAGAACAGATGACTACAAAAAAAACAAACCTGTAGATAAGGCACATTACAGGGAAGTCTTTATATTAACTCGTTCTTACCTGTCCTGTTCAGGATCAGGGTTCATAGAGCACACCCAGGTATCAGGGTAATTCTTCTCCACTGAACTCAGCTGGAAGGGGAGAGTCCGCCATTTCAGACACACATCTGTTAGACAAACACTTTACGAGTCAGAAATATACAGCCTGAGCCACAAAATCATTTTCCATAGCACTTCTCAAGCCCATTTAATGCCCTAGAACCACACCAATTTCCAAAGTATATCCAACGACAATTAGACCAGTGGTCAAAAAAAGGAGACAGCCACGGGATTCTCTGCATCACCTGTTGCTTTGTGCTTACAAAATGCCTGGAGGAGACCTCAAATCTTCTACAAGGCATCCATAACAACAATCTGATGAAGATTAACTGACACTAGAGGACCTCACACTCACTGCTGCAATGACAGCATGTACAATCCAAACTGCACAGCCAGCCCTGAAACCACTGCTCATCTCAGAAGCCAAGCGGTCTCTAGCTGATGTCCCTACAAAACCAGTCAGAGATTCACCCACTAAAAAGATGTACAATAATCTAATATTTTTAGATGAACCAGGAATACAGATTTGGCTTCCAGAGCATTGCTGGCCTATCAGGAAATCAACAGCTTAAAAATATCCAGGAAATGCAAACATTCTTAAGTCAGGCTCTGGAAGGACGTCAACAGCAGAGGACAAGAAGAATGACAGGAAAGCCTCTCCCCTCTGGGAGGAAGCTGAAAACGATTGAGCAGACCATCAAGGCACGAGAGCCTGACAAAGTAATTCCACACAACTGGCCTCACTTTCCTCGCCACATCCTCACCCCCAGGTCCTGAGGGGAAAACTGAGGTCTAGGGAGTTTGGTGTCCCTCTACTTAGACACCAAGTGGTTGTATTGAGATCTCCCTTAAGGGCTCAGCCAGAGCTGTTTAGAGGTGCACAGAAGAGAACTTGCATTAAAGTCAGCTGTAAATGGTTCCCTTTCGTGCCCCGGAACACAAGTCACTTGGTCACTTTCCATCACCTATGGGGAAGCTGGGATGGGTGGCTTTGGCCAGGTCCAGTTCATACAACTTTTCTCAGCCCATTCAAAACACTGCTGCTGGCCACACCTGCCCTGTTCTGTTGGGACACTTGAAGAACAGCAGTCAGTAAACCGTGCAGGAAAGGAACCTTACGCCAAGATGTCTAAGTGTACCATCAAGCCCACTCACAGGAGACAAGCCCTAGCAAAGCTCATCTCTAATCCCCTACTCATTTAGCTGCCCTCCAGCTGCAGCCAGGAGTCCCTCCTCCCTCCTCCCTCCCCCAGGGAGGACCAGCCTCCCAATCACAGCCCGGTCGGACGCACCGCACTGAATCGTGGTAGGGATCTCCATGGCTCTCCGGCGTTTGTAGCGCAGCTCCCTGGATGGAGGCTGGTTCCAGTTTGCTGACAAATAACCAAATTCATCCCAGAACTTGACGATACCTCTCTGAGCTGGAAAACAAACAAGCCACCACTCAGTGTGAAGCCAATGCCACAAAAATCACCACCTGCACTCTTGGCTGCCCTCTGGCCACCAAAGTTTCCCCCTCCAGCCCCTGGTAATTGTGAAGCTTCATCACCTATAGCAACATCCTTCCAATACTGAGCCAAATGCTCTCCCATGGCCTTCAGCAAGTGTCGATACTCTTTGGCATCAGCAAAGTCTTGTTTATTATGGGTTGGCTCCAGAACCAAATAGGGCACATCCACCACGCCTACCACTCCACCACATGCCCTGGAAGATGGACACACAGTCATGAACATCATTAAACTACCAGGTTGTTGTTCAGAGAAACAATATTGAAAATAGCAGGTTAGACACACATTCACCCACCCATTCCTGCAGCAGCACTGCAGCTGACATGCAGAAAATAAGGTGGGCTCAAATATTTGTGTTTGCTTTCAAGACCTATTCCCCCTGCCCCACGAATGAGGCAGTGTTGCTACCAGTATTCACCAGCCTCACATGTCAGCACTGAGCACAAAAGCCTCATACTGTCACAGGTAAGACTGAAACCCATGTAGAGGACTTCCTATCCAGGAAACAGGGAAATATTGGGCAATATTAGAATGTAATTTATTTGTCAGAATCCAAACTAAAGGTTGACATAATGAGTAAGCCTCATGCTCATCCAGAATGACTGATGCAGAACAAGGTTATGCACAGCCTAAGTTATACATAGGAACATGCCAGGCTTAAGCAAAGAGATTGCTGAAAAACCTTCAGGAACTCACATGCCACCCTCCAGCTGCGGGCCCACCTTCTCATACATCTTTATCAGTCGACTGCAGTTATAGATGAACATCCCATCCAGTTCACGCTGCTCGATATTTACACCAAAGATAAAATTCAATTCTTTGGGTTCCTTCAGCGCCCTGGAAGAGAGTGAAACAGAGCCTCAGAGAGGTTGAAAATAAAACTAATTAGTTGCTCTTATTAGGCAAAGGATACGGAAATCCAGCACCTCTGAGTGGGTTTATTATGGGTTTACTAACACCTGTCCTGTGGTCTGCTCCTTCTAAAAAACCTGAAGCATTGGTTGAATGTGCATTACAACTAAACATGAACAACACACAAACACTTGGCAACACAGACACTGATTTGGGCAGGACAGTACCCGTTCAGGTAACAGAATTACTCAGTTGGCTATGTTTTCCCCTTCAGGACTGGATTTTGGTTTTTATTTCAGATCTGCTTGTTCAAAAGAATTACAGTTAACTCGTTTTATGAAAGTAGTTAGGCACAGACTGGCCCTCTCCAATGCTGTCTTGGTCTGTGTTTTCCAGATGTAGCTCTCTATGCTAGCTAAATCATGGAAACTGGGGTTTTGATACAAAACTGTAGCCTTGATATTCAGATTCTGGGCAAGGTCTCGTAATTACAAGTTTCACAGTGCTTAGAATTACTCTAAGTTTGAAAGCTGGAAGATACAACACACAGCCCCAAGCACAGCTTTTCTCCTGGAAATGACAGGACAGCAATTTGCATGGCTTCTGCTTTAGACAAAGTAGAAGCCATGCAGCAGATGACTTCAGCAAAGGTTGGCCTCAAGTATGTTTGTGAGCCCATACAGATTTCTGAATCTGGATCTTTGATTACCAGGAATTGTACCTCCTGTGATGCAGATTTAGATCTCTCTGCTTCATAAATCAAACAAAACCCCTGTGTCTCACAAACAGAACTACTGCTCTTTAGCAGATTGAATTAAGTAGGTTCCACAGCTTCCATGAAATCCGTGTTGAGGATTTTTCATAATGAGGACCCTCAGTTTCAGGCTGATGGTATCATCAAACATGAGGTCCAGACTTTCAGCTACTGCAAGGCATAGTCTATACCACTGTCCTACACACCCTTCTCATTTCTGACCTCCCTTATTTTTCACTCCACATCAAATTCTTAGCGCTTGCATGCTTTATCTCATACAGAAATTTGACTTCTCCTTAAGTGATCAGTTGAAGATCGTGGAATTCTTTAAAATGATCTGTTGACAAATATCAGATATTGAAGGAAACTGAGCCGTGTGTGCAGATACAAGATGTGAGTCTGTCTTAACGGTCAAGCAGCTCAAAATAAATCCCTGAAATAGATTCATTTCATGTTCATTTTCTGTTTAAAGACGCCTTCTTCCCCACACAGATGCATAAGTACCATGGAACACACCTTTCCTTAAAACAGATGACTTTAAAATAAGTTACTTGGAAAACACCTGGATTAGCAGCTTTCAGTAATGTCAAACCTAAACCTTTGCCAGAAGGTGTTCTGAACACTGCCAGCATAGAAGCTGGGCTAGAACATTACCCTCTTGGCCTCAGGTCATCCAGGTGGACAACTGTGGCTTGAGACCATGAATAAGTGTGGCAAAATACCCACCTCAGGGATTCATTTGCTTTTTCTAACTTCTGGAAAAGGATGTAAAGCCTTACATTTCAAGTAATAACGTGCACTCACCTACTAAAGAAAAACTGGTGATGAAAAGAGTTTTTCCCAAGAGTTCCTGCATTCTTCAGACCACAGATCTATCACTTTTAAATTAAAACTGTATTTATTTATTTATTCATTTGTAGCCTCATAAGATACATTAGATCTATCTCTGGCAACAAGTCTGGGATAGTTGTGACCTAAGCAGCCATGCAAACTAGCATACAAAACAGCCAGGTGGGAAAAGAGGCTTGGTATACACAAATCCCTAACTTTCTCAGACTCAGCATTTGTTTTAAAAGCATTTGTTTCCACTTACAACTTCATTTGTGAAATGCAAATGACAGATTTGCAAAAAAACTGTATACAAAGGGTGAAATATTCCTGTGAGCACATCGATAGCAAAGTTAATTGCAACCAGAGCTAACTTAGAACAGTGGCTTGGGATTTCACAGCACTGACTATGACAGAACTCAGCAAGTTTTCAGAAAACCTCCCTGCAAATTTAAAAGCCATTTCACTGCAGCTTGCTGATGTTTGCCTCCCTGAATCCTACCTGCAGGTGAAAAAGCAAGAGTGAAAAAAGCTGATGTGAAAAACAAACAAAAACCTTCAGAAAACAGCCAAATTCCAAGAGATCTTTCAGCAAGTAAGAGGGGAATAGCAGAAGCAACCAGAACAGCCAACTCAATCCCCTTGGATTAACAGCCAGGGCATTCAGGAAGCCCATAGGTATCTAAGCTTTGAGCTGAACTGCTCCCTCCACCACACGAGCAGCACGTGGAGTGAGCAGCCTGAGAAGAGCAGAGCTGTGAGCCACCCTGCACCCACCGCTGCTTCGCATCCTTGATCCTCTTCTTGACGTCAGCCTCCCGGCGCATGGTTATCGCGGAGTTCTGGACCTGGCGCAGCGTTACCTGCAAACAGGCAGCACACAGTCACACTCCTACTGCCACACTCATGAAATCAACTCCTAGGACTTTTCCCCCCTTCAAGAAGATCTCAGAAATGTTTTAAATGTGAAGCATTCGTGAATGGTCAAGGGTGACCATCAGCATGCCTTTACATTTAGGGCAGCACTTGCTGGGTGGTTTATCAGCTACACAGTTGCTTGGAAGAGAAAGTCTCAATGTAACATAACATAAGGGAGGCACAGGGAAACAGCCAAGGTACTTGGATACTATTTCCATTAGATGCCAATGGGAAGTATAGTGATTTTAAGCTGGTGTCACTTGCTGACCCATCTGGTGTCCCCCAAGCCCTCCCCCCACCCCACAGTGGGCTGGGTCTTAGCCTTGTCCCCATCAAGAGTCCCAGTCCTGCTGGGAGGAGGCAAACAGCCCCTCTTCAGAAGCCCCTGCCCAGATGCTTGGGAGCCAGCTGCACAGGCAGGCAGGGGAAACAGCCAAAAAGCTGTCAGTTTTACTTCTGTTCAAATCCTGCCTGTTCCCCTGGCCTCCTCTGGCACCAAACAAAGTGCCTGGGGGCTGCCTTCCCATGCAGGATGCACTGGAGGTGGTGGGCAGGGGAACGTCAGCACGCTTCCCACCCGGGCTGGAAACCCCATGTAGATGTTGAAGCATGGGCAGTGGTGGTGAGACCACAGAGCTGCTGCTCAGAGCCAGCACTCTGAACTGTCCCTCAGTGTCCAAAACACCATGTGCTGCCAAGCACCAGGCCACCAGGCTCACCCTGGACTCCCGCGTGAGGTCCCCTCCCAGGCGCAGCTCCAGGGCACGGGCTTTGCTCTCTGCCTCCCGAGCCTTCTCCTCCGCTGAAATACAAGAGGGAAGGGGGATGTCAATCACTCAGCATGGACAGAGCACCACAGCACGCTCCACAGAGGGAGACAGCTTCCAGAGAGCCTTGGCTGGCCTGGCAGGGTCACAGTTACAAAGCCAACCCAAAAATGTACAAAATCAAACCTTACCCCTGAGAGCAGCACTGCCGCGCCATCTGACACTCCTCAGGGTCACAGTCAGCATCAGCCTAACAGCAGGGCTGAGCTGAAGAGGGAGGGTAAAGGGAGGGTCCATGAGGGAGCTACTGGGGAACTGGGAAGAGTCAGGGTGCAAATGGCCCTGCTGGCTCTGCTGGGACACGTGTAGGTAGAGGCTCTCACGGAACAACAGCTGAGTTCAGGCTTGAGAAGGGGTAACAGAGGTAATGTACTTGCAGAGACAGAGGGAAAGGACTACGCTCAGAAACAGTTCTGTCTTTAATTATTGCTATATTTTGCCTGGAAAAAGACAAATCTGTGCTGCACACAGAATAGGATAGAGTGTTCTGACCACCCACCCTGCACCTGCTCTTTGCACACGCAGAGTTTACCACTTACAAGAAATTCCCCTTTTCACTTCCCTCCCAGACCACCAAGATTGCCCAGCAACAAGTACACATCACCCTGGCATTGCTTAAGATTCACTCCATAAATTCAATTTTCAGTGAGAACCCTTCCTAAAATCAAGACACAAGGTGGTGCTGATTTAGCAGAGCAGGTACCTAGCACAAGCATGCCCTCCACCCAAAAGCATGTTGGCTACAACCTTCTCATGTTCCCTTTCAGCTCAGAAGCCTGTTCTGCTCACAGCTGCACAAGAACTGCTCGAGTGAGCAACCTTCCTCCACCCCACAGGCTATGGCATCCACGGGGGCAGGGAGACACAACAGCAGAGGGGACACCCTGCCTCCCTGACAGAGGGGGGTAAGCAAGAAGATGAGAGGACACCAGTGGCTGTGAGACATTACCAAGTGCCTCTCCAAAAAGCAGCACTCATTCACCAGCCAGGAGGGATCCAGCTGCCACAGCCGGTGTTTGGTGACCAACACCCACTGTCCCCCACCCCATGGCCAGTGTTACTTGTGGAGATGCTCAGTTTGGTCTGTGCAGGTGTGGGAATGGACACAGGCACAGTCAGCTGAGACCATGACACTAAAAACCACCCATCCCTTCTGTGCCGCATTCCTTTGAGCTTGGTCTCACTAATTCCCACAGCAGCATGCTCTGGGGCTCACAGCAGCTTACCAAGTCACAGCAGAACTGCACTGTGCCACTGACTCCATCATCAAGAGACAGCGTGGCCCAACATGGACACACAGGGGTTTGGAGACAGCTGCAAACACTTGGTCCATCTCAATCAGCGCTTGTACGGCAGGAGCTGGTGGGCTAAAGGAACTGTGTCTAGAGGAAAGGACACAGCGGTGACCCGTGAGGGCACAGGTCAGACCTGCTCCACCAGCACAATGCCAGCTGAGAAGCGGTGGATGACAGGGAATGACTCAGTTCCCAGTCTGGGGCCCTAATGGGCAAAAGTGCATGCCCTGAGCAGGACAACGAGAATACAGCAGCCAGAACCCACGTTCACATCCCCCCAGGGGACAACAGGCACAGCCTTGTCCATGGCACTGCCAAGTGTCACTAAGAATACAGGCTAAAATACTCCAGACCAACACCCACTGTAGGGCAGAGTTGTCCATGACTCAGTGCTGGACACCCATGTAACTCCTCACTGTTCTGCTCGCTTGCTTTCAGGCTTTGCAAGGATTGTTACTGCTCCCAAGTAACTACCACAGAATCACGGAACTAAAGGAAAAACTAGCTTGGAAGGGGGCAGGGGACAAACCCAGGGTTGCCAATGACGAGCAATGGGATGGTGTGACAAAACTTGAGGGAATGGGCAGTAATAGGACCCCTCATCCTGCTTCACGAGGTGACAGCCACAAGGTACCACACCTGAAGTGCTTCTACACCCATGCACGCGGCATGAGAGACAAACAAGATGAGCTCAAAGCTCTGACTCAGAGCTGTCCCAGAGATCTGACATCAGTGGCACAAGTGAAACCTGGTGGGATGAGTCCTGTGACTGGAGTGCCCTGTTGGATGGGTACAGGCTCTTCAGGAGGGGTAGGCAGGGCAGGAGAGGCAGGGGGATGGCACTGTAGGTAATGGAAGGGCTGGAGTGTATGGGGCTCACAGTTGGCAATGGCACAGCTGAGAACCTCCGGGCAAGAATCAAGGGACAAACAAATAATGCAGATGTCATTGTGGGAATACACTACAGACCTCCTGGCCAGGATGAGGATGCTGATGATTTTTTCTTTGACGAACTAAGGGATGCCCCCAAGTCAACTGCCCTTGTTCTTATGGGGGGACTTCCACTTGCCAGAAATCAGCTGGGAGCTCCATACAGCCAGCACAACCCGGGCCAGAAGATTCCTGAAACACCTGGATGACAGCTTTATGGAATGGGTCCTGAGGGAGCTGACTCAGAAGGATGCCCTCCTCAATCTGCTGCTCATCAGCAGAGATGATCTCGTGAGTGGAGATTGGCCACAGCAATCACAGAGCGATCAAGTTCAAAATCTCTGCTGGCAGGAGGAAAAGTGCCAGCAAAACTTCAACACTGGCCACGAGGAGAGCAGACCTGAGGCTGCTCAGGGAGCTTCTGAGTCACATCCCCTGGGAAAATGCAGGCGCTGGGGTTCATCAGTGCTGGTCACACTTTAACCACCACCTCCTGAGGGCACAGGAGCAGGAGATCCCCAAGTGTCAGAGGTGAGCAGGGGAGGCAGGAAGCTGGCTTGGCTGGACAGGGATCTGCTCCTGCACACGAGGCGCAAAGGAAGGTGTGTGCCCAGCGGGAGCAAGGCCTGGTGACGTGGGAAGAATACAGAGGTGTTGCCAGCCAGCTTAGGGAGAAAATTTGGGTGCCAAAGCTCAAATGGAGCTGAAGCTGGCCAGAACTGTGCGGGACAGTAAAAAGAGTTTTTTCAAATACACTAATGGCAAAAGGCAGTGCAGAAACAACATTGTCCTGTTACAGGATGGGGATGGTCATGTCACCAACAGGAGTATAGACAAGGCAGAGGTGTTTAATGCATTCTTTGCCTCCGTCTTCAACAGTGATGATGGACCAAGGGGTTCTCAGTACCCACAGCTGGAGGACCACAACTGCAACAGTGACCAACTCCCAGTTGACCCTGAACTTGTGCAGGATCTGCTGCTACAGTTGGATCCCTACAAGTCCATGGAACCTGATGGGATTCATCTGAGAATCCTCAAAGAGCTAGCTGACATCATTGCTAAGCCTCTCTTGATGATTTTTGGGAGATCTTGGGAATCTGGAGAGGTTCCATCTGACTGGAAGGTGGCCAGCGTTGTTCCGGTTTTCAGGAAGGGCAGGAAGGAGGACCCTGGTAACTCCAGGCCAGTTAGTCTAACTTCAGTGCCCTGTAGAATTATGGAAAATTTTATTCTGGGAGGTACTGAAAAACACCTGGAGGACAATGCAATCATCAGTCAGAGCCAGCATAGCTTCATGAGGGTCCTGCTTGTCAAACAATTTTCTTCTATGACAAGGTTACCCACCTAGCTGATCAAGGGAAGCCAGAGGACATAATCTTTTTGGACTTCAGCAAAGCTTTTGATGCTGTCTCTCACAGGATCCTCCTGGACAAAATGTCCAGCACACAGCTGAACAACCGTGTGACACGATGGGCGAGCAGCTGGCTCACAGTTCGAGCACAGAGTGGTGGTGAATGGGGTAACATCAGGCTGGCGACCGGTCACTGGTGGGGTTCTGCAGGGCTCCACCCTAGGCCCAGTCCTCTTCAACATCTTCATCAATGACCTGGATGCAGGACTTGAAGGGATTCTAAGTTTGGAGATGATATTAAATTGGGAGGAGCTGTCGACTGCCTCGAGGGCAGACAGGCCCTGCAGAGAGACCTCAACAAATGAGAGATGGGCAATCACCAACCACATGAAGTTCAACAAGGGCAAGTGCTGGATTCTGCACCTGGGATGGGGCAACCCTGGTGGTGTGGGACAGACTGGGGAACGAGTGGCTGGAGAGCAGCGTGGCTGAGAGGGACCTGGGGATCCTGGTGGATGGCAAACTGAACATGAGCCAGCAGTGTGCCCTGGCAGCCAGGAGGACCAACCCTGTCCTGGGGTGCATCAAGCACAGCGTGACCAGCCAGGCAAGGGAGGGGATTGTCCCACTCTGCTCCACACTGGTGTGGCCTCAGCTCGAGCGAGTTTTGGGGCACCACAATATAAAAAAGATATCAGACTGCTAGAGAGCATCCAAAGGAAGTCATGAGGATGGTGAAGGGCCTAGAAAGGATGGCCTATGAGGAGTGGCTGAGGTCACTTGGATCGTTCAGCCTGGACAAGAGGAGGCTGAGAGGAGACCTCACTGCATTCTATGGCTTCCTCACAAGGGGAAGAGAAGGGACAGGGACCGATCTCTTCACTCTGGTGAGCAGTGACAGGACTCAAGGTAACAGCAGGAGCTGAATCAGGGGAGGTTTAGGTTGGGTGTCAGGAGAAGGTTTGTCACCCAGAGGGTGGTTGAGCACTGGCACAGCTCCCCAGGGCAGTGGTCACAGCACCAACCCTGCCTGAGCTCAAGCAGCGTTTGGGTGATGCTCTCAGGCACGTTCGCAGGTTGGTTCAGAAATACATGGAAAGCAGCTGATGGTCTTCACAGCTACCTTGCCCAGGAGTGGTCCTTCTTCCCTGGGCCCATTGCTCACTTAGGGATCTAGATGCTACAGCTAATTGCATGACGTAGGAAGTCATTTAGGGGGAATGAAGAGTGACTTTTCCTCATCTTTTTCCTTTTCCTTTCCTTTCCAAGTCTTGGTTCAACAAGCTCATTAGCTACTTCCAGAGATTCATCAATCTCTCAGTAGAGTTCTGCAGTGTGATGGATTCCAACACACCCCTGGCAGGCAGCCATGGCAGGCTGGAACTGTGGTTAGCTCAGCTGAGACCCACCACTTCTCACAACTCACCCATGGTTTTGAAAGAGAAAACTGTAAGTCATTCCCTGGTGAAGACCCCTCCTAAGACCAGTGTGCATCCTCAAGAGAAAACATGTGCTAGAGATGATGAGAAATTAATCTTTTCTATCAACAGAACAAAAGAATTGAGTTGTTACAGATTAAATTTGCTTTCCTAGAAGTAAAGAAACAAGACCTGTGCTGTTGAAGCTCAGGTTAATGCTACAAGAATGTCTTAGTCCTAGAGGCTTCACATGATCCCATCTTGCAGAAAGCCTGCTATCTGCTATGAGTTTTCACCACGATGTCCAAAGCCTGTGCTAAGCACCCGCTTCCCCATCAGAGGTGGTGACGAGATGAGTTCATGTTTCTGTGCCAGTGGTATCTGTTCTAAGCACTGGGACACCGAAGACACTAAAGCTCACCTTTTAAACATCACAAAGGCCTCATGAGCTGCTGCAAAAAAGAAGCCTCTGTTAAATCATGCTATCTGCATCTTGAAGGCAATGCAAGTGTGTGCTGAACACCTGCTTTGGATACAGAACTCCATCTAAAAAATAAATTCAGCTATGAGGATTGAGGCACAGGAAAAACCTGCTTCAACTTCATAGTTTCAAGTCTATCTTGTTAGGTTGTACTTCATAAAGGAGGAACAGGGAACACAACCATTTACATAATTTCATTTTGCTGCTTTGCTTTGGGCAGGGTCAAAACCACACTGCCCTTAATGACCCTGCACAGGCAGAACGTGGCACCCTCACTTGTGCCTCTGACCCACACACACACACGTGCCTAGAGCAGCTCTCACGTGGGGAGAGGACACATGGCTTTGACTGATTTATGACGTTGATTTATGAAACCTACCGGAAGAAAAAGGTCAACAAGTTTTATAACTTCACTACAACAGGTCAACATGTTTTATACTCCTTCACTACAGCATTTCTCCATCAGGGGTTGGAGATACCACTTAGTATGCTAAATTTGTGGAAACTTAAGGAAGTTACATGCTGTACTCACATGCTTATGCAATTTCCATACGCTGAATATCCAATAATGTCAAATTGGGTTTCTCCTGAGGACCACAGGACTTAACATGAAGGGAAGACCAGGCGGACAAAAGGTGTGTCTTGACAGGGAAAAAAACCTCCAAGAAACAAACCAGGACTCCCTTGCACACCCAAATCAATCACTCCACATCAAGTGGCAGAATAAAAACCTATTTTTTAACAACTGCCTCAACAGGGAAGGAGCAGAAGGAGAACAGGACCAAAAGCTAATGCTATGCAAAAAGAGGGAGCAGGAGTGTGGGTAACAGGCTGCTTCAGACGGAGCAAGGGCTGTGATTCCAAGGGTCACACTGTACATGCATTCCCCCGGGGAAGCAGTCTTAGGGAACCATGTACATTCCTTCTATTGCATGGAAGTAAGTCTGGGCCATCTGTAATCACTGCAATAACTAATTTCCTGAGCAACCATAATGATCACAGAAGCAAGCAATTTCAGGTTATACCCCACAAGGCAGCCTCTCTCAGCCCTTTCCTCCACAAAACCAGGATGCATGCATACCCCAGAGACTCACCTATCCTCGCCATGTGCTCTGCTTTCTTCACCTCTTGCTCTGCACGGGTCTTGAAACGGTTTGAAGTGTATTTGTACATCCTGTGATGATCAAAACTTATTAATCAGCAAACTCAGCAGTAAGGTCAAACCAAGATTTCATCACCTTAGGAGAGAACATTGTCTCCACATGCTCCTCTACTCTTCTCAACAGATTCAATAAATGGAGAAGGTTTACATACCAGAATTGGGAATTTTTTGGATGCAGTTATGCAAAAAGTTTTTAAGTCAGAGATGCTTTACCAGTAGCTGCAACCACAACATCCCCTTCTGCATTAGCTGGTGGGGGTGAAATATAACCCTATTCTTGGAGGAAATTCCAAGGTTTAGAGGAGTAACTTCTTCAGAAGTGGAAAGGAAGAATGAATATATATGGAAAGCTTCTCAAAAACCTCCCATTACAGATAAATAACCCTTCCTTCCTCCTGCAAACAGCTGCCCACAGGGACAGTCTGACAGTGCCCATCTCCACACAGGGCTAGCTCCAAGCCTCTAGCAACTCCAAGCCTCAAAGCAGAGCAACAAATCTTCAAGTTTCAGGACATTTCTGTACACTACACATCTGACTCACAGCCTTGTGAATTGTGCTTGAGTTGCAGTGGCTTGTTTCAACCTTCCCTGTGTCATAAAATGCCAAACACAGATCACAACCTGACTGCTGCAGAGGCGAAGAGGCCGGTGTGTAGGAGAGGCAGAAGCTCATGAGTATGCAACACCTCTGTGCAGCGGAATTGGGAAAGAGGAGATGACACCAAGAAGCATGATCAGAGCCTGCAGAAACTCAAACCACCTTAAGACACCAGGTTTTGGACACATCAAGAGAAAAATCCCATCCCAAATAACTTTTTTATGAAGAAATAAACCTCTCCAGCACTTAGCCAAAGCAAAAGCTACTGGAAATGCCGTTCTTGCAGAGAGAGGTGGAAACACATACGGATGTGAAGCTTGATTGACCAACTCACCACTGGAGGAGGAACCACATTGAGATCCCAAGATTCCACCGAATGGCAGATAATCTACCAGGAGCCCTGAAAAATCACCTTGCTCAGACAACAAATTCCGTTTCAGTGTATTTCTGTGGGCAATCACACGTGGATGTCAATACTGATGTCAGAAATAGTCTCAGCAACAGAAATCCCCTGTTCCCAAATCCAGAAAACTCACACCACAGTTCACTTAAATACATCTCTGCATTTACTAAACTCATTTTCTGCTACTCACAAGGATCTCCTCGCTGGGGAAGAGCAGGCAGGTGCCAACTCTTCCAGAAATCACTCAATAACCCTGTTGGGAGATGCAGTCTGTTTTTTCATGGCATCATCTCCTCAAATCTCTGCAAGGGTGATTAAAGCTACCTGGGGCTGAGCAAGAGAACACATTCGGAAAACCAGACCTTCAACACGTTGACACAATTAAATTATCTCATCCACATCCCACCTGACTTTCCTGAGGGAAAAAAAGAGAGAAGCAGGGTGAAGCTGAGTTATCTCAACATGCTCAGCTCCTGAGGCAGGGCAGGACCCAAAGGGGACCTTATGAACAGCAGGGTGCAGTGCAAGCAAAGGCAGGGTGCCCAGACAGGCACTGTGAGCCATCGATGTGCTCCTCCTCTTGTTTCACTCTTTTCCAACACTGAAAGACTCCAGCCATAGCCACGGAATCCCCTGTTCAAGTGGTCTGGAACTGCTTATTTAGCAAAGACCTAAGGAAACAAGTCAGACAGGAAAGAAGCCTGCACGATGTGATAATAAAATGCACTCTCCCAGCTTCAAGACACTGCTGACGGATGTCTTGGAGTGTCCTCGTGGAGGGACACCTTCACATGTGGCCTGGCTACTTCCAGTTGCACAGTCCATGCTGCTGAACAAACTCAGACAGTGGAGGAGGGAACTGATGGCAGACCCTGCAGGAGAAACAAGCCCTTCCCAGGGAGGCTGGTGCTGTGGTATCACACACACAAACACCAGTGAAGGATCTCCACAAAACCAGCCTGCCCCTGCCACCAGGACTTCACAGGCTCCAGAAAGTTATGGAGAAGCCTCTACCCACAGAAACATGGCTTCCAGAAAGGGCAGGTGACAAAAGGATAACAAGAGCCCTGCTCAGGAGACAAGCTGCTATTCCTGATGAAGAACAGTGCAACAGCTGCAAAACTTCCATTTTCAGTAAAGGCACTTAAAGACCCTCAAGCCCACGATGGATTTCCATTCTTTGTTCTCTAACATAACACTTTAACCTGTAGACAAGCCCCTGGGCCAGCTTTTCATTCAGATATGGAGGCAATTTGACTTACAGCCCTGTTGTAGGAGAGGAGCCACCACCTCCTGAAGGCAATCCTCCCAAGCAGGTCTTGAAAGCAGACCGGAGGGCAGAGGCAAGCCCATGGCTGTACCTACAGATGTCCAACACAAGGCACGAAAGCATCACTCCACACAGAAAGACACCTGGCCCAAAGTTTGCCAAGAAGTATGTAAGAAGACCACAATCAGCAGTCACTTGTCAACTCACCACTGGACAATGACCTCCCCCTCGCGTGCCAGGCTGGTTCAGAATATGTACCAAAACAGTTTAGCTTCCACTGTGGAAACCTCAGGGAAAGCATTTTTTTTTTTTGTTCTTTAAACAAATCACTAAGTTCTGCTGGATTTTGTAATTTATTTTTACAATGTGAATTGTTTTAATT
The DNA here is from genome assembly GCA_013398125.1 of Aegotheles bennettii. Taxonomy (NCBI): domain Eukaryota; kingdom Metazoa; phylum Chordata; class Aves; order Caprimulgiformes; family Aegothelidae; genus Aegotheles; species Aegotheles bennettii. The sequence continues at coordinate 10,448 of VZRW01004277.1, read as the reverse complement.
GTAATGTAGTATGTTAGAGTTTTATAAAAGAGAGATAAATGATATATTGTGGTTCTCTAAATGTCTACAATGTCCAGCTGGTGTCCAAGGGGTAGCACACACTGTTTTTTGCCTGCCTTCAAGTCTGTTTATAACAGACTTCCTGATAAAGCCAACAATGTGGATGGACAGAGGTGTCTCCATATGGACATGTGAATGGCATTCATTGTTTATAGTGCTTCACTGGCCTTTAGCAGGAGGGTAGGAATAAAATCACCCCCCCCCCGTTTAGGCTCAAGCACCATGACACTCCCCTAAAGGCTACCAAAGAGCCTGTAAGATCATGGCAGGCAGCACACCACCCACCTGGGCTGTCAGACAGAAGAACCTTCACTACCTGTCAGCCATCCCTTCACTGGACCAGGAAAGCTCAACAGTTACCTGGCCCAGGCTCCTGAGGCTTGCAGGACACAGCAATGCTGAGGAGCTGAGCATCACTGCCGCATCAGCTGTCCTCTAAAGGGACATCTCCACGGTGGTACACCCTCCCTGTACACCCCACACAAACTGGGGTCCCAGTGCAAGTGCAGGGGAGCAGCATTAACCTGCAGAGCACTCCGAGAACCTAACGGGGGATGTGTGCGCACTGGCTCCAGCTCTGGAGGGAGAATCCATGGCATAAGCACTCAGCAGGTTCAGGGAGAAAAATAAACAATCTCCTATAGCTGTAAAAGCAGTCATTCCACTCTCAGGATGAACCAACCTACTGCTTCTCCCCTGGGAAAGTCACCCAGGCAGACCAAGCTCTGCTCAGGTGTCTGAAGGTGAAAGATTGAATTTCCACAACCTGTTCAGGGCACAGTGTGGGCACCTACCCCAGGGGCTGTGCTGGGTCTCAGAACCCACGGTGAAGGTTTCAGTGGCTCATCCCAAAGGCCATGCAGTGTCTGGAGCCCAGACTTGGCAGCAGGAGTCTGAGATCAGAAGGAAGCAGTCTGGACACCCTCCAGAAAGACCCAGCAAGGCTATGACAATTGCCCCAAGCCCAAGACCTACACTGTGCTCTACAGGAAGGCTTTGTTTGCAGTCTTTTACAACTCTGCCACAGACGTGGAGATTTTAAATGTAAATATCTTTACAGTGTTGTGGAATTTTTATTGCCTGTGACCATAAGCAGATCTACAAGGTGTCTGCAAAGATGTGGCACAAGCAGATTTGTTACACACACCTGCACCAGCACTGATTCCCATGGTCGTCAGTACAGGGCACCTCAGCCCAGTGCTGGGTCCATCCCCCAGCTCCAGCTGCTGCCCACACCTGGCACTGCACCACCTCTTATCAACCATGGAACCCTTCTGCGGGTCCCTTCTTGACCTCCAAGCCGGATCATTCCTTGGTCATGAATTACCATTGCTGAGCAGTTACAATTTGAATTTCCCCTCCAACAGCTGCAACTATTGGCCCAAAACAATGAAAAGCAGATACTGAACTGGTGACAGGGACCCAGAAGAGCTGCTGTCTAAACTGGCTATAAACAGCCTCTTTTCAACAGAAAACAGTCCTATGGAAGAGGGACAAAATTCTCATATCCCTTCCCAAGCACTTGGGGACCACTTGAAAAAGAAGATGCTGTGGCAGGTGAACATCTGGGGTGACCTGATCCATGTTGTATTATCTTGACAATCCTGGCACCATCCCATAGCAATGGTATCCTGCATTTGAGTCTCCAGGAACCTGATCTCTGACGAGATAAAAACCTGTGGCCCTCTCCTCTGCTTTCTCTCCATAGTACTTTGTGCTGGGTCTGGGGGCAGGTGGGCTTTGGAAGCATGGAGGGCCCACAGGGGTGGCTCCTGGGAGGGGCTGGTAGATGGTCACCCAGTTCCAAAGCCTGATTCACCTCTCGCCAAGGCCGAGCCCATCAGCAATGGTGATAACACCTCTGCAACTAACACATTGAAGAAGGGGAAAAGGAAACTGCAAAAGGACTTGCAGGGGAGAGGAGAGGAGAGGAGAGGAGAGGAGAGGAGAGGAGAGGAGAGGAGAGGAGAGGAGAGGAGAGGAGAGGAGAGGAGAGGAGAGGAGAGGAGAGGAGAGGAGAGGAGAGGAGAGGAGAGGAGAGGAGAGGAGAGGAGAGGAGAGGAGAGGAGAGGAGAGGAGAGGAGAGGAGAGGAGAGGAGAGGAGAGGAGAGGAGAGGAGAGGAGAGGAGAGGAGAGGAGAGGAGAGGAGAGGAGAGGAGAGGAGAGGAGAGGAGAGGAGAGGAGAGGAGAGGAGAGGAGAGGAGAGGAGAGGAGAGGAGAGGAGAGGAGAGGAGAGGAGAGGAGAGGAGAGGAGAGGAGAGGAGAGGAGAGGAGAGGAGAGGAGAGGAGAGGAGAGGAGAGGAGAGGAGAGGAGAGGAGAGGAGAGGAGAGGAGAGGAGAGGAGAGGAGAGGAGAGGAGAGGAGAGGAGAGGAGAGGAGAGGAGAGGAGAGGAGAGGAGAGGAGAGGAGAGGAGAGGAGAGGAGAGGAGAGGAGAGGAGAGGAGAGGAGAGGAGAGGAGAGGAGAGGAGAGGAGAGGAGAGGAGAGGAGAGGAGAGGAGAGGAGAAGGAGAGGAGAAGAGAAGGAGAGGAGAAGGAGAAGGAGAAGGAGGAGGTGACAGCAATACCTGTACAGATACCAAGGTCAGTGAGTAAGGAGGGGCAGGAGGTGAGCTGGAGCAGAGATTCCCCTGCAGCCTTTGGAGAAGCACGGTGGAGCAGATGTGGACCTGCAGCCCATGAAGGACCCATGCCAGGGGAGGTGGCTGTGCTCAAAGAAGGACTTAAACTCCATAGGAAGCCCTTGCTGGAGAAGCCTGTGCCTGAAGGCCTGTGCCTGGTGGGAGTGACTCATGTCAGAGAGGTCTATGAAGGATTTTCTCCTGTGAGAGGGACCCCACACTGGCACAGGGGAGGAGTGCAAGGGGTCCTCCCCCCTGAGGAGGAAGGAGCAGCAGAGACAACGTGTGATGAACTGACTGCAAACCCTGCTCACCATGTGGGGTGGGAGGCTTCACCACTGGGGGAAGGAGGGAGAGAAACGGGAGCACAGTAATTGGGGTCTGGGAAGAAGGGAGGGGTGGGGGGATTTTTTTCCCCAAGCCGAGTTGTGGGTGAGCCNAGCAGATGTGGACCTGCAGCCCATGAAGGACCCATGCCAGGGGAGGTGGCTGTGCTCAAAGAAGGACTTAAACTCCATAGGAAGCCCTTGCTGGAGAAGCCTGTGCCTGAAGGCCTGTGCCTGGTGGGAGTGACTCATGTCAGAGAGGTCTATGAAGGATTTTCTCCTGTGAGAGGGACCCCACACTGGCACAGGGGAGGAGTGCAAGGGGTCCTCCCCCCTGAGGAGGAAGGAGCAGCAGAGACAACGTGTGATGAACTGACTGCAAACCCTGCTCACCATGTGGGGTGGGAGGCTTCACCACTGGGGGAAGGAGGGAGAGAAACGGGAGCACAGTAATTGGGGTCTGGGAAGAAGGGAGGGGTGGGGGGATTTTTTTCCCCAAGCCGAGTTGTGGGTGAGCCCTCCCTGTCCCTGTCTCCACCCATCAGCTTCTCCTCAGATTTTCTCCTCCCCATCCCACAGTGGGATGGCTGCGTGGTTCTTTGTTGCCAGCTGGGCCTGAACCACAACATACTTCTGTTGGATTGTGGCACAAGAGGAAGCAGCACGTGGCACTTGGCTGGGCAAAACACAGGGAGAAATTCAGAGAATCCCTACCCAGCAATGAGGATTTACAGAAGTGAGTCAGGCTGCACCGGCCAGCTGCCTTCCACAATGGAACGACTGGCCTGGTCACCAAGGGGAGAGCAGTGGATGTGACATCCCTTGGCTTCGGTCAAGTTTCTGACACCATTTCCCACATTTTCATTTAAGCTGAGGAAGTGTGAGCCTGACAGACAGCCCAGCTGTCAGCTGCAAACCAGCCAGGCTCCCGGGGCAGCAAGCAAGTGGCGTGGCATCAGGTGGCGGTCAGTAAAAGTACCCCGTGGGTTGATATTGGACCTATATTATTGAAACACTACCACAATCCAGGATGCTATACTAAAACAACCCACAAATACTCTCTAAAATACTACTTTATGAAGACAAATCACGTTAAGGTATCCAGAATGCAGTCAGTGTGCTCCCAGGGACAGAACTATTACCCCAAGCTGACTTAAATACATGTTTTCCTTTCCCACCCCATCCCTATAACCTTTCCCTGTCCCTGTTAAGCCATCTGGCAGCACACCTCAGCTCAGTTTTGTTTTTTTAAAGGGAATTTAAAAGGAAGATAGGGAAAGGTATTTCCCAATCTCAATTCAAACCTCAATCAGCTACATGGAAAAGTTAATTTTCAAAGCAACCAACTCAAAGTGCTCAGTTCAGTCTCTTTTCAGTCACACTTCTAACACCCTTCACATGTATTTCCTCGTCCTACTTAAAAAAAAACAGTTACCCAACAGTTTTGTACGGGCATGGCATTCTGACCAATCAGTATCTTCACTTCTTTGTTTGCTCTGACAGGGAGCCAAGTGGCACGGATTACTCATGTGATTTTCAGGGGCATTAGATTTTCCACTATCCACCACTTTTTCCATTGTGTCAATGCCACATCCCATTCCCTTACAAACTGTTTCTGTGGCTTTGACATGGAATTGTGCAGGATACACCCAGAGAGCAAAATGCTGACTATTTTCTGTAAGGAAACCCCAAAAGGTCCCACAGGCCTGCAGCTCTTACCTTGGCTTGTAGAGGCAGCAGGAGAGCCGCTTGGTCTGCACTTTGTGTCCATTGATGAAGATCCTCATCCTGGGGTCGATGTAAAGCACAGCAGCATAGGCACGGAAGGAGCGGCGCTCAGGCTTTCTGCAAGAGAGGGACACTCACAAACCCTGAGCAGTTTGTTCAGCATTGCCCTGTAGGACTGCCAGCAGGCATCCTCCCAGTCCGGCTCAGGTGGCCCAAAGATGCCTCCATCAAGTCACCCCGAGCAATCCGTGTCTCTTCAGTCAGTGCTCACCCTGGGGTCTCTTCCAGCCTGCATTCCACTTTCTCTTCACACCTTTGTTCCCCTCCAATTAAGAGCTGTGACACACTGCTGTCACAGAGCCTGCTCCTCCATCCAAACCAAGCTTCTCCATGGGCAAAACTCATTGCCCAAGAAACTGCTACCCAGGAGCCAAGCGACCAGCAGAAGCACCTCCCCACACTGCCCTGCACTACCTCCTAAGCACCTAGGGCAGGACTTACACCTCATGCAACTGTAACTGCTACCACCTCAGCTCACAGTCATCTACTTCAAAACACGGCAGGGACAACCTGCACTGAGACACCCAGCTAGAAGAGAGACCTTTTCAGTTTAATTACCATGCAGATACATTAAGTGAGAGTTTTCTTGTATTTTTTTCTACCTATGTTTTCTACAGAGATTTTCTACTGGGCTGTGTATTTTAAATATTGCTACAAAGCAGTGATGAACATATTGCTGTAGCTTGAGAAGGATGTTTTGAACACAGATGGTCAAACCTATAAACTGGACCATTTCACACTCAATGTGTGGCCCCACTCACTGGTGTATTCTCTGACCCTTCCGTAGTCAGGAGCATGCTCTGACAGAAACTGCACTGATCACACACAGGAATGGTGTCACGAGGTCAGGAGGAAGGAGTTCCTTCCAGTCATCAGTGGTAATGATGAAAGCTCCCCAGCAGGCATTAAAGAAACCGAAAAGCATATTTGCTCCTTGGAGGTCCCCAAGGAGTTTGCACCCGTGTCCTCAACAACATCAAGCTAACACATACAGAAATAGTGAGGTTTACAGTGTTGGAAACTGTGTTTCTAAGGGAAATCCAAGCACTTCAAAGAAGAAGCATGTAATCTCATAAAAAAGGTAAAGTTTGCCATGGAGCTCTGAGATTTAATCAAGCATTTGGCTCAGTTTGGCCCTGTTTTTCCTTTTCAGGCTACAAGTGAACAAAGCTTCCAGAAAGCTCATGTCAGAATTCCTTCCCGATAAGCTAAAGAAACCCCAGCTCTCCCAGAACAGAGCCCTCTGCTCCTCCAGCTGCCTTCTGAGCACATCCTTCCTCCTCCCCTGTAGGGAAGCCCAGGAGCTGCCCCTGCTCCCAGAAAGACCCAGTGATACACCCTCACCTGCACCCACCTGTGTCATGCGCCCGCAGAGCCTGACCTGGGCAGTGCCTCCCATTGCCAGGGTTCATTTAACCACCAAACTGAACATCAGCTGGAGAGCAGCACAGGCTCATGACCAGCTGTCATTCTGACAAAAACATCTTTGATGAGCATAGAAAAGTAAACCTATAGCTTAGGGCTGCTTTATTTTAAGGTGCCTAAGGAAGAGCATCGAGTTTGCTGCTTTGGCTAAGCTAAGCCAAGCCAATACAGGCACTCACACCAAGCACACAGGTGCCTGCAGGTCATTAACACACAGAACACCAAACTGCTGAAGAACAAACTAAAGATCTTCTAAGCTCTCCAACTCACCTTAGGAAGAGCAGCTTTTAAAACCACGTGCACAGAGTACATAGCCAAGCCCTCCACTCAATGTGATCAAAGCCCAGGGACCTGTAACACCCGCACACTTACGTTCCCTCTGGGGACGTTTCTGCCATCTGAATGTCTCGGGAGTCAGAAGTCACATCCAGCTCTGGCTCTCCATTATCCATTAGTTTAAGGTTAAAGATGATCACCAGGGTGCCTGTGCAAGTAACAGGTTGATTAGGTCCCAGCCAAACCCCAAGCACCTGGCCTGTAACCAGCACCGCCCATACGTACCTTTCTCACCACGGATCTTACTGAACTGCTCCATCACCTCCTGCTCTGATTTGAAAGGGGAATACTTGTAAATTAGCTGTGTCTCAATGGCAAACTTCTCTATGTTGTCAGTCATAGGCTCCCGGCTCCGTGTGTTCCAGGTGGGCAGGGGAACAATGACCTGCAATACCAAGAGCAACTCAGGCTCACCCACTCCAGTCACCCCTCCTGCCTGTCACAGCTGAGTGACCCACCCCTTCTGGCAGCCCCCAATGCCACTGCCAAGAGTCCTTCCCAGCTTTACAGTGGTTTGCACATCAGTCAAATGCTCAAGGAACCCTTTTTGCCAGCTCCCGAGTTGCCTTCCTGCAACATCAGGTCTTAGACTGAACCATTCTCCAGTAACTCATAACCAGTAACCATTCTCCAGTAACCAGCTACTCACACATTTAATGTCTTTTTATTCCTCCTCCTGCAACAATTTTCACAATACTAAAAAACCACCCAAACTCTGCTTTTTTAAAAATGTCAACCTATGTGCTTAACTCCTCTCTTGAACTCAAATATCCTTCATTCATATTTATCCCGATCTCACTCTATTGTTTTTATAGGATTCTAGCAAGGTTATTGCTGGTTTCTGTTGTTTAGAACAAAAACACAGAATTATAGACTGCAGCTGTCTATCAAGGACAGCAAATACTGTCTTTGCTTATAACTCCGGTCTAGCCAAAATTTCTGGCTCCAGAGCCACTATGGGAACTACATCACTGACCCCAACTTGTTTCAGCCATCCGCTGGCCACTAGCAAGCACTGCTCCCTCAACAGCTTCTAAGTAGAGCCCCCTCCACTATCACAATGGAAAATGCTTTCTTAGATACTATCCCAGTGCAAATGTACAACTATTATTGTCCTTGCCTGGAAAATATTTGCACTTGAGCACAAAAATACTTCCATGGTAAGAGTCTGGACACGGAACAACAATGCCTGAATTATCTATTCAGATACACAAGTTTTCAAGAGGCCGCAACTTCAATCAAACCTTCAGTTCTCCACAGAAAATCAAATCAGAGCAATACATTTAAGCACATCTCAGACTCAAATCTTGAGGGAAAGCAAAAATGCAAAAAGTCTGGGCATAAGGAAAATGCAAGGAGTCTGAACTCAGCATGAGCAACCTGAAGTGATAGAAACGAGCCCTTCAAATGTGCTGTAGTTTAGAGACCTCTCAAAGAGAATTAAAACCCAAACGAAAAAGTCTTTGATGACTTTGCAGAACCCCTGTAAGAGTATCAGCAAGAGAAAACCATACACTGATCCGACCAGAGTGGCAACCAGCACTGACACAGACTCCAGTCCTGGGAAGCTGGACAAGTTCGGATGAGACAGCATTCACCATCTTAGCTCATCACAGCAAAGTACATGCAAACCTCATCGATGCCTTCTTCCTCATGGAATGTCCGTGACAAGAGGAGGCAAGTCATGGTGTTGTCTTTCTTCGTGAACAGGATAAAATCCTTCCCAATCCGCATGGAACCCCTGAGAACAGATTTCAGTCTGCATGTTACCCATGATGCACAACACTTTCTGGAAAGCAGGCCACATTACTGAGTCTTCTTCCCATTATGTTCAGTGATGAGATGCCAAAACCAGGTAAGGCAGAAAAGGGCTTAAATAGCAACATCTCATTCTCTCAAAAGGTATTGAACATTAGTCACAATTAAGAGCTGCAAAAGTACAGCATGGCTTTGCAAGCTTATACCATGTGGAAATTAAATCTAAGAAAGATGACTAAGGTGAGATGTGACAATAACCTTAAAATGTAAGAGCAGATGTGAGAAAGTGAATGCACACTTCATTTCACTGTACCCAGAATAAATAACAGCAGACAAGTTTCTGGGAGACAGACAATTTATTTCCTAATGTCTAACCCAAAAGACTGACTGGCACTTCATCTAATGCAGCTTAGCAGTGTTGTCACAAAAAGGGACAGTCCCATCTTTCTCCCCACTCTCCTATCCCCAGTAGTGCCTTCCCCATCTTCTCTTTCACCCTATTACCCAACTCATCCAAAAAACCTTAACAGAAAAATTAACACTGCATCAGAGGAAGGATTAGTGTTCTGACAGTTCAGTTCTCTCTACATTGGCTTAATGTGATACCAAAGCTCACCTTGTGCATGTTTAGGCTTCAGTCTGCACTTCTCAGCTCCAACACAGTATGTCTCTTGCTCAAGGTTAACAACAGGACAGCCATCTGCCCTGGAAGTGCACAGGCAGGATCTGGGATCTGTCCTGCACTGCAGCTGGATCAATAGTATCCCAGGATCCATTACATCCCTTTTTTTTTTCTTTCCTCCCAGATTATAGAGTCCCACTGATATCCCCAGTAGGGTGCATATAAATAATTAAGCCACATGGAACAGCACAAAGCAGAACAGCTGATTGGAGTAAGCCATAAAACCCCTCCAACTTTCCCAAAGACATCAGTTCACCACAGCAAACACCTTTCCCTTTCTAGCAAATCCCCCCCAGCCAGTGAGATTTCCTTCCCACCTCTGTTCCTCTGCCACTTAATCCCACTCCTCCTCTCATTCCTTTTATCATTCCCTTTCCTCTCTATGCATTTGTCTGGTTTAGGAAAAAAAGAAAAGGTTTGAGTCCATCTGACTTGCACCAGACAGCTTCCCTAGTGAGAGGCTGCACCACTGTTTTGCTCCAATTTTACTACCTGTCTGCCACAGCCATAGTAAGGTTTTGCTTTCCTGCTCTATCATTTTTTTCCACCAGCTCTGATCTGTATCCTCTGCATCACACAAACATAAATGGCAAAACACTCCCATCAGCTTTGGACAGACTTCCCTGCCCTTGCAGAACTGCAGCAGATGTTCACAGGGTTCCTGCCTATCGAACTAGTTATTTCAATTTCATCTGCTTTTTTTTTTTCCCTGCAAAAAAAGTTACACACCTCCAAGCAAAGATACATTTACTATCTCAGCTCTGCCCTCCATACCCTCAGGAGGTTGGCTTTTGTTATACCTACGATTTCAAGCCATTCCCATACTGCCCGATCTGAGTCGACTCGGGTGACCGCTTGGCTGATTTACCGAACTGAATAACACTGGCAGCTTCGTCTGGAACGAGACAGGGAACAAGAAAAGTTATTTTAATATACAGAAACACATCATCTAGATAAACCTTATCACTGCTGTAAGGAGTACAGGAAGATTGTAACACAGAGGAGGCCAGAAGCCCAAGTCAAGGTCTCATCCTGAAGCTGCAGACACACATTGCTCAATGGCATTTACATTCTCCAAAGCTTTGTACAGGTGTCATTACGCTGACAAGAAGAGTTTGAAGTTTCACACTAGTCCTGTGCCCTGCTCAAACTGCATGAAGACCTTTCCTTTTACAAAAAAAACATCCACAAGATGATCTGCTGTGTCTACCCCAGTTATCGGCATGCTCCTAAAGCAAACCACACCCCGGGACACTGCGGCTCTGCCATACTGCTGGCACCACAGACTGGAAACCACCGGCACCACAGCCTAAGTCAGTACTATAAAAAAGGTCTTAAATTCAAGAGAAACATCATTTTTTCTTCACGGCTTTGAGTGGAACTCCATGATTAATTAATGCACTAATAAGATGAAGCCAATTCTCGCAGCAGACTGCTGGAGTGCTGACAGCAGG
>VZRW01004276.1:64804-181356 GCA_013398125.1 Aegotheles bennettii | reverse complement strand
GATCACCTTCTTGTCTTCCAAGTAGATAGAAATGGTCTCCAGAATGAGACACTCCACCACCTTTCCAGGGATTGAGGTGAGGCTGACCAGCCGATAGTTCCCTGGGTCTTCCTTCTTGCTCTTTTTGAAAACTGGAGTAATATTTGCTTTCTTCCAGTCCTCAGGTACCTCCGCTGATCTCTATGACTTCTCAAAGATGATCATGAGAGGTCTAGCTATGACATCCGCCAGCTCTCTCAGTACTTGTGGATGCATCCCATCAGGGCCCATGGACTTGTAGATGTCAGGTTTGTTTAGGTGTTCTCTGACCCAATCCTCCTTGACCAAGGGAAGGTCTTCCTCCTGACACTCTTTTGTCCTTGTCTCCTGGGACAGAGATCCCTGAGGGCTGGTCTTATTGATGAAGAGCGATGCAAAGTGTCCAAAGCAGCCTGAACAGAAAGAAAAGCTACACTACAGTCACATAAATTCAATAAATATTTTTAGGACTTTCATAGATTCTGAATGTTCCAGAGGGTTGGAATAGCAGCTAGATATGAGTAGGACCATGCCCCAGTCAATCAAAGAGGCTGGACAAAAGTAAAAATCTGCTATGCACATACTGCTGCTTCCAGTGATCTCTGAATTATTGGGGAACTATTCAGTTCATTTCACAATGCCAGTAGCATAGTGTATCACCAAAAAGCTGTTGAATCTAGAATCTTGTAGACATTTCAGTTTATGCATACATAAGGTATACATAAACCTAAATATGCATTTAGGTTTACATTGAGACTTATGTTCAGTGTAAATGATTTGTCTATAAAAGGTGATCATACAAGTAAAAATATAAATGTATCATATAAAAAAGTAGTAACTTTTATACTCTTAAAAAGATTTTTTATTGAGACGCTGAGGAATGCTCATATACAGTGATTTGGGGAAACTGAGATTCTCTCATAACAGTTTGTGTCAGCTGTTGACAGTGTAATGAAAGATGTGTTGTATGGGCATCATGTGGGAGATGGCCGTACTGAAACAGCTGCTGATTCAGCTCCATTGATTTTGGCAGGAGTCTTCCTGACATAGGCCTTGATCTTGAAGGATGCCAAACTACTCTCTTATTACCTCGGGGGATGGGGGTCTCAAGAGCTTGACTGGAGACTATTTCTTATTGATTTTAAGTCTGCTTGTTGTAACATGTATCACATTTCTCTTGTGGGATGAAGCCGGAAGAGGCAGCACCATAGCAGATACAATGGCCCGGTGCGCATCATGAGCTGAGCTGCATTTGTGGTGCAATCCATTTGCAGCAGTTGTGTGCAGTTCAGTTTCCCAGGCTCACAGCCTGGCTACATGCAGGAATGGGGCCAAATCAGGCATCTCTTCCAAAAAGTCCCCTCTTCTCAGGTAACGGAGGATGAGAGCTATAGGGTGCATGGCATACACCCCCCACGTACCTGACACACAATTCTCTATACACCAGCAATATATGGGCATGAAACGGACTGAAGATTTCTAACTGTCTTTAAACAGACTGCTGCTCTTTTACTGGAGTAAAAAGAGATCTCTATGACTTCAGTGTGTTTCCATGATAGGTAATGCTTTGTATCTTTATATCATATTTTATACCTTTAAGGTAGCATTTTTAAGGCACCAAAAGCCAAAAATAATCCCTGGAACTAATTGCTAAAATTAAACATTAACTATGTACTATGTATGGTTTGAAAAAAGACATACCTATATGTAATGTAAAATGTATTTTTGGTTTTATGCACTTATATACATGTCTTCCAGCAAGCCAACCCCATTTATTTAGCACATGCATATGTGATACTGTGTGTATAACCCTCCCAGAACAAGACAAGTATTTGCTAAATAAAGTCTTACTATATTTATACAGCCAAAGATTAGTTTCCATCATTTTTGTTCTGTAATTATTTAGCTATCCCAAGATTTTTTTTTGAAAGATCAGAATTTTATGTTCCTGAGCACAGCTGCAAGTTATCTGCCACACTCACAATGGATTGTAACTGTCTTTGTGGTCATGCATCAGTGCTACTGTAGCTCTTTATATTAAAATTGGTTTAGATCTCCAGATGGTTTTTTAATGTTCCATTACTTTGGGACTCTAATGTAGTTTCCTGTAAGCATTTCAAGAAAAAGAAAAAAAAAAAAGAAAAGAAAAAAGAAGCTAGCTGCAAAATTGATACTGTTTCAGTCTCCTCCATTACTGTAATGTCTGTGTGTGTGGTAAAAAAGTTTGGAAGGCAACTCCGTAAGAAGGTGGCATTCTGGCACTGACAGGGGCAGGGAGAGGCATGGAGCAAGGGGATGCTGCAGAGGCTGATGACCCCAGCAGTGCAGTGCTGACCCACCCCAGAATGCTGTGCTAACCTTCACTCTATTAAACCCCTCATCACCCACTCAGGCAGAATGGAGAATTGGACCTGTGTTTCTCACCTGCATCCATGACACACCTGTGGACACAGCTGGGTTGGCTGCCATCATGAGGGGAGGGGAAGAAAAGAATAGAAAAAACTTTTTTTTTTTTTCTTCCAAGCTTGAAAAACAATACTTTCAAGTGTTAAACTAATTTGATTAAGAATCATGTGTCTTTTATAGTGTTTTTATTTTTATTTTGTCCTGAACCTGACTGAACCCCTAGGGAAAGCAGCTCCTCCGCCATTTGGTAGCCCCTTACTGGGACTACAGGTCCTTGTAAAGTTCAGGAACTTTAGGGACTTCTTAGCCAGAGTAGCATGCAAAACTGAGCATGCCTCCTGAGCCTTTTAATCAACAGGTGATGAGTCACCTAACATTGCCTTGGAGCCATAATCTGCAGAAAATACAGAAAAATGGGGGAAGACAGGTAGAGGGAAATAGGGAATGCTCTCTGACTCATAGCTGTGGATTGTGGCAAAATCTTGTTCACAGTTCTGCCAAGTACCTGAATGGGTGCCTAATTCAAACACCTGACTTTGCTTATGACTGTGAAAGATGCCCCACATGCTCTTAGAAAAAGGTGCTTTGACAGAACTGATCTGGAAGAAGTTGATCCCTTGTCACGATTAAATCCGACAACTCCCAAACCGCTCATGCTGAAGGCACTTAGAACAGTTAATCCCATGCTCCAAAAGAAATACCAAAAGAAGACCTATTTCAGATGTTACCAAATAATAAGCCAGTGTCTGATTTGCTACTTTCACATTACAATTAAGCTTTCTGCTGTAACATACTTCATATATGGATTTTTCTGCCAATATGGATTTCTTCTAGGAACAAAAAAAATCTCTGACATTCTCAATTAGGTATTAAATGAAGGCAATGTTAAAGTAATAATTTTGACATAATAAGAGGAAATTAAACTGACAACCGAGCATTTCTTCCTCATAAAGTTTCACCTGCAGTGGATTTTCTGCAGAATATAACAGAATCACAGAACCACACATATTATGTTATATATCCACTGCAATGCTTAGAAAACCCCTCAGAAGGTCACATATTTTCAGATGACCAGACAACAGTGGTTTTCAGACCAGAAATAAAACACCTTTGTTTCATGATAAGCAAACATAAATTTTCTTTATCCAGATAGAATGAAAACAAGTTGAACAAAAGTGCACAGAGTAACATTTGGCAAAAAGCAAGAAAAAAAGCACAGACTAAAATATCTGAGAGGCTATACTAATCATGAAGCAAAGGAAGTATTTGGAGGGACACCTCTGCATCCCTTCTACTGACACTATTTTGCTATGTGAGAATGACTATTAATTGGAGCAAGGAGTTAACACACAGAGTGAATAATACTGAGATAAATATTCCCCCCCTCTAGTGGGCAGGACTCATGGTTAGGACACTCTCCTGGGTTCAGGCCATAGTCCAGTGGACACTGAATTCTGGCAACATTGACAGGAAGACCTGAGAGCTCCTTCTCAGAATAACCTCATCATGGGGGCATTTCACAAGAGGGAGGAGACACAGATTTGAAGCCGCTCAAGGAGTGGAGTGATGGAATTAAGGATTCCCTGCACTCTGGGGAACATCCCCACCCCTTAGCTATTGGGTAAAAGGCTGAGACCAATGATACCATCTTCTAACCTCTGCATTCAATCTGTTCTTACCACCCAATAAATTTGAGTTATTTTTCTGACCAGTTTAGAGAAACTGAACTCACATAATTTGGCTAACTATCATAGGCCAAAAATATAAACACATTTCACAGATCTAATTGGCATAAATTACTCTCACTGGGTGTGTGAGGGATTGAATGTATGCCAGTTCATCTTGAAGGTTGTTTACTGATTTGATGTGTTAGAACCATGTATCAGATCATTTATTTATGCCATCAGCTGGAGGAAAAAATAATTGTAAGTAAATGCTTACCAACTATTGAGACAGTTTTTAAAAAAATCAACAAGCTTGAATCCAAACAAAAAAATCTATCTTCAAATTCTTCTAGAGATTTATTAGTGTGCTTGGGAAACAATTTTGTACGAACTGCTGTTGAGCTTCTTTAATTAGATAAAATACAGGTCGCCCAGAACTTACATATTCCCTACTCCTTTATTCTGCTAATAGAGAACAAAAGTAACACTAAATCTATCTGGAATCCTTTTTCCATCACTAATAATAAAGATGATGTCTGTTAGCTAGCTTAAAAAGCAGATCTTGCACACAAATGCAGCCATTGTGAATTCCTGCCTGTAGACAGTACATCCATGGAAATGAACTGGTCTGGAACAAAAAACCACTACCCCCTATACGCTCATTAACCGGTGACAACGTGAAAACCAAAGGCAGAGAAAGAAAGAGGAAACCTCTAATAACTGTTAACAAAATTATAGCTTCACAGCCTTTTACTATTTTAATTATTGACCAAGAACAGAATTTTCAAATGTGCCGATCGATTTTGTGGAGTTTTTAATGTTTGTCATTCCCATCAAATGATTTTTGAGGTGTTCTTCATTTCAGATGCATTAATCTGAGATGCCTAAATGAATAGGATACCTAACTGGAATAGGAACTGTCAAAACAAGCCAAGTACTCAATTCTATCTTCTTCTCTGTAGTGCACATTCTGCTAAAATACTTCGATATGGATCAGAAACTAATATACACCCTAAACTAAAGATAGAAGAAATATTCTCAATTTTATCACTTGGGACTGAGGCATGCACTCCATTTCTGTGTAAGCTACTTTTCCAGGTTTTTATTTAGCTTTTGAAAAGTTATAATATTCATAAGTTAAACTTTTCAGTACATGGCCCTATGTGTAACTCCTGTTTTCTTACATTCTCAGTTCCATTGAAATTAGGGCACTTCTGAGAGCTCAAATACATAGTCTTTGTTGTTCAAAGACCATTATAAGATTTCAAACACAGCATTGCTATTCTCAGAGGGAGTGGGTATTGTTTTTGCAATGCTGTAGAACACTATAAAAATCAGACTCTGCAAAAAAGAAAAAGAAAAATAGTAATATATTAAGTACAAAATAAATGTCCCCAAGCCAGAAGCCAAGGAGCTACAAACATGAGTATGGACTACAACAGCGCAGGAGAATGGTTAATTTGAAAATGAAATTGCTGTGTTCAAAAGGCAAAAGTATTTCTTTTCCTCACAGAACACATGGATACAAATTTCAGTTCAGCACAGTAGATGAGAATAATGTATAAGAAGGGTGCATTAATACTAATCTTCCAGCTGAGAGGAATGTTATTGCATGTCCAACTGTGACAGTTGCTTTTGCAGAGAACAGCAGAAAACTTTTGCTAAAGGACATCAGCTGTTTTTTTCCCCTTAGCTGAGAATGCTTTAGATGATGAGACAACTCAATTTGCTTCTTCATACAAGTTTTTGACTTCATATGGTCTAAGTAACGATTCTAATTCAGATCCTTCCCTATGCATGAAACATTTTCTTCTGTAAGTGAATAATAGTCTCACAAAAATCAACTAGCCAACTCAAAACCAATCCTACCTCAGCTTTCTACACGAAAGTTATATAATAAAAAAAAATGTGGAAAAGAGAATTGTAATCAGAAAGCAAAAAAAGCATTTGGGATTAGTTTGCACAGGCATGTGAAAGATTGGTCCATACTGACACTTCACTGCTGAGCTGTGTTCACATTTGGTGTGAAGCATGAATGCCAAACTGAAACAGTGGGTTATCCTGGGAAGGAGCCTTCTGAGCTGCTATGTCGCTGTGGCTTTTGTGGGAGTTAGTCAGCAAGAGCACAGAAATTTGACTTTGCAGCCAGTCTTCAAAATAAACAAACAGGGGAATTAATTTTCATTTGACAGGAAACACACATTGCAGACTACAGATTGAAAAACTACGTTTTAAGGATCTTAAAAATTGTAATATCAAAATGTAGATTAGTGTAACAGTCAATGTATGAGAAAAGAATAACTTATTCTAAATTCAATGCTTTTTAAAAATAATTTTAATTACATTATTAGCTCTAAGCCCCTCTGTTTCTAGTGGATCCATACCATTTTCTGCCTAAGTCTATTGCAACAATTAAATGTGGCTCTGTACTGACATCAATTAGTTATGCTATTGCACATTAATTCTGTAGAAAAATGAAGTTGTTGACAATGAAAAGCTGAAGCTGTTGACAACTTATAAACTGCTGTGTTAATTTTAGATCAATTCAAAACAAATAGTGTTTAGCAAATGTAAACTTAGAACATTTAAACAACATAATATGAGTTTGAGGGGTTATTTGTTTGTTCTGTGAGCTTTTTCTGCCCAAAGAACAAACAGTGGTAGTCTGAGTAAGAGATGTTCTAAATAATACCTAAATAAACACTCAGACTGAAAACTTTCCTCAGCACTGGGGTCAAAAACTGTATAAAACAAAGTCACACAAGGAGATCTGGAGTTAAATTGTGAACATTTCTTCTCTTTTTTGTTTGCTTTTGCCTTTTTTTTTCCACAAATTTTCAGGGTAGGTTTAAACTTCGATAAATAAAAAGACAATATGAACAAATACTATAATTTTTAACACTCTTAGGTTAGCCCGTGGAGTAGTGCTAACTGCAGTATCTTATCATCTCTTTTAGAGTTGTGGCCTTCAAAAAACATGTTATTGCAGTTCACCAGTTTTCATTTGTTTTCATAATGCTGTTTTCTGAAAAAAATGCACAAATTACTGGCATTGGCTGGCCTTAAATCAATGGTCATTATGAACTCTCAAGGAAAGGCCACTATGTACCATCTTTATCCTTACTCTCTGGTTTCCTTTCCTACTGGTGGGAACAGCCTTATTTCATGAGAGCACTAAGTAATTTGATTTCTTCTGCAGGCTTTGATTGCATCAGAGGACTTGCTTGGCTTTCCTTCCAAGCTACTTGGTTACAGAATTGGGAATTATGAACCAGCCCATGCTAGTTGGGTTATTTAGGGTCCTCTGTATTTTCCCTAGACCTTTGATCTGGCAGCAGCGTTAAACTGACAGACAGTCCACAGAGAATTTCTCTGGCTGGGGTATCTCCAGGGGAGGTTAAATGACAAGGTGTGTACTCTGGCAGCTGCTGCTGTGGTGTCCTTTGCGACAGGCTATAGCTAAACTGATGGCTCTTAAGAAGTAATCCGTTCCTGTTAAACAGCTTCACTTTGCTTTTCCAGAAACCTGACCCTTGGTCAAGTCAAGGACAGCTCTAACCAACTTCTTCACTTAACTCAAAAATTTCCATAACCCTTGTGCAATGCAGCCAGGCTGCAGGAGGCACTGGACAGCAAAGGTACTCAGCCCTAAAGGTGCATTAAAAACCACTCAGAAAGAGCAAATTCTCTGAAGTTCATAGTGGCACCCTCAGACTATCCCAGCTTGAAGTATCTCATGCTCGGAATCTTATGGAGAGATTTTATTCAATACAAACCTAAACAAGATTTTCCTCTACAAAGGTCCTTTGGAAATAGCTACTGCAAAGAGGTTAGTCTTCCTGCAAGATATGAAAGTTTATCAAAGCATTTCAGCATCATTTGGGAGGTTGGTTCAGTCACAAGCACACTGAGAATGCTTCTCCTGTCTTTGCAGATCTGCATTTGAACCCCAAGGAAGACGGCTGGGCAGGGTGGCTCTCAGGTGTTGCCTAGTTCACAGTGACCAAGAACAATGTGCAGCTGAAGGCAGAAAACTGACTCTCCAGATTTGTAGAGTTATTTCTACAACTTGTTGATTACTGTTTTCTTCCTAACATCCCCTTAACATATCAGTATTCTCTAGACTTGGGCTCACTGCTGTTTTGTCAGTTTGTCTATCAAGAAACCATGCTCCCAGTTTCTATTCAAAAATTTTATGTGTTTTAAGCACCCTCTATTGCTGACTCTGATCTGAGGCTGACTCTTTATACTCAACAAATGACCACAGAGCTATTATTATTGCTTTATGTACCTGGTATATTTCATCCAAGAAAAATCTGTCTGTATTTCAACTGAAGGCTGATTTGACATAGGGAACCCAGAGAACCAGATTTGTTTACACTGTTGGGCTGGCAGCCTGTGGACTGCTTGACTTTTGTTTTAAAATAAAAAATCACTTCGTGAAGTGGTTTGCAAAATTACTGATATCAAGATTCAGAAAGTTAGACTTTTTTTTACTTTTAAAGAAATATGACATTTATAGCTTGCTTGCTGAAATATTTTTTTTTTAGTGTAAGAGTAGCTTTCAGTAATTTCTGTAAAAAAAGTACTTGAAACAGCCATTAAAAAAAATTGAAGCTGAGAAAAAAATCTGAACGGAGAAAATGACTAGGTTTTTGCTTCTATAGAAAAAAACAAACAAGGGCACCACGTGACAACAACCAAAGGAAAGTTTTTAAACATAAAAATTCTGGAGAGTTTGGGATGAGTGTCCCACAGTTCAGCCAGATGACCAGATCACATGCACAAACACTTTTAGTTTGGAGCAACGACAGTCAGGTTTTGTGCTCCAAGTCAGTTTTCCTTTGGATTTTCATTAGTGATCTATACACTTAACCGATGTGTAACATTAAATATTAGTTCAGTTGACATGCTGAGATTTTCACTTCATATGATTTTACTTCAAACTATTTTATTGCTCTGTCTGTAAATCCAATTACCAAAAATATCTTTTCAGAAATAGATTCTTCTCAAACACTTCTTTGTCCTGAGCATCTGGCATTGCAGTCCAGTGGGCCATGCACAATCTTTCTTATTTCATACACACAATTTCACTCTGCCTTTTAATGGCCAATGTTGTATTTCTGTCAGTTTACCAGATAGGAGCATGAGCGCAACATGTTGTGTAGGACAAGCAGTGGGCTTAAACTGCAGCAGATTTAGATAAGGAAAATCTTCATAAAGGTATGGCCTGCAAAGCCTCGAAAGAGACTCTTCAAGAAGGCTGTGGAGACTTGGCTGGAGATGTTCAGGGGTAAATCAACAAGCCTCTGTGAGGTTAGTGGATCACCTCAGAGACCTCTTGGTGCTTGTTCTGCTCTTCTTGTTCAGCAATTTCCTATGGCAACCTTGGGTTTGTGCTGACGAAGTAGAGTGCAGAGATGAGCGTTACTTCAGAATTGAGGCTTAAGACAGACATACCTGTAATATCCTCACATTGTTGTTGTTCCTCCTGTCCCAAGGCACAAGAACTTCCTCCTACACCTCCCATGGCCAGCCTCTGGATAATCCTTTGAGCCCCAAATACTTATGCCGCCCTATTCCTGCCTCTCCAGATCAAACACTTTCCATCTACACCTTCCTCCAGGCACACCAGCTTCTGTCTCTGATAGCCTCTTACCACTCTTTGTCATTTTCAGCTTCATATACCTCCTCCTAAATGCCACCCATGCCTCCCTGCTGGGGAGTGCCAGGCACAGTTTCAAGCCAGATCACCTGCAACAGAAACCAGTTATTTAAGCCAGTGCTCATGGGGACAGCCTGGCCAGAGGCAGCCAGCAAGCTGGCAGTGCACAGGCATCTCCATGTTGTTTTTCAGGCAATGTCCTTTGTCTTCCACCCTTGTGCTTCTTGTGACAGTGTGACTTCCAGAGGACTATGGAGGAGAAATAAAAGGCAGCAGGACAGGGCAGAAAACATCTCCCAGTTGGAAGTGGTTGTTTTTCTTCAGTTTTCCTGTGAATGGAGTGTTCTCTCTGCAAGTCTAGGTTGTATTTTTATTTCCACTGGACATTTCTGTGAAAGCTCTGGCTGGAAGGTGATTAATTTTTTAATTGTTCATGGTATTTTGTTTCATGATACTTTGCATTTTTATAGCCAGTTCTGTGAAAGGAACTTAAAGCACTTTCCAAATGATAAATTAAGGCTCTGGAAAACCGCATGAGGTGGAAAACAAAATAATGAGGAAAAGGAGACCAATTCACTTACCTTTAGCCGAACAGTTAGTCCACAAAATACCAAGTTTTCATTGCTTACTCTTGTACTTTAATGCTGCTTAAACTACAGTGGTTGCGAAACTGCAATTAAATATTCTTCAATAATTGTGTTGAATCATGGGGTGATGCTCATTATAGTAGCACTGAGAAGGTTTCATGCATCCACTGAAACAGGTCTACAGACCAAATATTGACTTCCTAGTCTTTTCTCCAGTATTTCTTTTCAAATAAAAACCCGCAAAAGTATCCCACTCTCATGAAATATGTGTAGCAGAGCAACCATTTCATACAAGCTAATTGCTGTCAAAAAGGGGACACTTGTAGCTAACTGTTAATTAGAGCTGGGATGGAGAAAAACATAATGAATATATTCAATGGAAACTACAATAATTAAATAATGAACAAAAATTGGGTGGTGTCTACAACATGAACCTGAGTGAAGTCAGCAGGAGATGTTGTAGCAAAAGCCAAACATGAAGCATCAGTTCCGTTGTTTGCTAGATGTTTTAGCAACAAATACAGTCAAGATTCAGGTGTACTCACGAGTATTTCTTTTTGTATTCTCTTTCTCAGTTCATTGGTTTCACAAATGAAAGATTTCTTTTTATTATATCTGAGGAGCTTAGGAAAGCGTGGGAGGAGAAGTTAGTCTTAGAAACTATTAGAGCTGCATTTTTACTTCATTTGATATTTAACAAGTTAGTAAAGGAAGCAGAGATTTAAAAATACAATTGATCTTTTGGAAGAGAAGCAAAGCAGCTAAACATTTCTGCAGGAAAGAAGTAACAAATGGGAGACAGAGAAGCTAAAATTAGAAGAGTATATCAGAGTGGATTCAGTCATGTTCATCTGCTGCAAGTTGGAAAGGTCCTTTGGGCACCAGGTAGCTGCTACTCGGCTGCTAGTGACAGCTCTTTCAACACCAGGCTTGCTAGCTCTGGCCTGATGCCAACTCAGACAGGCTTGATTAGTCTTTTGAAGGATGAAAGAACTGCCCCAGCACCAAGGTAGCACAGAAGGAAGTTCACCGGGGAACACAGTCAGGAAAAACCTTAGTCCTTGACTGCCCACTCCCTGAGGATAATCTTCTGCAAAGGAAGGCTCCAAGCAGTGCCACAGTCTCCCTGTTGTTATATTATCCAAGCAGTTACTGCCCTGTACAGCTTGTTTGACTGTACTGGTGCATTTAATATTCTTCACCAAAGTGGACAGCTTTCAAATCGCAGCCCAAGCAGGATTTTGTGATTGCAGCCCAAGCAGGACTTTGTGGTGGTCATAGCATGGTGTGGAAGTCTGATGAGCCACAACACAGAGGTGCCGACTGTTGGAGGAAGCTGAACTCCAGTACCACACATCATCAGCAGGGTACAACACTCCTGCCTGGTAGTGAAGTCATCTAAAATGTTATTTGCCTGGTTTGTTTGTACTGAGAAACAGTACTGTTTCCGAGTTTGTGTGTGTAAGATAAGGCTTTTTGAGTAGAAAACCCAGTTCAATTGCCTTCCTCAGAATGTTACTTCTTCCTTTAAAATGCATATTGCATATGCATATGTGAAGCAAGAATGTTGTGTATTTGGAGGAACAAAATGCCATGCTACTGCTGGCATGCACACTTCCCTTGAGAGTTTTGTTCCTAGTAAAGCTCTCGATCAACAAACAGCAGCTTGTACACAAATCACTGCAGCTGAAGCACTAAGCACGCCACCGACACTAGCAGGATCTGTTTCAAGTTTAGAAGCATAATCTGAAACTGTCACAAATGCAATCCCATTGCAATTCCTTCTGCTGTTTACAAGGTTTATTCAACACTGAAAATACACTCCTCCATGGTAATAAAATATACTGCTTCATTACCTCACATAAACCAGCATAAAATATATTAATTTTTTATCGTGTTTATTATTAAAATTGTGCTGCAACTAAACCTGTGTTTGGCTAAGGGAGTGCGGCATAAATACAAGGAAAGGCTGCAGGACACAAATAGATCTGATAGAAATCTATCAGCAATGGCAAATGACAGTTATTTCTGAGAAACGTACTGTATGATTTGTTGAATGTTCACAAGAGCCGTGCACATTAAGACTATGCTTTTCATTTTGTAAGAATCAAAGGGTTTCTGTTGTGTCCTAATTAGGTGAAGGTCTGCCTCTCAGAGATACCCGTTAGCCAGAAAGCAGAATGGATTCTCCATGTGTGTGAACTGCTGAGAGCTACCAAAGCTGTTGTCTGCTGCATATCACCTGTGATTAGCACTTAACAGGAGATTATTGACAAGGCAATTCTATTTTGATACTGCAACAGTCACTTCTAAAGCATGTGCCAGAACCATAACCGTTTATCTATAATTTTTGTAATAGAACAACTGTGGGTTTTTTCAAAAGCAGGTGGATGGTTTTCTCCATGCATGAGTTACAATTGGACTGAAGGGGAAAGTGCCTGCTAGTTACTGGCAATATCAGTCCTATGTAAAATCTGGTACCAACTGGAACTTCTTGGTAAAATGTATTCTATAATCAATAGAAGCAAAAGCAGCACAGAGTGAAATGAAATTGAACACAATCAGTCAAGCAAAAAAGGCAGATGCTGCTGATGTTCCTGTCTTCTAGAGTAATGTACTCAAGTGCCATAGATGTACTGATATTATTTCTACAGGCCAGAAAGGATGAACATATGTTAAGAAATAATGCATATATAATATAGCCTAAAACGAAGCACTGCCTTCAAATACTGAGAGATCTATTTTGAAATTGCTAAATTCCTAAAAATTTACTATACTGACAACAAACCTAAACCTCAGCAAACAGTTTGGGACACTCGGATGAGGAGGCAGGAACTCCAAGCTCTTCCACCACAATGTGACCTTGAGCAAGTTGTTCCACCTTGTCTGACTTTTTTTCCTTTGGGCATTTACTGACAGTCCTTGGGGACAGGTTCTGTCTTTTACTATGTAATACAAAGATAGGCTTACCAAAACACTCCCCTTCCCTTCCCAACCTCTTCCCCTCTAGTAATCCCACCAGGTTTTAGCTATTATTTGTATCTATATTCCTGTTTTGAAGTTTGTTTTTAGGCTCCTCTTAGGTTATTCCTGTGCTTCTTCCTTAGATCTTCTGAAGGGAATGAAAATTGTAATGTAAATGACTGGAAAAAGCAGCCAGGCAGGGATCTTTACTGAGATGTGTTTGTGTGGATTTGTATTGGCAGAAGGATGCACCTAACCATGGGAGTTTAGCTCACAGGATAGAAACCCAGAGGACATCCGCTTTAGCAGTAAGTTCACCCCGCTGAAGTATGCAATCTGTTTGAGGGTATATATACATACGTTTATCTCTCTTTTTTATGGATTCACAGAAAGATAGCTTTCTAGCAGCTGTTTCAAATAAAAAAACCCTCTGGAGCTGACATACTGGTAAAGAGCATTTGTGAAGAAAAGATCTTACTACGCTGGTGATCTGTGTCCTAGAGAGAATGCTTGCCTCAGTTGCAGCAGTTCTGGGTTGCAAGGTAGACAAAATAAGGTATCAAAAATATATTTTTTAAAAGATCTCTTTTTTATGTAAAAGCTGAGGCAAATGGTTTAGAACAAAATAAAAGAGTGCTGAAAATTGGAGCCTTCGATTGGAAACTCTTGATGTCAAGAGCAGAACAGTTTGGGATTTAGTCCCCAGATGGGAACTTGGATTTGCATGTTTTGTTGTCAGAATGGTTTTTTTAGCTCAGAGGCAGGCCAAAGACAATGAAATAACTTCAATGAAATTTCATAAAATCAATTTCTAAGTCTTCTTGAACCTCAAATTTAGACAAATTCAATTCAGTTTAAGCCACAAACCATACAACTTCTTCATGTGTTTTGGTGGGCAGGCAGTTGTTTGTATTTGACAAAGGTTTTTGTTCTACATGCATTTTCTGAGCTTCTGGCATTCCCTGGGTGACCTTTTCCTCTCTTCTGGATTATTTGAAAGTAGTGCAGACTCTTGTTCCACTGCTGAAATTCTAACTGCACCCAGACTCCTCCTTTTGTACACAGACCAGAACTGGTGGATGGGGACAGAAAACACCTCATTCTGCAGTGAAGCTTTTAACAGTCTTTAGCCTTTTGGAGCTGAAAACTTCTGCAGCCTCTGGACTTTGAATTCATTAATCACATGATAACTTGGTAAAATTATGTTAGTTGGAATATTTATTTTTCAAAGACTGTGACAGGGAATATTCTACAAAGCAAGCATATTTTTACTTTAAAAAGGGGCTGGAGTAAGGCAATACCTGTCCAAGCTACTGCATGTGATGTGGCTGCAATCACATTAAAAAGAGAGACATTTTCTCTAGTATCAGAAAATATGAAATGTTAGAAATACACTGTTACAACACTGTAAATTATTTCAGTGGAGTTACTTTAGAGTTACCCTGGATTAACCTTAAGCAGAAATGGGAACAGAAGTTGACTTTCAGTTATTGTGAAGGAAAATTCATGATGAAGACTGAAATATGCAGAAAATTACCACGTAAGTGTGATGAGAAAAAAACCTGCCAACTTTGTGTTGCATCTAAAAGTGTAAACATGTCATGGCAGAAAGACAAAACTGCTTTGATTAACACAGGACACCACTTGTTTCTTCCAAATTGTATCATTTTTTGGAGTCCTGTTGTGCACATTCAACCCACCTCTGCTACTTCTGTGGGAACAGAGACAGATTCTACACCTCTGCAAGAAGTTATTTCTTTTTCAAAACTCCAGGTGTGGGCTTAGGTGATGTTTTCAAGTTTATCAGCATGTTGTTTTGAAAAGAATGAAGGATAAAGCAGGCTCTGACTCTAGTGGCATGTGTTCAGATGTGATGCATGTGAGGAATGATGGTGTGACCAAATGGATTGTACGGAAAAAGAGAATGTGGGGAAAATTCAGACCATTTCAAAAGATGTTTGTCATGATTTTGAGAGGCCTATCATACACAACGGATGTCCATTTATTGCATAGGCATGCCCTTCGTTGCCTGATAGAGTGCTGGTCATGTGGCTATGTTGCTTTGCACACTCCCAAAGTATTAGAGCTACACTGATTTCTGCACAAGAGACTGGATGGCTTAGAAAGCCGAAAATCAGAAATGAAAAAGCACCCAGTGAGTATAAATTGTCACTTATCCAATGATTAAAAGAAAGGTGTGTGAGAGAGAGAAAGAGAGAGAAATATCATGGCTTTGGGGTTACAAGCTAAGACCTGTGTTCACTTTTCTCCAAAATACAGAGGTTTTCAACTAAATCCTCATTCATTTTTGTCAAATATTTCAAATGCTGTAAGCAGCAATGTTTGAGTCCACAAGACATGAATGTTTCACTAAGGACTGGTAAAAGCTGAGAAAGGTGTTATCATTTTCTTGAAAAAAAGACAGTGACAGAGCTTCCTTTTGACCCAGCAAGAGGCCATTCCAGCTCACTAACTTCTGAGCAGTGAAAATTTATTAAAATCCAAACAATCTTCTCCCAATGTCCACAGGAGCCAGAGAAAAGCACTCCAGTAGATTTTCTCAAGTTGTGGGTCAAGCACTTCTGTCCTCAGATAGTAAAGGAGGTCATCAGAAATCTCTATGCAAAGTTTGTCATTAAGGACTTAATCTTAGAATAATGTCACTGAAAATTACAAGAAAAAGATATTAAAAAAAATAATGTTGCTGGCTTTGCTGAAGATGATGAAAGTTACAAAACTGTGGAAAACAAGTAATGGTATAAGTAGACGTAGACTTCTTTTCTTAGAATTTATTCCATGATATCTTCTTTGTTACAATGAATTTCTGTGTAAATATAAGACTTATATTTTTATTCCCTTGGGAGTTAAATTATTTTTAGAGCGAAGTTACTTTCTGTTCTCTCACTGCCGCCTAATGATAAAACAAGTTGCAGGATTTGTAATGAATACTGCAGGTTGAAGAGAATACAATAAAATAAATGGTATTTTTTTTTTAAAAAAAAGGGAATAAAAAACCTTAATAGACTGCATCAGCTACTGCTGGGAAGTGAAACACTGTCCTCTTGGTGTTTTATCTCCAGAAGCTGGCTAGCTCTCATTGTGGTTTTAGTTGATAAGGTGATGTTACAGGGGATCTCCCTAAACCCTAGGACAGGCTGAAAGGGAGCAACAGTTCACAAATGGGTATTTGTACCCATCACTAAATACGTTTGATATTTGCAGTGGTCACTGACTTCAAAGCAAGGTTGCTTTAGTAACACATGAAGTTTAAAATAAGAATCCCTTAGAGCCACAGTAAAGGGCATATTATCATTCTTTTCAGAAATACATGCAGTGGCTGACTGTATAATCATTTTCATTAACATAAGACCTTTAATAAACCTCTCTTAAAAACAAGAAAACATGCACAGCATGTAGAAGGCTTTTCTCTGGGTCTCTAACTTAAACATTTTTCCTCTTTTTGTCTCCTGTTTTCCCAGAGGTAACAGTGACTGCAGAGTGAGAAGGAAGGATAACGTCTGCTTCAGAACAACCTGGAATCTTCACTAGAACATCTGCCTGAAGGCAGATCTCAGCAATGCGGTCTTCCCTCTGAAATGTGTGGTAATTCTAGTTACAAATTGGCAGGAGATTCGATAAAGGTGGCAAATTAAATCGAAAGTAACATTACCTGCCACCTTTCTAACAGTACAGTGAGCAGCAATGCTGCCTGCACCCTTGTGCTGGCTTCCACATAAGGACCAGCCCCACCCTGTCAGGTTCACAGTTCCTAGTTGTGCAGAACAGTTCCTTTCTCTGAAACAAACAGAAGGATACCATATCAATTTTCCTTCCATTTAAAGACAACAAAGAAAGCATGCCAATTCAAAAACATTTAAATGCTTCAGAAGCTCTTACACTAATTCGAAGTCTGGACAAATTTTTAAAAATGATCATGTAATAAAAGTAGGCAACTCAAATAACAACGAGAAAGGAAGCAAAAATCTGTCTAGTCTAGTTTTGCTCATTGGAGCACATAGGAAGCACCCTTGGCTGCTGGTGCTCCAGGTTAGCAGAAGTTTCTGGGTTTAGTTTTACCTTGGCGTCTACAATCAGTTTCCTGTTTCACTTCAGGAGCAAAACTGCTTCTCTCTTACTGTTTTTTGTCACAGATCCTATAATATCTGACTTCAGTTATAGCATGTACAGCAGAATATAGTAAAAGGATGTGAAATACATGGCATGAAATAAAGTGAAAGTAGGTGAAAAGGGAAAGAGCTTAATGGAGGGCTATTTAAAATGCAGGATCAGTGTGATTCACTGCCAATAAACCTTAGTTTTATTGAAGATGGTTGTTGTCTGAATTCCAGTTATTCCAATTCTGAAGGCTCCTGAAGAACACGAGCAGCTTAGAGAATATGTGAGACCAAAATAAAATTAAACTTTTAGAAGAAAAACTATGACTGTATTCTCAAAACAGATTTATTTTCCTCAGAACAGATGCTGAATGCTGTTCCAGCCTTTTCCAGCGGTTTCCATAAAATACCAGTATTTCTGTACAGAATCCTGAATTTATTTCCAGTTATAGCATCTAGATCTTCAGGGATAAAAAGGGTGACTACCAAAATTGCCTCCAGGCTGTGTTTTCCACCAAAGTATTTTGCCTGGCTCTATTCATCACCTTTCAGGTGCTTAGCTACAACACCCGCTCTCAGCGTTACTCTTTCCACTGTTAAACCCTACCCTGACCACCTTCTTTTCTAAACTTTTCCAGGTCCTGTTTTTGAATCTTCATACTTGTAGCTTCATGACTCTTCCCTCAACACCTCCCATGTTTGCCAGATGCAGGGAAGTTTCAGCTCATGTCCCCCGATTCATTGGGAGTGCTTTGTTTCAGCTCTTTCAGCTTCTGAAGGGAGCCCTGGTGGCTCCTTGATCTGTGTGTTAAGGTGTACCCAGGCTTTTACTGTTAAAAGGTGCAAACTACTACAAGCTTCAAGACTGATGTGAATTCCTTAGGGTTTTCAATATACTTACGGATTGGGTCGGGGGTTTTCCTATCCAGAGTTGCTGCACAAATGTCTCGTTTCGTTGGTGTTGTGATGGTGAGCAATGAATTGAGAGCAGTCAGTTTGTCATTCATTTTCATCCTAAATTACTGCTTATGGTACCTCTTTCAGTATTTGTCTCCAAACAGATCAGTCTTCAAGACAGATAACTGATCAGCTCTGTGGCTAGAAGATTAAGAGAAAGAATCTGGACTTTTGTTTTAATCCCAAAATAGTTCAACATTCTTAACAAGGAATGAAAAGGACAATTTTATAATCCTGGACTGGAACTTCAAAGATCTGATTCCAACAGATTTTATAAATTTCTGCAACTTATTTTAATAATTTTCTGCCTCGATTTCCCTATCCAGAAAAAAAATCTAACCGGATGTAATGTCTTAGTATACTTTTTTTCTCCCTGGCCTGTTTAGCGATGCAGTTTGATGTGTCAAGGTTTTATTTTTTGCTTTGGTGGGAGGGGATGGAGATGTTGCTGTTCATGTACGTATTGCATAAAGTTTAATGGGGTCATAACCTCAGTTGGGTTAAATTACAAATTCCTTTTTTTTTTATTAATAAAACTACTAGGCAACTACATTTTATTATAAGAATATAGTTGTATTGTCCAAATTAGACAGTGAAAAAGAAACAACTTTAAACATCTTCTCCAGAAAGAGAAATCATAACAAATTGAGAACACACAATGTTCTTTTACTGTCACTAATCACTGGGATGTTTCTAAAAATTAGAAAAACTACCTGTCTGAAATGCAGAAAATTATCAATCAAATCCAAACTGAAGCTTGCTGTTTTGGGTAAAAGAGAATTACCCATTGAACTAAAAATAATATTTGCCTAAGTTGAGTGGCTTAACAAAGCCAGTTTGCTGAAGCTGGTAAAAAGTAATGAAGAAAACTGATAGACAGAAATAAGAAGAGCTACTTTAAAAATATGCTGTTAGATGCCAGACAGCACAGCCAGGCAATTACATGGAGAGTGTCTTCAATCAGTAAATAATCACAAATATGAAATATGAAACTCTTACCAAAAACAGCACAAAACTTTGTGCTAGAGTAGAATATTCATTAACATTAATATTGTTGCTTTCCCTAACCTTGAATAATCTCCACAGTACATAGGGAATGCCGATAGAAAATTCTCTCTGTCCTGGGGACCAAAACAGTCAGTGGCTATGTGTGGTCCATGTGCTCCCATGCAAAATGGAACTTAGTGTTCAGTATGAAATCTCTATCACCTTTATGAAACCTGGTGATCCTTCAGTGGATCATAGCTCAAATCCTCAGTAAGTTCAGTCTTAAATACGCAACAGAAATGTAAGCCTCTCGGGTCTGGGCTGGCAGTTTGCTCTACTCTGCTGGGCCTTGCCAGATGATGTCTTATTGGCAGTTCTTCCCTGCTTTTTCCCTGCTATTGCTCTGGTCTGTTGGGTCACCCCTCTCAATAGTGTTTTACTGTGTAACTCCATTTTGATAAAACACATGGTGCCAGGCAAGATTAGTCATGCTGCTTCAGCTCTGTGGTGAATCTTTTCTTCTTTTTCACATTCTGCACTGTTCAGAACTTCTTCACAGCAACTTTACAAGTTAAAAAATTTGCAAGAAACTCTTGTCAGCCAGGCCCACTGGATATAACTAAACCTAAACTATCCTTTTTTACAGCATTTTAATAAAAAAAACCCAACACCTTTCCTTCAAGTTTAGAGCATAGACTTTTTTAACAGGCATGCCTTAAGATATGCCAAGTGGAAAGATAATTTAACACATCCATGCCTGCTCCATGGGCTTCCCTATTCAGCTTTGTACAAGATCATAAAACATTCCCATCATCCTGATCTTTGTCTTTCTGGTGCTGCATGTAGTCAAAGCCTCTGGCTACCAGCCTACAAAGCCAAATGGCATCTAGGCTGAGATAAAGAATGACTGTAATACAACATGTGGCTTACTAATAATCAGTAAAGGCAAGGACAGAAGATACTTTGGCTAACACAACTGAAATTCGCACTTGGACAAAAGGTAGTGTAGCTAAACCAAGGCAGATGCAATGCAGAAATAAATACTGTGTTTTTAGTGTATCCTTAAAGTGTGTGAAAGTTAATTTGTCTTTTGGGAAATCCTGAGTGTCTAGAATTGGTCATTCCTGTGTTTAAGCATGTAGGCTTTGACACTAAAGACTTCAGTAAACAGTAATGCATTTAGACTGTGATTTTTAGCATTGATATTCCATGGGGACTGGGTACTGTAAATCTCTTATCAGGTCTATTATCTCCTCCCCATAACAATTTTTTGTATTTTTATTAATTTAAATCAGATATTTGCCGTGGAGGAAGCTCCTTTAATCCCCCTGCTCTCATAAAGCTGGTTATATTGCAATCTAAAGAGAGTACTCAGTTTACAGCCTTGTTAACATGCTAACAAGCAAGATTTTATATTCTACAAGCTCCTTATTAAAGTGATAATTTAATTAGCTTGCCCAGACAATAAAGGTCCAAGACCGTCAGCTAATATGAATTTAATTTTGCTTGTGTTTTAAACATAGCCACTCGCATTCCCATGACAAGTCTTTCAAGGTCAGGTTAATGGGTGACAGGACTTGCTTGACCTCTCTTCAGAAAAGTAGAATTTGTTCTGCCTCCCTTTGTCTGTCTGCTCAGTAGGAAGAACAGTTTTGGAAGAACTGATAAATTATGGGCTAGTTCAGCAATGAACTATTTCTGCTACTATTGTTAACAGATCATGAGTAGTATTTATACACTTCTTATTACATACCCTTTTTCTTTATGATTTTTCAGTCTCTGTTCATCACTGTGACTGGTATTACCATTTCCAGTTGTTGTTTACAAGTAAATGACCATGACAAACAGAAACCCCGGCCACCACTGGAGCCATCCTTTGCTACTATAAAACCACTAGTAAGTAATAATCTTCTTTGGTAGGAGCGGTGGTTTCTGTAAGTATTTGGCTCTCAGTAGTCAGTGTCTTTATGAATCTTTTATCTGCTTTCACTCTTTTTATGCCATTGGAGAGAAAGTTGCCCACTTGTGATGAGTGAAATATGGGGTTGATTTGCATCTCCTATTCCTGTCTGGAATTTCAAAACTTTATCCCTGTTTCTGCTCTGCCTGTATCTATTACTAGAATTTCTCCTGCATCCTCTGAAGCACAAGATTGTTTGCCCCACTCTTCTGTCCTATACTCTCCCACCCCTTATCCTACCCTTCCTCCCTCAATTTTTACTTCTGTGTATCTGCATTTTTTTTTCAAGATCTGGTGTTAAGAACATAAAACTCAAAGCTCAGCCTGAACTTTGCATTTGCAAGCCAAGTCTGTTCATTAGCTTCACAGAAACACATTTTTCAGACAATGCAGAGAAACTAAGCAGCCATGCAACCCAAGTTTGGAATGAGACATGACTGGATTATTGGCAACTGGCAAACAGAGAAGCAAAGGATAATAGAAAAGCATATAGAAATCTATTCTGTGTGAAACAGAGGCATGAAATATTATAACCTCTTAGCATTAGCATCTGAAACATCCATAAAGCTGAGGAAACTTATTGGAATCCTGCTCATTTAAAATTTAATGTTGTTTTCCTGTATTGCAGATATTGTGTAGATAGATCGGAGTTAAATACATTATAGGATTCTAAACTGTAGACACTAGTGGAAACAGACACTAAAATCCAGAAGGGGGTATCATTTCCTAAATGAGGATAAGAGCTAATCAATCTATGTCCTTCTAAAACCTAATTATAAAGTCTAAATACTTTATGGATAAGAGATTCAGATAATGCCCAAGCTGTTTAGCAATTGGAAACATACCTCAGGTGATAGCTTTTCTAATGTGTTTTCAGCTGCACACAGTTCAATTGTGGCTACAAAGTTCTAGAACAACTCCATGTTTGTTTATCCCAGGACAGAAATACTAGTGGTATTTTTTCTAGACATCTTAAGCCATTTACGGTAACACATGAAAATTTCCTTTTTCTTCCAAAAGACAGGCAAATAAATAACAAGACCTTCCCACCCTAACCATTTATCATTTACAAATATGCTAGTTCGGGAAAACATTTTCTACTTGCTGACAAATCCAGTTCTCTAAGCAGTTAAACCAGGCTTGATATAAAAACTTGTTGAAACCCTTTCTTACCAAGTCTAAAAAAATTTGCATTGCCAGCCCAGGAAATCACATGCATGCACTTCAAAAAATGTTAGCAAGGGCCCCAGGAGCACCAGTAGGCTCTGCAGCCTCTTCTCTGATCACTGACCCATGGCTGACCCAGTTTACTGTCACCCAACATGCTGTGCCTTCCTAGTTAGGGAGCTCTGTGCCATTACTGCTAGCTCCTATTCACCTGCCTATGTGGAGCAGCCAGCTCTTGATTCTTTCTGATCATGTGATTTACAACCATTTTTCCCTCGAGTGTGCTACTTGATATATCCATGATATCAATTAATTCATAACTCCTCTACACGTTCCTTGCATTCTTATAGCAGGCAGTTCAGTATTTGTCATTACATATTTGTTAAAACACCTTTGAGTCTAAAGCCTGGAGAAGATGGACAGCACAAAACAATGTAGATTTTTCAAGACTGTGATTCTTGGGGGAAACTATCAACTTTCCTCTTGGGATGCCAGTCTCTTCTTTTTGAAAGGAATGGATTTCTGTGGCTGCCTGGTATTGAGATATAACACATGCAAGATTTGAAGAAAATTGCATGGACTGCCTCAAATATCTTTGCTAAGATTTCCATGTATGTCGTAACAAGTGTCTGCCCAGAAGGATCTGCATTGAACATCATCTCTTAGAAGACACAGAAATGTCACAGATCTCCACACTGTCCAAAGTGGGGCAAGAGTCCTGAAAGTTAAGAGGAACATAAGTCGCTGAAGGTTGTTTTAAACTACTTGTAGCCCATTATTTTTAAACAATTTCCAAAAGGTAGTTAAATAACCAGTGAAGACATAAGAACTAGGATGAAAACGAAAATCCAATTGATGTTGAGACAACTGCCATGTTACATCTGAATTAGAAAGAATTTATGTTGATTGTTCTATTTGTCAGACAAGATTCAAAATAGTTTTTCACTATATTAAAATTAGAAAATTGTAGGCTGAGTGGGTAGTGGATGGATGTGCTTTGAGGAATTTTGCTTGTGTAAGGAAATAAATATATTTGAACCTTAAATAATGAGAATGAAGGGGGCAAGAGTACATGATTGAAAGGTAGGGCTTCAACAATATTTTAGAGGTAGGCAAGAGTATATGACTGAAAGGTAGGGTTTTAACAATATTTTAAAGGTAAGCTACAAAAGGTTGGGAGTATGTATCAATATAATTGCAGCTGTAACATCAGGAACAGACGTGCTTAAGTTTACAATTATATTTTTCTTCAATCAAGACGAGAAAAATACTGCTTTTAAAGGAAGAATTAGCCATGAAACACTGTACAAGTGAGAAATGAGAAACTAAGATCATGTCAGATTCTTACAGTCAGAGCATGTTAACAAAGAAAGCCATTCTTACACATTTTTCAAATATATCCTTTTTCCCCTTCAATGTCAAATTAAGCATTTGTAGTGAGAATTGCAATAACTAAAATCTGGTTATGTCAACAGAGAGTGTTTCAGCTTTGGTGCACTTTGCTCTGTGATCAGGTTCTTTGCTTTCAGTAAGAGTTTTTGTTTCTTTGATGCTCTACACATATCTTGACCTCACTTTGGCAATATATACCCTTTAAGGTTAAGAAGGCAGTTTCAATTCTATATGCAGTATATATTCAATCTGTGTCTTTCAGTAGAGCTGGACTTCTGTATTTTATTAGTGTGGGCATCTGTCCACCAGGATTTAGTGTAGGCACTGGTCTGACATTGTAGGTCACTTAACAGGGAGTAATGTAGACAGAAGGGAGAGGAAAGAACAGTTGCTATCAGAGTAGAATTTATAAATGATCTGAAGGTATCTTTTTCTCATTTCATCTGAGATGCCCCTTTTAATTAAAGGTAGATAAGGTAGGGTTTTTTTAAGATTTTGGCTTGTTGGTAATCTTGGGGGACCAGCAATATTTTCAACGTGTAATCAGTCTAAATTAAATTAAATTTTTTTCCTTAACATTTTCAATGAGCTGTAAGTTCCCACATTTGGGAAGTTTCAGCGAAACTCTATTGTGATTGTCAGGGATGAAGCATCCACTTCCCCTGAGGAAGTGCCAGGCCCTCCACCATCCTTGCCCCAGCTCACTATGCTACTGCCAGGGGCCTCCAGTGAGGATAGATGCCTGGGCAAAAGCTCAGATGTTGGCTCTGAATTTGGGAAACATTTGTCAAACCTGAGTCATTCCAAATCAAGTGTTTTGGCGTTAGAGAACTGATGGTTTTCCAATAGCAGAACTGTGCTAGAATACTAAACTTGCATAAAACACAGGCCACAAGGAACTGCAAGTACTTTAGAAGACAAGGTTGGATGCTAGCCCTGCCTTAACATATTAGAGGAATGTTCTTAAAACTCATATCGCCGTATTCCAGAAATATTTTATGCAAGAAGAAATAACCACCAACACAAATGCAACTGACTAAGTAGCAGTTCTATAGAAATGGTTCATGAGCTATACCATAATTAATAATGTCATGCTGTTGACAAAAGAAAAACAAATCCTGGGAAATGTAACCAGGCTAAATAAGACACGGACCAATCTCCTGTTCTGCTCAGTCTTAGCGAGACCTTGGCTAGAGTAATGCCTCTGTGTAATTTGAGATATTTGAACAAAACCATTGACCACCTCATGTTCACAGAAATACGAAAGGAATGAGCCAAGTTCTAGAAAACATGATCTGTGAGGCAAGATCAAACCATCTTGGTTTGTTCAGTCAAAAGAAGAGACAGAAGTATGCAGGGTCACCTCTTCAAGGGCATAAAGAGTTGCTGCACAGAGGTAGGAGATAGTCTGTTCTTAAAGATGGATGGAAAACAGTCTAGTTTAGCTTTGAGCTAGATGTGACCTAGATAGAAGGAAGAGTAGCACAGTAACAGGATGGACTGCAGGAGATGTTATGCACTTTTCACTGCAGGAGCTATTTTTTTTAAAAAAAAAGGCAAGGCAAAAATATGTTAGGAATGGCAGTGGTATTACTCACCATGTGTTGGGGCTTGGAGTGTGTGAGACAGTTCCTGCCATCTAGTTCCTTACGCCTCCCAGCCTCTGATTCCCAACCAGCTCTCCCTGTAAGACAAACACATTAATTCAAAGCTTCTACAGAAAATATTCTTGCCCTTAATTGAAAGAGCCAGATAATCTATCATCAGTGCTGCAAAGAGCAGCCTGGGAGAAAAAAAAGGAAGAAGAGGCAGGTGAGCTTCATGCAGCCTGGCTGGCAGGGATGACAGGGAGAAAGAGCATGAGTCTGCCTCTCCTTACTCATCCCAGTTATGATGAGTAACTGGTAGATGGTTAGCTGCCTTCCACTCTTCCCCCTTCCTTTGTCTAACAAACAGTCTAGACTTTAAGCTGCTGGGTAACACTAAGATTCAGATTTTCTGGAAAATATTTGTTCCTTTTCATCAGCATACAGGAAGGTAAGAAGTTTTGATGTGCAAAAAAAGAAGCAGCAATTGATGTTTTATCTAGGGATAATTATCTGTCTTTCATGTTGTTTCTTCCTATGTAGAAGTTCACCTGAAAAAGCTGTTTTACTTTTCAGTTGTTCTGGAAGACCTTATCTTGATAAAGCATTTGAAAATGTGGAGCAGAATCTACATATTAGGTCTAATTAAAAAAAGACTCTATTAATCATAATCAGAAATTGCAATCAACTCCACTATAAGTATAATCTAATAAGCTAGTCATTGCAGTATTTTTCTTCTTAGGCACTTTCTTTTTACTGGATATGCTGAGTATCACAAAAAATCTCATATTCATTTGAGAAAAAAATAAGAATAGAATATGTACTTGATGGAAATTATGAAAATAAATCTGTCTTAATTTTGTTTTGCTCCTTAATTTTTATCTCATTTTAGCCTTATACTAGCCAAGTAACAAGCCCCAAATCAGCCTATTGAAGTTCCCAACTTACAGATGTTGATATCTCCTTAGAAGGGGTTCCTTAACAAAATACCAAGTTTGTTCATTCTACAAATTTCATGAGGGACATAATTCAAAATCAGGGTTTTCTGAAAGGCTTCTGTCTCTGTGATACATTGAACCAAAATCCCAGATTTACACTCCCCCTGTTAAATTGTGTCTAAAATCCAGCTATTCTGTAGAGTCCTCATTAAAAAGATATTAAAAAAAATAAATTAAATTAGTTAAGATTGTAATTTTACATCCATGATGGTCGAGAATCTGTCTGGTCAAGTAGTCTAGAAGATACATATGGTCATAATCAACTATGTTATATAAATTTGCTATTAAAACTATGTATTATATCTTTTCCTTTAAAAATGAAAAACAACAAGCTGATTCATCTAACCTGCATCTTTGCTGAAACCAATCATTAGGGTATTCTATGATCTTGTCAACTTGTGTGTCAGCCGTTTTGCTCACCCCAAAACCTTTGAGCTTCCTTTAAATAGAAACTAAACAATTTACACTGATAACTCTGGAAGTAAATTAAAAAAATGACTCAGTTTTGAAGGGAAATCTAGTCTAATAGAGAATCCATCTGGATGTTCAGTGAAGGTTCTTAATTGAGAAATACTGACGTTAAAGAAAAAAGAAGGATGAAGGGATCACTCAGTTCTCTGCAACACTTAAGTCATACCAGGAATACTATGTCCAGTTTTGGTCCCCTCAAGTCCAATGGACATTAAAAAATTGGAGATGGTCCAGTG
This sequence comes from Aegotheles bennettii, assembly GCA_013398125.1. Taxonomy (NCBI): domain Eukaryota; kingdom Metazoa; phylum Chordata; class Aves; order Caprimulgiformes; family Aegothelidae; genus Aegotheles; species Aegotheles bennettii. The sequence goes on along the minus strand of VZRW01004276.1, from coordinate 154,183 downwards.
GAAGGTCACCAAGATGATCAGAGGGGTGGAGAAGTGACATGTGAAGACAAGGTGAAGGAATTGGTTTTGTTCAGCCTGAGGAACAGAAAGCTTGGGCTGGATGGCATCACAGTCTTTCACTACCTAAAAGGTGTGTATAGAAGATGAAGGTGCTCTCTTTACAAGGATACACAGTGACAGGACAACTGACAATGGGTATAAGTTGCTTCAGTGGAAATTTTGCTTTGATATAAGCAAATATTTGTTTATCATGAAAACATTTAAACATTGGGAAAGGCTACTCAGAGAAGTGATAGTTTCCATCACTGCAAATATTCAGATTTTCCCCAGCAGGACCCTAGATCACCTAATCTAGGGCACTGCTTTCAACAGCTGGTTGGATTGGATGATTTTCAGTGGTGCCTTCCGATCTAGACTTTTCTATTATATCTGTGAGAACTCTGAAGGAATAAAACTGAATGCTTAGAAAATTAAACAACAGATACTCTTCTTACTTATAAACAGTCAAATAAATCACTTAGCAGGAATAGCAACTTTCCATTTCCATGTTTATTTGGAGACATAGTGTCTTAGTAAAAATAGGGGAAGATTTAAGAAAGAGTAGTCATCAAATGGAAATAATTAAGAAAAGTCAAGAGGGACAGCAAAAGTCACATTTTTCTACTACTATGCAGAGGTCTCAATTGAGAGGAAATAACTGCTTAAGGGGAGAAAAAAAGAAATAAGAAAAGGAGAGAGGACAGAGAGGAGAGAGAAGGGGAAGGTGGGCTGGGAGAAAACATAGGCTCTGGATTGTCTTTCACCTATCTGACAAATGAAAAGACACAGCTATCAATTGTGTTGCCAGATCAAGAGCAAATAGCTAGGACTAAGAGAATTTGGAAAGTATTATATATATGCCAAATTTGCTAGTTATTTGAAGAAGGACAATTATCATCAATTTGACATCCTTGAGAGATTTCACAAGGTTCTCGTGGGGAAAAAAATCCTCATATATATCTATCCTATTTATAATTAACAATAAGTACGTGCTCCTGCCTGCCTAGAAGAGCCAAGGTGGTATAAAAGACTCCAAATTAATATCTGAATATCAAAGGCAAGTTCATGATCTCAGTTTTCAAAGTGACCACTGAATGTGGGTGCCTGTGTTCTAACTATTCTAGAGGCATCTTAAATGGAGCAGCCAAAAACTTGTAAACACCTTTTTAAGAATTCAGGCCCAGAAATTTATGATCTTATGAAGATGAATTCATATCTTCAATACAATGCATCATCAGTTACACTGATATTATTGTGTACATGCCTGCTTTGTATGCACATACTATTTATTTATACTCAGAAAATTTATTTTGCTGTCTGTTTTTAGCCACTGACATTCTGAGCTCACATGCTGGAATGAAATCAGAAGACATAGATGGATGCATACGTAGTAGTGCCCACATGCTCCACTTCTGAGGAGTGCAGTGGTGTCTCTTCAGATATTTTACTTCAGTTGAGAAGAAACAGAGGACACCACACATGCATCCGTGGTGTTACAGTGTAGGGGCAAGAAGTAATGTTGTATGGGAAGAAACCAAGTTTTAATCTGAGCAATCTTGTCCCTGGTAGAGCTATGCTCAACTCCCAAATCAGACCACCAAATACCATTCTAGTTCACAACTATTCCAACACCAGGTAAAAACATTAAATATGTCACAATATTCTCATCTGCACAGAGTACCACAACAAAAATACATTATCAAAGGCATTATTTCCAATTTTGACAATAAGATTTTCCCTTACATGTAATCTAAATGCACTACACAACCTGCTTCTCTATATAATGTCCTAGACACTAGCTCTGTAAAGAATTTTTTTTCTGCTTGGATTATTTTTTTTTCTGTATCAAGTATAACTTTTTTCTCTTTTATTTACAGTTTTTGTCTGACACCCAAAGGCAAAATTAACCAGTAAAATATGTTTATTTATTACAATAGACTGTAAGTATATGTTTTAACACATAAAAAATCTATATGGCAATGTCCTATTTCAGTGATCAACTTTAGTATGTCGCCTCCGTCAAAAATCAAAAACTCAACTTCATCATGAAAAAATTGAATTTAAAATTGCATATTTGATAGTGCTATAAAATTGCATTTTTTTCAGGTTCAGAACTCAAAACAATCACACTGCGGGATATTTTCATGAAAATCTGTCACACACAAGATGTGCAGCTATCACAGCCAGCCAGTGCCATAGCAGTGCAATAGGCATGCTGTATTGTCTCTTGGCCCTAGCAGAGGATTGATTTATGGAGAACAAACTATGAAGTCTTTAGCTCCAATTCATCTCACCAGACTTTAGACATGCAACTGAAGCACCTACACTTTAGCTCACATGTATATTTCTACATTTATGCCCAGGAGGATTAAAGGAGATCTTGCTTTCTAAGCCAGCGTTTTAGATAACAAAGTCTTTCCTGACAAGTTTTTTGAGCATGAGATGCTCCAGGCAGCACTGGTATTCCTACAGGGCTTTCCTGGCTTGAAGTTTGCCTCATTTTCCTTCTCACCTGATGTCCTTACGGGTTCTGGTGTTTCCCCATACCATCTTTGTTTAACGTGTAAATGCAACCAAGGGCATTGGAAGTGGAGACTGGGAATAAATGTTCATGCAGAGTTAGAGAATCTATACCTGATGAGCTAGAAAGAGTCACAAAGATACCTTATCAGATAAAGAGATTATTGCCTCACTTGATTTCTATGGAAATTACTAGTTCACAATATTATAACAGCTTGAAATAAAACTTATTAAAAATCAAAGATACCTAGAGGGTATCTACTGCTGTAGGATCAGATTGACTCAGAGTCCTGAATGCATGTATGCCTCTCCTCCTGTCCTTTGTGGGACATGAAAATGCATTTATCTCCATTTTCACAAACAGCAATTTGAGTTCTAGAGAGACCAAAGGGCTCTCCCTGTCACCATACAGAGAAACTGGTGTCTAAACAAAACAAAACTAAAAGTAAACAAAGACCTTGAGACTTCATGACCAAATTGCCCTTCCTCAATTGTTGCTAAGCTGCAGGGAATAGAGATGGATATTCAAAGTGAAATTAACTCCAATTTCATTTGAAAAGTCATATGAGAGACTCAATTGATTTGCTATTCCTACAGAAAATAGGAAAAAGATACTAGATTGGAGAGGGACTTCTTCCAAGTGCAGGTAGTGATAGGATGAGGGGTAAAAGTTTCAAGCTGAAAGGGTAGACTTAGGTTGGATATTAGGAAGAAATTCTTTCCTGTGAGGGTGGTGAGACCCTGGCACAGGTTGCCCAGAGAAGCTGTGGCTGCCCCCTCCCTGGCAGTGTTCAAGACCAGGTTAGATGGGGCTTTGAGTAACCTGGTCTGGTGGGACGTGTCCCTGCCCATGGCAGGGGGATTGGAACTGGATGATCTTTAAGGGCCCTTCCCACCCAAACCATTCTATGTTTCTATGATTCTATGATTACTATAAATTAAGGTTGTCCTATAAATCAAAGAATTTAGATCTACACTTGGAGTTCAAAATCACCACTCACAACCAGCACATTAGGATTATTTAGATTCATTGCATAACTGAGTGCTGAATTTGAATACGTACGCATACCTAACAATTCTTGAATCCAGTAAGTTAGTCTTGATCAGATGTTTTTGGCAAATTGCTTATAACAAATGGTTTCACATTTTCAAATGTGGGAAAAAAATAAATACAATTTAGAATTTCCATGCTTTGCTTATAGTTACTGTTACTGGGGTAGTTCACAGTAAAAATTTATCATGCAAATATCAGTGAATGTTTAAATCTACAGTCTCTATACCCTGTAACAACTACGATTCTTATTTATTCAGACTTTCAGAATCCTTCAGTAAGACTGTCACTTGCAGAACTCTGCCAATGGAGATGATAATGTAACTTTTGTCTTCCTCTTTTGCTAAAACTAATGCTAAACATACATGAGTTTTGTTCAGTATTATTTTTATACATACCTTAGTTGTCTAAGGTGTCTGTCAAAATCCTGATTTGGAGATGTTGAGAAAAACTGCAAAGTGTTCTCTTTGCAAAGTAAATTGATTTCACAGAGCTGATAATTGAAAAGGTTGGACAAACTTGTGTAGTATTATTTTCTTCATATAATCAAAGAGAAGAGTTGATGGTAGTTTCACAGGATTTAAATAACAAAAGACACATTGTTAAACTAGCTTCTTGGATTAAGTAGATACTACAGAGTTTTATTTCCTATCTCTTGTAAAATACCCAAGCACAGTGAGAAAATGTGGGTTAAAATTAAACGATTAGTAGATACTTGTGACTTCTGTTCAAGATTTTTTTTCTTAAGTAGTATGTACAAAACACTACATTTTTAAAACAGAGTGTAATATATGAAAGTTATGCCTTTCTTACATAGCCCTTCTGGAACATTTCACTGACAGGTGGCCTACTATCAGTATTAAGGCTGATTTTTGTTTTTATTTTCAGTCATGATGACGAATATTAAGGCTTTGTAAAAAGAATGGACGTGTAGATAAAATGCACTACTGATTGTATTAATTGCCTGAAAGCCTTGATTAAAAATTTAGGTTTTTTTAAAGAATGGTCATTGATCTAAATTGGAAGGAGAGAAACATTCTAAGCATTGACTCATAATGCTTGATACAGCCATATAATTAGATCTATACATGCTTTAAGCTTTACAATATGTTATTTTGCAACTGGCACATCATTATCTAAACGTAAGGATAAATACAGCTTCTGGGTTTCAGCACAAACACTTACAAAGAAAATGATGAGACAGTGGCTGCAATTCCCTTCACACTTTGAATTCTGTGATTTGTTTTGTAGTGTTTTGTAGGGTTTTTTCTTTTTTTCTCTCTGTGCTTTTAAGCAAATAGTTATGGACTATCCAAAGAAATTACAAAACAGACTCCACAACAAATTCTTCACTGCAGAAGAAATCTAACTTCACATGTGAACATCAGAAGGCAAATCAAGAACAGGCAGACTTCCAGAAGACCTCAGTCCAGCTCTTCCAGAGTTAGCAGCCAACATGAGTCCCCAGGGAAGGAGACAGATATGAAGGATAAACATCATTATCCTTCAGGTAATATGTTTTTTTTAATACTACAACCTCAGTCAAAGATGTCAGATAACATCTTTACACGTGGACTAATGTATTTCTTTCTTAGAGGCCCTACAATTGAAATGAGCAGAATAGGTTGCTATCTCTAGTTCACACCTGGATACCATTGTGGAAAAAACTTAAAGGATTTGACCAAGAAGTCAGTGGTAGAACCAAGATTTGAATGTGCAGCGGAGTCCAATCTCCTCTGGTGCAATACCCCTCTGCTCCAATAAGTCCATCAACATGACAGCATCGCTGCTTTTAAACCTACATATGTCTTAAACTGCTACTGCTTCTGTTTACTCAAACACATCCAAGAAACCTGCTATTACTCCTCAACTAACACTCTCATCCATATGGGGACACATACAGTTGACATATGACAGTTACAAAGATGAATTTATCAAATTACATCGAAGAAGCAATATTTGTGAGGACCTTCAAAGTATCCCCTTCTCTTCCAAGGGGAGACAGATGCCCAAACCTATCAAATTAAAGCATCTCAGTGTAAACTCTCTAGGACAAGGCAGACACCTGAGAGACACATTTTTCCCTCATAGCTGTCAGAACTTCAAGTACTTAACATTGCATGTTAGAAAACTAGGACCTCTGACTGCAAAATTGGCACTACCTGTCCATTGATTTCTGGGTGGAGTGCAGCTACACTATTCCTTATGAAATCAATACTACTTACAACATAACCCACTGTGTTTTGTGCAAACCACAGCTTACAAATTCCTTAACCTGTAGCTCTGCTCAGTAATTCATCTTCTGAGTTACAAATGTATGGGTAACTGCCATGTTTCTTCTATTTTGACAGTTTTTGCTGGTCTTCCAGTGGAGCTTGTAAATATTAGTAAAGGGAAACTCTCCCAGATTAATAGATCCTATCAAAATAGGGGTAAAAAAAACCCCCTTAATTCATCCTTTGTCTTGGATATACAGAAGTAGTGAAGGGAGCTAATGAGATCATCAGGTCAGAATCCTTCAATTCAGAATGCAAAAAAATATCTGTGGATCAGGAGCAAAGACATAATACTTTCTTTTTCTCTTAGCCTGTACTTAAACCATTCTTAGTTGCATCGGGTGGATTCTCTGTCTGTGAGCTCTCATCTGCATCTGTAAGGCAGTAAGTATCTCTTCATGAGATAACCCACTAAAATTTAACTAAATATAAAGAATTATACTCAACAGAGAGGCTAAAATATGTTGTGGTATATATGTGGTTGCAATTATAAGATTTTCTCATGGTTAGTGAAAATGAAAGATGAATGTTGGCACCTCAAAGACATTTCTTTTCATGCATATGTGAGTTCTTGTAAAGTCTCATTATGTCTTTATCCAGACAGAAGTGCAATGAATTATTCTTTCGTGCTTAGACTTTTTAGTCACCTTATTCTTGCCCCTGGCCTCCTCTCTCTGTGCACAGAACAGTCACAGACAAGTCTGGAAGGTCAGATAATATAAAAACGTAACAAATATTAAATGTATAACAAGTATTAAATATTTACTCAACATCTGTCCTAAGTGCCAGAAGCAGGTTGCCTGTCTGTGCACTCTCTGTAGGCAATCTGCAGTCAAACTGATCTGAGTAACTGGATCTTTCTGAAGCTTTTCAAAATCATGCTCACTGGTTCCCCAACTTTGTCTGCATCTCCTCTGAGGGCACAGAGAAATACACTCATTTAGATATCCCACAGTTATGTGTTCAAGTTAACCTGCATGGTTTTGCCCTGGGAGATCTACCAGTCCGTTAATGAGTCTCAGATGAGAAGGGTGGGCATGAGATGGGATGTGCCTTGCGAGGTGTACCTGGCTTTTTACATGTGTATAACATGTCTTAGCAAACAGTGGAAGGGAGCCTGAGTACATGCACTCATTTAACATGTGCTATCATGTCATCCAGGAACACCCAAACCTTGCATTAACAGGTTGTCTGCAACAAGGCTGGACGAAGCTGTTGCTGACAGCGCAGATGTAACCTTCCTTCCCCCTTTACAGGTCACAATAAGTTTATATTATCAAAAGGACTGCATTGCCCAGATCTGCAATAGAGTGAGTAGGGAGTGACAGATAATTATTTTCTCCCCAAACAAGCTCTTGAAAACAGAAGCTTTGTTGAAGAAGGAAGCTCTTTGGTTGCAAACTAGAGGTGTCATCATACAGCCTGCTCCCTCTGCACAGGGCAACAGACACTGACACAGTGAATTCCCAGAGCCAGCTTCAGTCCAGATTTATTTGGATTAAGTTTCACCAATGAAGAATGAAATAACACTACTTAAGCTACCTATTCTTACGAGTAACTCCAGCTGTCCTGAAAAATCTACAGGGTTATTCTATGAAATCAACACTTATCTCATTCTTCTTCATAGCCATATCAGCTAGAAATCTCCTCCTAACATGGTTCTCATTCAAAAGCAACGGGCTGAGATCCAGAAAATCTAGGGCTTTCAGAAACCACAACAGTTGTTCTGCTGCAACCTTCCTCTAAGTACATGCTATCTATAATCTGCAGTTGCAATTGTAATTCATGGTAGCTGTCTATATAGAAATTGAATGAGTATAGCGGTTAATATTTTATATTATAAAATATATTTTCTGCCTAGTTTCCTAAAGAGCATCCTAGTTTTCAACTCCATGATGTTAGACAAGAGTCTACAAAGAGACTGTCAAAAGAAACTGTGAAATATGATGGACAACAGAGTAATAGAACTTACCAATGCCTTGGGAACATAAGCAACATAAAATTTTCTCTTTAATAAGATATATCTTTGCAAAAAAAACTTAAAACCGTTTCAAAGCATTCTGGTACTGGAAATGTTAGACCTGAAGTTTCATAAAAACTCAGAGGAAAGTTCAGTGGTGTTAGAATTTAAGGGAAACAGTGTTATTCCTTGAGTCTGACCGATTTTATTTAATAAAAGATATTTCATTTGTGGGCTAACTCCTCTCTAAATTACCTCAAGGGGGCTTTGAACTTCATAGTGATCCTGTTTCTGGATTATCCTTAACAACTATTAGCCTTCTGGTATTTCATTTTTCTCACATTCAGGATACTGGAGGTGGAAGTTGCATCTACAAGAAAACTTTCTGAGCTTTCTGACAGAGGCAAGATTTCAGGGATGATGACAAGTATCTCTGTGCTACTATCAACATCGACGTGCTTGTGAAGAGTCAGAGAGAAGAAAAAGCCACAGCCTGATTGCACACAAAATCATTCTGTGCCAAAAAAAACAAAACAGAGGTGAGCACATGCCTACCATAGGAAATTATATTCAGCCCAGCTCTCCTCATAGTCCTGCAAAGTCTGACTAATACTCACCTCTTATGATTGCCTTTGAAAGTGTCCTAATACTGGTCTGCAGATCCCTTCAGGGATACACTCTTAAAATTAAATGTATGCCCATCAGGGTATCAGTGGTGACTTTGTGACTTATTCAGAGGTCAGTAAAACAGTTGCCTTAAAGGAAACTTAACAGCTCATGCATTCAAAAAGTCAGTAAATAAACTTAATACATTGTTGAATATCCAGGCAAACAGGCTCCATGGACATCATGGAAGGCAGTGGCAGTGAAAATGTCAGTGAATTGAGTGACAAGTGGATAAACTAGTTTGTAATGACTGGAGAGAATCAGACATCAGTATCTTGATATCTTACTTCCAAATTACTGACAGTCAGCTATTTGTTTTATGATTGTGATATTTCAGTTGTTGTTGACAACTGCTTGTTGCTCAAAATTGCATAGAAGTATTTACGTAAAATAAAATATAGCAATTTTTTAAAATAATTCCTTCTTTCTCTAATGACATTCATATAGTTCTATAGTCATCTCTGTATTTCTGTTAACAATATAAGAAGTCCATTTTAGCACTGACCTGTTTGCCCATTTTAACTAGATTATTCTCTTTTAGGAAGAGTTTAAGATTAGCAGAATATTCCTAACACATAATATTCAACTATAAAATATTTCCCCTTTTGCTTTTCCTGTCTCATAGTTCCTGTGTTAGCAATATCTTCTGAACAAACTGGGTGAATAATGAAATGGCAGCATAATGCAACTTGGCAACACAATACTTGATCAGCAGGGTCTATTTTTAAATCCACTTTTGTCTTTACTCATTTGTCCTATTAACTTCACAGTGTGGAGTCTGGGGAACACCTCCTCCTCTCCCCTTTAACCAGGAGACAGCAGGTGCAGAGTTCCCATGCCCCGACAGATGAGAAAATTTGGCAGCAGGTATAACAAGCAGTGCCTCAAAATCAAACTGTGATTATCAAGAAAAACAAGTGCTTTTTTTTTGAACAGCCTTTCCATCAGCACTGCTCCTCTGCCATGCTTCTGATCTCTGCAGTCACTGTAGGTGATCAAGCTGCAGACTAGTGAACAGTGCAGCTGCTTTTATCGTGTCTCGATATCTATTTGAGATATCTACTATCATTGATAAGTTCAATAGCACAGAAATAAAATGAGAATTGAAAACGTTGGCCTCCTTACCAGATAAAGTGGCAACTGGCATAAATCTGATGCACTGTGTTCATGCGTGTCTCACTCCTAGGTAACTTATAATAGCCTCGTGTTCCAATATAAAAAGCACATAGCTGCAGGGAGACATGTCAACTTCCCTTACACGGGCTGTCATTTCCGTGGAAACATAATAATTAAGATGTCTGGTGTAACTGCTTCTGCCAGAAATATTTTTAGATTTCAGCCCATTACAAGAAACTCAGAATTTAAGGGGAAAATTATTAAATGCTGCATGATGAACCAAGGAAAGTATTCCTACTGTCAGGAGAAACATGTGAACAGATTCACCCAAAACTCCTTGTCAATAATGTGAAAACTACATTGTCCAGAAATTAAATGACTGATAACAAAATAAAATAAAAATAACAACAATAGTAAATATGAGTGTTAACTTGAAAAGGAACAAGGGCAGCTGAAATGGGACTGAAATCATTCTTACTGATACAAGAGATCCCCACCTGCTTAAATATTTTCACAGGTCTGGAAATGCTGATGTGACCCACCAGCTGCCTCTCCAATGACCTATGCTTTGGCCAAAGCATGTTGGTTGCTGGAGCTGATGAGTAGCTCAGGAGCATGTGCTGTCACAGAATAGGAGTCAGAAGCTCTTACCTGTCTGAGAAAGGGCCACAAGAGATGAAACAAATGCAGTGAGACAGTTGCACAGTATTTAGTGTACTGCTAGGCTGTCAGAAATCGTTAATTCTCATTTAGAATTAATCAGTGATATAGGACTCAATTAAACAAGTTGTAACCAGGATTAACAAGTGACATTAATTTTCCAGTTAGTAAAGGAATAATTTTCTTCCCAGTTAGACATTCATCGCGTAGTTTTCCATCTGTGGAGCTATCTAAAGGGAGGCAAGTCTGCTTGTGTTGTGTTCCTAGGCTTTACTCTGTAAATACCACCACTGAAAGGCTCCTAAATTATAAATGCCTATATTCTAACAGACATTAAAAACCAGAGAATAAATCTGACTGCTCAGTATGGAAGGAAGAGCCCTCAGCTGCAAGTGCACAAGCATTGTCTGCTTGTGAAGCTCATTAGAGAAAGCACTGAGCAAGCAAGGATCTTGTAGGAATCGCAAAATTATTTCAATCAGTGAGACTGCATTATAGGAATTGCTATGAGCTGTTACTCACAGGGTCTGGTGGGCAGATAGGGCTGGGACCTGGAGTAGCCCTATAAACAAGTGTGTCCATTATTAAGTTTCATAATGGGGAAAAAATAATAAAAATTAGAGAACAAAATGTTAAGACAGGAGAGGAAAACTGGTAATATTTTTAGATTGAACAACCCCAATTCCACATCTTTCCAGGATGATGGACACTGAGCTCCAACCAAAGCTAAGTATTTATTGCTAAGTGGAACAAAATGATCACTTTGCATATCTTGCGTGTGCAGTCCCATTTATGTACATCATGTTTGTCCTTGCAAGAGCATGATATTTTTAACTCATGTTCACCTCATAACTGTGCTTTTTTCCTGCAAAATTGACTCCCTGTCATTCTCTAACTTCTATTGTTGCATATAATTGTTGCAAATTTTTCTACCCTGCACTGTCTTTATGGTGCTGTGCACTGCTTGGTTCCTTTCTCTACTTCACCAAATCTCTCTGAATCTGAATAGTGTTCTCCATTGTGTTTGAAGGATCCCTAGCTACATGTCATCTACAAATTTGATAAGTATATTCCACATTCTGCTATGCAAGCCACTAATGAGGATTTTGAGGCATATTTAGATCTGTTGAACCTCACTCTGTGCATCCCTCCATTTTGACAGCAAATCTCAATGATTATTCCATTCTGGAGGTCCAAATACTTTCACACAGAGCTTACATTTTTCCTGTTTGATTATGCTTCCTTTTTTTGCATATAAAAATGTCATCTGAGACAACGACAAAAACATTAGCAGGTTTCTGACATCTGTTTCTTCTCCCCTTTCCAATGAGCTATGATTCTGTCTTAGAAGGAAATTAAGTACGTTTCAAGTGACTTTTTTCTTGATGAATGAGTATGGGTTCTTATCTTCTTCTTGTCTTCTGGATGTTAACAAATATTTTGTGGAACCATGAATTTCAGTATATTTCCAGGAAAGATAGGTCAATCAGTTTAACCTTTATGCCTGAACTCATTCTTCTTCTCCCTTATGAAAAATAACTACCTTTTTCCTTTTTGTGTCTTCCACTTTTTTTAGTGGAAGAATTGTCAGTACAACTTGTTTCTATTTTTTAAATAATTATTTCAAGTTTTAAGTGGTTATCTTAAAGTTACCAGTGCTTTACTTGCATTAAGCACCCTAAAGGATTTTTCAATGAAGATATGCTTCTTTTATAAAGAACATTATAGGTCTGGGTGATTATAAAAATCACATGAAAATCTCTAAATTATTTTTAAAAACTTTGTCTTAAAGAGATTATTTTTATTTTGACAGGCATGGTGAATCACTGATTTTTAAACAATTTTTATTTTTAAAATAAAAGTCCAGTGAAATTCCCACTGACTTGAAAAGGGAAAACATAACCCTTATTTTTAAAAAGGGAGGAAAATAAGACCCGGGGAACTACAGGCCCGTCAGTCTCACCTCTATGCCTGGTAAGATCATGGAGCAGATCCTACTGGAAACTGTGCTAAGGCACATGGAAAATGAGATGATGGGTGACAACCAATATGGCTTCACTAAGGGCAAATCATTCCTGACAAATTTGGTGGCCTTCTATGGTGAGGTTACAAAGTTGGTGGATAAGGGAAGAGCAACTGATGTCATCTACCTGGACCTGTGAAAAGCATTTGACACCATCCTGCACTTCATCCTTGTCTCTAAATTAGAGAGGCATGGATTTGATGGATGGACGACTCAGTGGATAAGGAATTGGCTGGATGGTCGCACTCAAAGAGTTGTGGTTAATGGCTTGATGTCCAAGTGGAAATCAGTAATGAGTGGCGTTCCTCAGGGGTTGGTATTGGGACTGGTTCTCTTTAACATCTTTGTTGATGACATGGATGGTGGGATTGAGTGCCCCCTCAGCAAGTTTGCTCATGACACCAAGCTGTGAGAAGTGGTTGACATGCTGGAGGGAAGGGATGCCATCCAGAGTGACTTTGACAGGCTTGAGAGGTGGGCCCATGCATGAAGTTCAATAAGGCCAAGTGCAAAGTCCTACACCTGGGTTGGGGCAATCCCAAGCACAAATACAGGTGGGGTGGAGAATGGATTGAAAACAGCCCTGAGGAGAAGGACTTGGAAGTGTTGGTTGATAAGAAGCTCAACATGAACGGTCAATGTGTGCTTGCAACCCAGAAAGCCAACTGCTTCCTAGGCTGCATCAAAAGCAGTGTGACCAGCAGGTCTAGGGAGGTGACTCTCCCCCTCTGCTCCACTCTCATGAGACCTCACTTTGTAGTACTGTGTCCAGTTCTGGAGTCCGCAACATAAGAAGGACATGGAGCTGTTGGAACGAGTGCGGAGGAGAGCCATGAAAATGGTTAGGGGTATGGAACACCTCTCCTATGAAGACAGGTTCAGAGAGTTGGGGTTGTTCAGCCTGGAGAAGAGAAGGCTCCAGGGACACCTAATAGCAACATTCCAGTATCTGAAAGGGGCCTACAGGAAAGTTGGAGAGGGACTTTTTACAAGATTGTGTAGTGGTAGGACTAGGGGGAACCACTTCAAACTGAAAGAGGGTAGATTTAGATTGGATAGAAGGAAATTCTTGACTGTGAGAGTGGTGAGACACTGGCACAAGTTGCTCAGAGAAGCTGTGGATGCTCCCTCTCTGGAAGTATTCAAGGCCAGGTTGGATGGGAGTTCGAGCAACGTGGTCTATTGGGAGGTTTCCCTGTCCATGACAGGGGGTTGAAACTAAATCATCTTTAAGGTCCCTTCCAACCCAAATCATTCTATGATTCTATGATTTATTTTTTTTTCAATGAGTTTTTCTCTTTTAAAGATTCACAAGTCCGAGGGATACAAGTGCTTTGTTTCATTTGATTGAATTTTGGTGACTTGTAGAAATGACCTCATGATGCCATCACGGTTTTTAACTTTGGTATATCCACCTCATAACTTCATCAACACAGCTCGTGCATTTTACAGCTCTCAGGAAGGTCAAAAGAATAGTCTTAAGAAAGGCAATAGTTGTTCACTGTTTAAGGAGCTACACTTTGAGGAAGTTTGAAACAAAAGAGATGCAGGTAGATGTTTCTGCTGTCCAAGCAGTGCTGTGTTTCTGTCTTTTAAATGTGGCTTGGTGACTTAGCAAATACTGAAAACCTAGGAAAGGAAAGATCCCACCATAGAGCAGGCCACAATAATGTCAAAATACAGAATAACTGTGGCAGCGTCTTATGAGTTTGTCTTCACTTAAACCAGACAACTCTGAGGATACTCTTAAGGCGATTAGCACCAGTTACAGGCTAGTATAAAGAAATGCTCAAGAAAGACAATAGCTGATAAGTTTGATGTTTTCTACTTAGTTGATCCTGAAAATATTCATCCTATGACATTTAGAATGCTGACTGAAACAATCTCAAAATGTAGAAGAATTATCACAAATAGCTTGTGAAAAACAGAATCTTTTGTATCTCAAGTGTCTGTGTCATCAGACATATCTGTAGATAATGCAGAAAATGAGTTTTCTGCATGAAGAATCCAAATATTTTATCCCACCATCAGAAGGAAGGCTTGCAGAAGAGGGTGAATCATATGCTGAGATGACTGAAAAATGTCTTCGCTTTTAAACTGTTGACCCTGAAGTCTGTTTCAGTCCCTGGAGAGTTGTGGAGCCCTATGGAAGTGCACCTGGACACAAAGATCCACCGCAACAAATTCCTATTATAAGTAACCTGAAATGATTCTAAGGACTGAAGGCCTTTGGATGAAATGATGATAAAAACTTTGTCCTACAGTCTGGGATTCAAGGAGCTCTCCATCTTACAAGACAGCAGAAGAAAGAATTTCATTAAGTAGACACCAAATTTTATTAGATTAATATAATGTTATGTACCTTCTCCAGTCATGGATCTCCATAATTAAAACATCCCTTTCAAAGTGACTGATACATTCAGTTTATTTTTGTCCTCAGTCTCTCCATCCGAAGAATGTTTTTTGAATTAACCTTCTGTACTCCCATCTGCCTTTATATGATTATTCCAATTGAAAAATTCAATTCTCTGAGCTGTCCATAAATAAATATTTTGTTGGCTGTGTTTTGTGGCTGCCATAAGCTACTGAGTAACAGAAACTAATCTTGTAGCTGTAACAATTCCATCTTCAACGGTCTTGCAATTAATTTGTTCAGTTTTAACTACTGGAAGGAATATGCACTAAATATGTATTTAATATGCACTAACATAAATATGCACTAAGCTGTATTTATCTAAAGTTTTATGTCAACCATATATCCTGCCACACTATTTTCTTACAGTTCTTGAACTTGCTTAGTTTGTTGGTGACCTGATCTTGCCACTTCAGGTTTATGTCCAAAAACTTCCCACAATATCCTGTATTTCTTTCCCCCTATGGATTCTCCCAGCTACATCAGAGATTCCCAGTCCTGTGAATAACGAATTAATAATTTAAGACTCAATTTCTTAATCTGTTGCATTCATTCATTTTACAATGACTTTGATGAAAAATGAAGGCACTAACCATCTTGCAGGAATGAACATATCAGCTATGATTTTTTAAAAGACTGATTCTCAGAAAAAAAAACCTAGGTAGAATTCAAAGTAATAATTGAAAGTGAAAGCCACGGGCATACAGATATTAATTAAAACTCCTTTCTTCCTAACCCCAGCAGATTAAGCCTGTAGTTGCAGTTTCACACAGAACCCATTGAGTTTCACATAGTGATAAATTTAATTTTCACCATCTCAACAGTAAAACACTAAGTTATGCAAGGACAGCATCTGCCAT
This sequence comes from Aegotheles bennettii, assembly GCA_013398125.1. Taxonomy (NCBI): domain Eukaryota; kingdom Metazoa; phylum Chordata; class Aves; order Caprimulgiformes; family Aegothelidae; genus Aegotheles; species Aegotheles bennettii. Next base: position 138,599 of record VZRW01004276.1, on the reverse strand, counting down.
GTAAAGAATTTTCCACTCAGTTCCAGTCCTTGAGGAAATGAAATTTATTACAAAATAAATTTTTAAAATCTCCTATATATTTCTTAGAATTCTCTAGGTTTATTCAAAACAATCACCTGTATAATGTCTTCCAATACAGAGGCACTTTTTGTTCTATGTGCAGAATATTAATCTGCTTAATGAGACTTTGGTATCTGTCTCCAGTCATATTCTGGGTATACTGTGGTTCCAACTATCCAAAAATCTGCATCACATGTATTTATCTTTACTTTCCTGAAAATGTCCCTATTGCTACAGGCAAACATTATCCAAAGGTAGCAGGTCATTCCTTGCACTAAATAGGAAACCTTTCCGATGAGTAAAAAGAACAGATATTTAACAACTGATACTAGAATTAAGTATAATCACTTAAGCAAGAAAAATATAGTGAATGCTCTCCCTGCCCACAGGAGTAAAGAATTGTCCATACCTAGCTGAAAAGTCTTAGAGACTTTTCCATTGTCTACTTCCCCCCAAGCCTGTTCTATGAGCAACAGTTAGGCAAGCAATGTGGACTTCATCCAAGTAATATGTGAAGCAGATTTTTATCTGCTAGAGCAGTCATTTACGGTCTCTTTGTCAGGGACTTGGGCAGACATCAAGTACTATGCAGTCTGCTGAAGGTAACTAAGAAAACAAGGCCCACTGTCAGATTTAAATTCCTTACATAAGGTTCCTTACAGTCACTGCAAAAGAATTTGGAAACTATAAATTGAAAAAAAAGTTGAATGCTGCTGCTCTAAGCTGTCTTTATCTTCCTCCAAGCAGCAGATCTTGAGCTTTGTTACACAAAGTTCTGAGTGGTTTTCTTGTCTTAGTGATTTACCTCACTTTAGAGAGCGTAAATGGTCAATGTTATGCAAGTTTCATCTAATTAACCTAACATACATGTCATTTTCTCAACTAGCCTTACAAAAAATTAAAAGGCTTCCAACTGAGTTTTGGCAGTTGTGTCCAAGTAAGATCCATATCCTAGATGACCTTTCCTTAAGATATCATAGAATCATAGAATGGTTTGTATTGGAAGGGACCTTAAAGATCATTCAGTTCCAACCCCCCTCCCATGGGCAGGGACACCTCCCACCAGACCAAGTCAAAGCCCCATCCAACTTGGCCTTGAACACTGCCAGGGAGGGGACATCCACAGCTTCCCTGGGCAACCTGTGCCAGTGTCTCACTACCCTCACAGTCAAGAATTTCCTCCTAATATCCAATCTAAAGATACCTTCCTACAGTTTGAAATGGTTCCCCTTTTCCTATCACTACAAGCCCGTGTAAAAAGTCCCTCGCCTGAGTTCCTGTAGCCCCTTCAGGTACTGGAAAGCTGCTTTAAGATTTCTCCAGAACTCTTACGAATATCACAAGCCCAGTGCCTTAGTTCCTTCCCGCACATAAAAAAATGTTGCTTAGTTTATATGTTTGATAACTCAGAGTTCTCAGTGACTTTTTGGAAACATAACCTTAGGAAAAAAGTTGTTTCATGAACACATAATCCTTATTTACTCATTAGATACTCACTATTCATTAACTGGTTCCTTTGTCAGTACAGTAGTCACATTAGGGTTTTTTTATTGACCATTGCTAAAAGTGCCTCATATTTCAAGTGGCTTATTTAATGTTTCTAGTTTAAGGAATCAAATGTCTGAGCGTACAAAGAGTTTGAGTGTTTCAGCTACTTTCCAGAGGTCAGTGTGGCTTTTCCAGCTTTTAGATATTCAGAAAAGACATTTCTTATTTTCTCAGAAAAAGAGTATTTGATTCGGTTAAAATAAATTCCTCCTGAGTTTTGCCTGGAGACATCAGCAACACCCATAAAGAATACAAAAAAAACCCAAAGGCTTTGCAAAATTGAAACCAACATGATTTATAACTTCTGATAGGGTGTTAAACATCAAAAACAGATTCAAATCAGCAAAGAGATTTCTCCCAGATTCATCATGATCATGTCCTTGAAAATTCCCTGATCTCCCCTTCCTCTTCCATTTCTACAAGCAAAACCCTCAGAATTATTCTTGACATTTTGACAAAAATAGTATTTTCCTTTCTAACATTGTTGCAAATCTGTATACTAATCACCCATTGCATGAAATTATTTTATTTTTAACATTCCTCATGACCTACTAAAATCTGCCACCTCACACACTATAAACCCATCATCTCTCTCTCTCTGTTGTTCTTTTGTCAATTCTTCAACAAGCCTTTCACTGACTTGGAATATGACATCCTGAGAGGATCCATGTTTCCCTCTTTTTCAAGCAGCTAATCTCTACACTACATTATTTTTTAAAAGAAAATAGAAAATGTTCAACTGAAAAAAAAGAATGCAGTATTACTTTGTACTGCTCGGAGAAATATCAATGTCAGAAGCTCATTCTGTGAAGGTGCAGGCTTTTTTTGGTAACACGTAAAGAGGCTTTTTAATTTGAGAAGGCCATGCCTGATATACATGCCTAAAATAAAGCATTTGAAAATGATAGCATGCCATGTTTCAGAAAAACTTAACCCAAACTTTGAAACTGTTTGGAAGAAGAAATTCTTAAAAGGTTGTTTATTTCCATCATCCACTTTTTCCATGTTCTATCCAACTACTCTGACAGTGAAATAAATGAGTCACTGCCAGGAATGGACATGCTGCTATACTCAACAAAAATAATGCAAAATCTGTACTTGTACCTAATCCTAACATACATGCTCAAAGCAGAAAAGACACCAAATTTTTCAGTGACAGAGTGGCACCACCATACCTTTTCTAGTGCCCATTTCTTCTGAACAATGGATAGGTAGTATAGATTTCAGATCAAGGAATTGTCACACATAAATTACTTTCCAGAAAAAAAATTCAGCTATTCAACTTGCCTTAACCCTTGACTTAAATGGCTCCTCATATATATATATTTAAAATCAGGAAGGAAATGAGTTTATATAATAAGGATAACAATATACCCATATATTTTTAGTGACTTAGCTTCATATTTTCCAGTTGCTAGGATGAAAAATAACAACACTTTCAAAGGCTTAGCCAAAATGATACATTCAATTATGTGTGTAGTATGTATTACATTCATTCCTGACAAAATTTACAGAGATGCATTGTTAAAAAAGGCCTACCAGTATTTTGAGTAAGCTAATTTATCTCTCTGTGAACAAAGCACTGTAATGTTAGTGCCTTTTTTAGTTCAATTTAAGATGTCTCAGGTAATAAGACTTTCCCCCTTTCTCCTTGGCAGTTTATTTTAATAGGTCTTGCTGCTGCAACATCATGCTTTGCAATCAACCTGTACTCTAACTTTCTAAATTATGCAAATTTTTATTTGCTCAGTTAATGTGTGGTTACAGAAAGTACAGACAATTATTTGCATTTCAGAACTAATAAAAAAATCACGACATTCCAATTTTAATTAATTTAACTTAGTCTCCATGGTAATCCCAAAGGGAATAAGAGGGGAAACAGTGTTTTGCCCCTATTAAAAACAGATAGCTAGATAGATGATGTGGCACTCACAAGAGAAAAAAACCCATCACTGTAGTGACTCTACCGTTAAGGGCAATAGTATGAGATAAACTGCTGTGAGAAAAGCAGATGCATTGTCAATATATCTTCAAAAGCAGTTTTCTCATCAGTGTTTCACACTGTCCTACTTGGATCGATTTCCCCTACTTGCAGAACTCTCTCCTTGATAGAGTTCATTACTTAAATTCAACAAAGGGGTAACAATTTGTCTATTTTGAGCGGGTGGATTTACCAGCATGTATATTTTCATCATGACAGTAAATAGAAACACTGAAAAGGCGGGTGCTAAACACATGTTGGCTTTATATAATGATTTCTTGCTTTATTTTTTTTGGATACTTGGAAAATGAATATAATTATTCTCAAGTCCAACGAAAGAGCTGGAATAAGCCTACTTATTCAGAACTAATTGGTATTCAAGGTTCTAATTACTGGCTTTGTCAAATAGATCTATTCTGATTATTTTGTTTTATTAGTACTGTCACTCCTTTTAAATTTTAACACTGTGTTTAAATCAACCTGTCTTTAGTAATTTATATGAGTTACACAATTACACAGGTGGTAATTAGAGTAGCCTCAACATCAAATGCAACTCTTGATAGAACTGTGGATCTCTACATTCAGTTCATTAGGTGATTATCATTGTTAACATAATGACAAATAGACAGGTTATTTAAGGGATTTCTTTTCTATATAATGATGCTACTTTAAAAAGCGTATTTTAAATAAGAGCTATACACATTTATGCCTTCTTTAGTAATAGAAAGACCTGTATGGAAAAGAAGCTTAGTTCAGTTAAGTCACTCATAAGTCCATCAGATTTTCTGATCCTCTCATGAATTATTTAGACAACATATATTCAGTTGTGTACACAGCACATATATTTTCCTCCACTACATCATTATGTTGGATTGTATTTTTTCAGTGGGAAATCTAGTTGCCTGCCTAAAAGTATACATAAGCAGGAGCTTTCAAGTTCTTGTTTTCCATAAATATTTCCGAAACCTCTGGTGCAGCATACATTAGCATATAGCAGACCTGTGACCAAGAAAACAAACAAGACAGTGAAAGCCAAGAGCTCTCAACTCCCCATCCCGCTACCTCAGTTTCCCCCTTAAGGCTACCAAAGGGAAACACCCCTCACCTACAATAACAGACACAGGTTACTCCCATTGTTAAAGCATCATTATTAAAGCAGCACCCAGTCCACTCTGCCTGGTTGCCGATAAGCTGTGTATGTGTGACAGGAAGACTGCAGCTATATATTTTTTTTTAAATAACATGCTGTGAAGTGTAAGAAGCTTCCCACACTCATTTGTAGGAGGATCTCACATGTTCCTGAGGCTACACTTGACCTCAGGAACAGCCTTAACCAGAGATTGTAGATAACCAGCAATGTGCCCAGAGATACCACAACCGAGATGTACCTCTTCTTCCCCTCCTGAGGAGTAATGTTTTTTCTTGGCCTTCACAAAAAGCAGTCTCATACAGGATCAAACATGTATGCCAATGAGCAGGGCTTGGGATGGGTGCAGGGCTGGCAGCAGCTGTGTTGCAGTTAGAGGGGTTTACACAGGTCAGTAGATACTCCTGAGCCAGTTGACTGGGAATTCACATAGCATTGCCACAGGTGCCTGAGTACAGGAGGTAGGACTGTTATAAACCCAACAGCCCCTCTGGAGAACTTATCTCTCAGATATATTCAGGCATTCCTTGTTTTCCTGAGCTATTTCCCACTGTACTGTACCTACACATGCAAGGAAGATGACTGCACATAACTTTTTGGGCTTTCTAAAAAACTTTTCTGAAGAAATAAGGAAGTATGTAAGCGTTAGCACTACTTGTCTCTTAGATTGTAGGCATTGTAGGAGAATTCATAGTCTTGACTTGGACAGACAGCATGAGATTCAGCTCATCTGATTTTACATATCAATAGCTGAATATATTCACGTATGAGCTGGTTACCATTTATTTCTTTTATAATTCATACACAGATTCTTTCAGAGTGACATGCATATGACTTATTTCTGTTAGTTTCTATGTCAAAGATATTTGTTTTGTGTTTCGATGAATCCCATAACAAGTTCTCATAATGGAAGAGCATGGGCCAATATGCAGGATTTCCAAGGCCAAAACACATCTCCTACTACCTTGGTACCCATGAGAGATGAATACTAAAGTGGAAGTGCTGTCAAAGAAAGAGGCAGGCATCACTGCATTTTATGCCTTTAAAGGAGATCAGGGGCAAGAAATGTCTCCCCAATAGAGCAAGTAGGGTTTAGATGTGAACTAGATGTCAGCCTGCTCAGCCCTATGAACATTAAAGTGCTTTCGTGTAGGCCCACAAGATGAAGATCCTTATGGGACTTAACTGATGATTTTCTGTATCTTCATTTTAGCCAGAACACAAGCTTCTTTTAATTTAGTAAGTGAAATAAGCAATGCCAGAGATGTGTGGCAGCAATAAAGATCATACTAACATTTGCCTACTTGAGGTATTTATCTGCAGCCCATCGTGGGTTTTGCAGTCCTCAGTGAACTGCAACTGGCTCTGCAATGCTTTTGTTTGTGTCAAAGTTGAGCTATACCCCAGTTAGAGTGTGACCCCATGCAGGCTGATTCTGATTAGCTTCCTCTTGTGGATATGGCCTTCAATCTCTCACAGATGTACATAATCTGGCCCCACTGTTCAACACCTGATTTTAAAATAATCTACTTTACAAATAATAGGATGAAAATAAATTAATGTGTTACTGAGACTAGCTCATGCTCTTTCCTGAACTGTACATAAGAAGACACATTCAGGCCTTCTAATTTAAGAGACAGTAATAAAAGTTAATCCCCAAAATATATGAATACCTGTTTATTCAAGTCTCATGTACCTGTGAGGTTCTCAAGCTGTTGACTTAATTCACCATATACAGCAGCTTTATTCTGGTCTAAGCACTTACAAAGAGCAGAGCTCATCATGCCCCAACTGAGGTTGCAGCTTGCCGTCAACCTGGGTCCAGTAGGACAGCAGAGCTACAAGTTTAGAATAGTTTTCAGTGTAACTCAGACAGATTGTAATTAAACAGCACTTCTTCCCTGAAACTGGTGATTCTTGTGAAGCTACCTGTCAGACCTTGGAAACCCAAACTTAAAGTAACACTCACTTGTGAAATTCCAGAAAAATCATGCATCATACAGAAAACTCCACTGACAAAAAGTCACAAACCCATAAGCAAGTGAAAACTATCTACGTTTTCACAATTTGTACATATTTCATATAGAGTTTTACAACACCAGCTTGATGTAAAATAACCAGCTACTCTTACATTAGAAGATGGCTGGTTTTATATGGAAAATCTATAGAATTTTCATGTTGATAGATCAATAATTGCTGACTAGAAAGTGGTATGAAAGACAAAATTATGTGACAGATTTGTAGACAAAGCATACTGTTTTGTATTAATAATAAACATTTTCACACAGAGTAGTATTAATGAGAATCTTATTGATTTATTCAAACCTCCTTGGTTTTTCTGTAATCCATATTGAATTGGATTTAAAATTCACTGGCTTGTTAATAAATATTTTGCATAGGAATAACAATATGTTGATCTGTAGAATATGTGGGCTTTTCTGCATAAAATGTTGATTTTCATTTTGCTTGACTGTAGAATGTATGGGTGTACAAATCTTTTAAATTACTATGTTTGTATTAATACTTAGATTTGTAACTGCTTATTTTTTTAGGTGCTGGCCATTTCACAGAAGGTATAATTCTCCAAGCTGCTATCAATTATAATTAAACAACAACAACCAAAAAAAAATCCATCAAAACAAAGAAAATGGTGTATTAAATGTCATCTAACAGAGAAGCACCTCTTCAGCTCAGCAATAAGAGATTGTGTCATATTCACCACTGGTGCCAATCCAGTGGAGACAGAAGAATTCTATGTAAGTCAACAGAATTTAGTATTTTCTATAAAGCTAAGCAAGAAGTATTTCTGTTTTTTTCTTTTTAAATTAAAAACGTACTTCCAGAACACTAGCCAGAGTACTGTGAATTTAATTCATAGGAGGTCACAAAAAAACAACAATATGATTTATATTATAAAAATGCACCACTTTCGAAATTTCGAAAAACATATGGGAAAATGTTCTAAAAATTAAACCACTCAGTTCACACTAAATCTGATGCCAACATACAGCCCCAGGGTTCCACAGTACCAAACCAATCTGTTTTTCTGGCAGTGTGTAAGAACAGGGCATCAATGTGCCTTGCACGTGAATAAGTATGTTCCATAAATACACGAGTGGCTTCAATTTATGTTTTTCCTCTCCACCCTCCACCACTACCATCAAGAGAAATTGGAGTACCATGGGCACAGGTCACAAAAGCATTTCAGTTCAGGAATTTATTTCTTCAAACAAAGAATGCAACTGTATCTCTATTTTCCTTTAGTTTGTGCTATGTAGTTGGCACTAAATCAGTCTCCAGTTACATCCCCAGTCACTGAAGTCTGCATACTTATGCAGAGGCACAATTGAGTACTATTTATGATTTGCTCTTTCTGAGATATATTGTTCAATTGTTGTTTACCTGTAAAGACACATTCTTCAGTGTTGCTTAGTCTCCCAACCACACTTCATTTCTTGTAGACCATTTCAAACACAATATACTGTAAAATATACTACCAATGTTTTCAAGCACTCAAACAAAACACTGAAGTCCTTCTGGAATGCAGATCTTCACTGCCCTTATCCACAGTCACTAACACAAGGGTATAAAAATGCGTGCTCCCAAAAGGCTCAAAAAATTTCAGATTATTCCAGCATTAGTTCCAATAGATGCATCAGCTTGGCATTCAGGAGAAAAATTTAAAAATCAGAAATAAAGAACAACAGGGTTTCACGCTTCTCTAATTTTCAGAATCCCTGGTTGTATCTAAATGTCTACAATAGGCAGCACAATGTCAACCAACCTGTAAAGCTGAGCACGGTGCCCTACAGTGGTGCTGAGGAGCTTATGCCCACACAATGAGCATGTTGAGATGGATGCAATTACTTTTGATGGGGCCTAACCTGATCTCATGGGCTGAATGTCTACCAGTTCATTAGTAGCTGATCAGCAGGAGACGTAAGCCCATGATGCCAAATGAAGTAAATTAGGCACACCTCAGTTTGTTCTGATCCAAATAAAATTGGATTTGTGCACTCCATGGTGCAAAGTGTAGTGAGTGGGGACAATTGGAAGACTCCCTCCCAAAACCTTCTCCTGATCGGAACTAAAATGCTAATTCATGTTTACAAATGCATACATATGTACCCAAGTAACACTTAATCAAACTAAATCCCAACTTGTTATTTAACATCTGAATCCACAGTACCCTATGACAGCTTTTGGGACACAAGTTTGAAAATTTCTAGAATTTCATGTTAGAGATGTCAGTGAAAAAACAGAATCCTCCAAGACCTTTTTGAGGAGAAAAGACAGATTTATCTATGAGCAGTAGGGTCTATTATTCCTGTTCTGTAGCTCACCCAAACTGTGGTATCCACAAGAGCTAGCATGAATGCTTTGTACAATCGCATTGACAGCTGCTTGAGTCAGCAGGCAACACACTGAATCTCGAACTTTAATAGATCAGAAAAATAATACAGAAGTACCTGTATATTAATGTAAATTAGTTACTATGAAACCTTCTGTTCACACAATAAGCACCTGATCAAAATTTCTAGTCTGAAGGAGTCAGGAGAGTAAAGTAGCAAATTTCCTTAGCATCTGTCCTGATGGAGATGGATTAATGGTTCACAGGCAGGAGCCAGAGTTCTCAATCAGCTTGGTGCAGTTATGGGAATAATTACTACGGACAGGAGTGTTTCAGGGAAAATAGAGATCCAGATTAACAAATTGTCTGTGAATCATTAAGGGATAGGGCATGAAATGTTATTAAGCCATGGCAACAAAGGGCTTCCAATTATTTATGAAAAAAGTCAACCAAGAAGAACTGCTGTAGCATTCATTAAACTAATGAGGGGAAGCACCTTGAATTACAGTTTGAGAATAATACCTTGAGGTTAGAATGGAATTTGATGCAGCTCTAGTTTGATCTTTCTGCTGAAAACTATGACACTGTTTAAAAATTAAGTTTTATAAAAATCTGAAGTAATAGATGTGACTGCCCTTCCTTCAGAGAACAAAATGGAGAAAACATCCATAAAGTGCCTCTAGGTGGTAAGAATGTTGTAATCTGAAGTACTGCATTTCTAAAAAAAATACCAGCATCAAGTTAAATGATTTGGGTTTGATATTAATACACTTGAGGAAGAGAAGATGAAAAAAGGATGAAAAGGGTAAAGAAAAAAAAAATAAAAAAAAAAATCTAATTCCCACAACTTCCTAAACAGCAAGAACAAAAATGGATAACTGCAAATGGCCTGTTTCTGGACACTATGGTAACAGTCACTTCCAGCCAGAAGCTAGAGAAATTCAGCCATATTTGTGTGGCACTGCAGCAGATGAGGTAAACCCTGGCAGACCTGATGTATCTGTCCCACAGCACGTGCACAGCAGTACCCCCAGCCTCTTCAGCCTGACAATAGCATAGTGTTCTCAAGGGCCAGCCTGAATTTCCTTGCACATTTGATGTTCCCAACTTCGAAGAATTCAAGATGTTTCTGTCTCATTTTAGATTGCTAGCAAAATACCTCCAAGATCTACCAGAACACAGGCCATGTGTTCACATCCTTTTCAGTATGCAATTGTTACTGTATTTTCAGCATGTTCCTAGACTGGGGATCTTTTAGATTCCTGTTCCCATCCTTTCTCCCTGCAGCCATTCTTCACCATCCCCCCCCAGAAAAGTGAGGATTCTCTCAGCCTGGAAGCCTTGCTTCACATATTGTATTTTATCCAAGAGGTGAGTAAGTAGGAAACTTCCCCACAGCCTGCAACTGTTCACTCAGGAAGAAGTTTTCTAATACCAGAAACCAGTCATGAGTGACACAGTAAGATTCAATTACAAGACCAGAGACAAAGAATTCTGAACAATTTTAACCAATGCTAAGAATATAAGCACTGGAATGAAAATAGCAGGAGGGAAACAGGTTTAGAAAAGGTGAATTTTCCATGGACTACTATTTATCTGAAACACAAACAAAAATAAAATTGAAAAAAACATGCTCAAGTTCCAACCAAAATTATGTTCTTGTTATTGAAATCAGCAGCTTCTATTTTACAGCTTAGGCCATCCAGGAGATCAGACCAGGCAATCTAAGTAGACCATTTTTCATTTGAAAATTTTTGCACCCACGGCTCAATAAATTTATCATAACACTTGGGCAATTCTAGAGCAGGAGTTTGCTGAAATATTGTGCATGTCAGCTCTGAAATCAACAAGCCTGTTGTCTAACAATCAGCTGTAGTACAAGAATCACAAATAAGGTTTTTCATTCAGTCCCATGTCACAATCACTTCTGAGTTCCTAAAAGTAACAAAGCTGTTATTATTTCAGACAAGAGAGAAGGAGACAAGATCATTAATTTTTACAACTATTGCAAAAGTAAAGCAACCCTCCTGGATTCAGCTGAGTGTCTAAAAAGAATTTATTCTAACACCAGCCAGTGCATTTCTCAAACTTCTGTTGAGCTACTAAAGTCAACCCGCTTTAACAGAAGTTTGAAATCCATATATGTGATTTATCTGTTATGTATAATAGACATAACTATTTGAAGTTTTAACATTAAAACAGTATGTCCATTCTAAATAATATTTATTATTCACTCAGGCAATGCACAAGGAATGTTTCTGCAAAGAAAATATCATCACAAAAGGATTAAGGGTTTCTGAAGTCATAAACAGCTATAAGTTGCTGGAAATAAAGAATAAAGAAAGAAGGGGGGTTTCCATGATGGGTCATAACATTCATCTGTCAAGTCCGGTGTTCTGTTTCTGTCCTGTATCATATACCTCACAAGATGAAAGTCCTTCAATACACCTGTGTTGCTGTAGACTTTTTTACTTTGTAAATTTAGAAGAAACATTCCCTCAAATGGTTAAAATAACAAACCAGCCTTGAAAAATGAGATTTGATTAATTCTGCCTCAGCTTGAATAACAATAAAATGTTATCACAAGATTATCCATGCACACTGTCAATTCAGGGATGATATTTGGACAAATTTCACTACCGATGTATGTTTATTATCTCCACATGTTTTGGTAATTTTAGATCAGAATTGAGTTTGTCCCTTAAACCTTTAATTTTCTCCTTCATGAGCACACAATAATAATCTGGCCATGCTTTAAATTATTCAGTTATAATTTTCAAGTAAGTAGCATTTTTTATGCATCTGCTAGTATCAGTGAAAGATTAAAATAAAGTGTGCTGTGCTGCTACTGAAATATGCTTCAGTGTGCTTACAGTTTCTTGAAAGGGCACGAAATAGTATTAAAAATGAATATGACTGCTAGCTATTGATTGACAGAATCAGTATTGCAGAAAAAACATACTAAATTGGATTGTGCTCCAAAAAGAAACCAAGGGAAGAAATAAACACTTTCCAACAACAGGACAAACCTAGAATAAAAGAAAATATGCTCAAGTTTTCCAGAAAACATGATTTTTTACAAAGACTGAAAAGCAAAGCAAAAAAAACCCACAGCAGAATGATTTGACCATATCCCTTTAAGGGCCCAAGGTACTGCCACAAGTTGGATTATGATCTCAAATATTCCTGCTGGAGTGGCTGTTCTTCACATTCTGTGTTTGCAGCCCTCAATTTGATGGAGGAGAGAGCTGTTACAAATGCAGTGAGAGGACTGAAAATCTGGGTGTTGGATACATTTTTTATTTCTTTGTATTTTCAGTAGTCAAAAAAGAAAACCCCTCATCCATCACTTTGATAGAAGTCCACAGGGCATCCATTTATTCTATTCAGAGCGGGATGTGATGAGTTCAGATCTTTATTTATGTTCTTTCAATGCTTAGACATTACATTTTCTTGGCTGTTATCTAAGTGTTACTATTTATTATTAGTCCACAATGGAGATCCCGTTGTAGTGAACTGTGATACACTGACATATTTCATGTTTGCTGGTTATATTGGATTTATTGCAATTACTCTTGAAAGGGATAGTGTAATTTACTGAAATCTCATTGTGGGAAAGGGAACTCCTGCAGTAGGCTCTCACTGAATTTTCTATGAGGATGTGCTAAGATCTTCTATTCCAAGAGCCTAAACGATTGCCAGTCAGCCTAAGAATCATGCTTTACATAATAGAAAATGTTAATTAAAAAATGAGCAATAAGCTCATGGTAGATTTGTTTCATATCAATGGAGAGAGCACATGGTTATAGTTTTTTTAAAAAATAATCTATGCATTAAAATGAAATTCCAGGAAAGAAAATGAGGAAAAGACTTTAAAATAACCCTTTCTTATGAAATCAGGCTGTCTATTGAGATGCTTGGTTTCCAGAGAGGTGCTTTGCTTTGAGATGTCCAGCTGGTTATTGGATACCTCAGTGGGAACTTCTGACATGAGTTCCTGTCCTAGCTCTATACTAGGTCTGCTGAGCCCATCCTAAATTGGTGTATTAGATCGGCTGAGGACAGTTGGGGACCTCAGCTAAAGATCCAGTCTGAAAGCCCAAACAAAGGAAATGGCAGGAGCAATACCAGGAGACAGAGAGTTCAAGTATTTGCAGCTGGCTCGAGAACTGTGGGTATATCTGTCCCTGAAGGCCTGGTGCATGCTCAAGCACTGCCTTGTGATTATGCATGGTGATAACTGTCAGCGTGCTCCTGGCAGTTTCCAGGCAAGCCTTGGGAACAGTCTGTGGGTGAAGTACATAACTGAGGTTGTTTTCAAAAAGCAGTATGGAAGATGCCAGCCTGTTCTGGTGTCCAAAGTCCTTTGGGAACAAACCATGGGTGGTACTTGCCCCTAGAGCCAGAGAGGGTCCTTTCCTTTTCAGCAGACTGGTGGAGACCGCAGTCTGCAAGAGATACTACAGCTCCTTTACCAGCTCACACATGTCTACCAGTTCCTTCAAACCAAACCTCGTGAAACTCTCCCAGTGGAGAAGCCTGCATGTGGGAACTGTTCAGACAAGCAGTGTGGCCATGGCTTACTCTTCAGACCTTAACAATATATATCCCTGAACTGGGCCCTGACCCTGCCAAGGCAGCACCTTACTGAGGTCAGCAAGGGTGTATGTTGCATGAATATACTGACACGTATTCTCCTTAGACCAGTCCTTTACCCAAGCTGAGCTTCTGGATAAATATTGAAAGATTTAATGTAATTTAAAAAGATATTTGGTAAATTAAAAATGCTTGACATCAAAATGATCATACAGACACATTGCAGTGATCAAGGCAGTTTTCTTCAGCAATATTCATTACTGTTATGTTATTGATATTGTTGATGTTGCACCTGGGATGAATTTGGCTGTTTCTTCCTAAAAACGCCATTTGACATCTTATTGATAGTAATCAAGAGAGCATCTCATTATATTATCCCCTAGTCTCTTAACAACAGGAGGGAATAACCACCAGGGAAGGAGGAAAAGGCTAATCCATAAATTTCTCATTAGCCAAAAGAGAGAGAGAGAAACATTCACTTGAATAATTGAATATGTTTAGCATTAGAGACTGCAGTTAATCATGTTTACTTACCCTTACTTTTCCAATATTCACACAATGATACTGCATGGGTTTTAACAAAACATTAACAGCTATCAATATGCAAACTGACTGTTCAAAGGTACATTTAAAAATGCACATTTTTAAAACAACGAGAGAATACCTGTATTCAGAGTGACAATAAAAGCAATTAACTTTGCATATAGCACCATTATTCTGATTACTGATCAATAATAAGCAAAACTGAGAAATTAAGCTAAAGTGAATGATTCACAGCAAATAATTTACCCAATTAATTTGCTCCAATTTTCTGCTTGGGAGTTTAATTTTTTTTTTAATTCACTCAATGATTTGAAATTCTTTTGTTTACACAGACTAAGATTTACCAAAATGCAAAATCTATTCTTCATTTCTACTGTTTTATAAACTATTCAGAATATAAAAGAAAGCATTTAACTAGACAAATCCAGCACATCATTGCAAATCATTTGTGACATGAGAACAGCTTGGAAACGGAAAAGCCAAGGGTGATTCTGGTATTATAAAATTTTAGAGAACTTTTCTTAGTATCTTCTCTTATTCTTCTGTGCTGCAAGTTATGACCATTTCCTCTTGTCCTTTTCACCTTTCGTAGGTTGGTTGTTCTCTTGCTTCTCATGGAAGAACTTGAAATCAGTCCTGAAGCTGACTCAAGCTTTCCTTCAAGCCATTGTTTTCTAGGTTTTCTGGTTTTGTAAACTTTGTCATTGTTCTTCTATTGAGCAAACTACATCTGTTTGGAAATGCATTTCCCAGGCTAGCTTCTGTGTTCTTCCATGTTCCATGTTAGAATTTCTTAGGCATTTTCATTTGGCAAACCACCTCATATTTATTTCTAAATACTCTGATTTTCATTAGACAAGACAACTACTTTTCTAGAGCACAACTCGTATTGCAAGTGAGATAACTCGACAAAAACATCCATATGACAGTTCTAAGCAAACAGAATATATGACAGTCAATCCCATTTAACCCCTTCACCAAACAGCGCCCCAGATGCCAAGGTAATTTAAATTGCTTCACCCTTCCCTGTAAATGTTGTGTATGAATTCACTAAAGTGATAATTTTTATTGACTTAACATTCCAACTTCACGCCTAGCAGCTGAATAATCAGAAGTAGGAAGTACTACAGATGTACTTACATTACTCTATACCACAGACATATGTGAGCATGTTTTGTACAATCTCTGAGCTAAAACACCAAGTACATGCTCACAACAGCACAGGGTTAAGGCCAAGCCAGCCAGAATAGTGTTGGCAAAATGATCCATCTTCCCAGAACTGAAACAAGCTAGTTGCTGGCCAAGAACAAGACGCAAGCTGAAAATACACCCTACAAACATAAATGTAACCAAGCAACACATGGTGCTCTGGGTCTTTGAAAGCAGGTTGCATACTCCATCATTTTCATGTACTGAAAAGGTTGTTGTTTAATTTAAAGGTAATAAACTGACAATGTGTTGATGAATGATGGCCTTTACAATGCATCAGGCAGCTGGGTTAACACATTATTTTTGAATAGGTTTCTACCAAAATGGTGTCATTGACATGACCTAAGTAGCTGCTGATCCTGCCTGAAACCTATTGTATCATTCTTTCATGGAAATGTGACTATATAACATCACAGCTGCGACATGCTGTTTTACGGAAAATCCCAGATATTCAGGTCCTTTGAACAGTGTGTGTGACACTGTGGATCTACAGTGTGAATGTTTTCAGTTAATTTGATGAGTATCACACATTATTGAGACTAATATCTAGCATGGTGAGTACACTAGAAACTGTGCATTTAGTTTGATCTATTTTTCAAACATATTGGTGAAACAAACATCCATTTTCATTGCCACGCAGATCACAGTTAGTTCTATCTATGTTTTGAATTCTACTCAGAAATCCTCATCATCCATTCTGTGCCTTCAGAGCTGTATTTCAAAACTCTGCATAGTACAAATTAAAACTAAGCAAAGTCAAGATTCTGGTACTGGCAACTAATAGCTGTAGGGTCAAAGCTGAATTGAACCATACCTTCTTTAAGGTTTTTTTTCTTTATAACTTTCACTCTAACCTTTGCTCTGGAAGCTATGCTAAATTTCCATTTTTGATATGTGTTCTTGAAACAGGCTTTTTGCAGGGAAGTGAAAAACAAAACAACAAACAAAAAAACCCCACAACCACCAACTAGAAATGTATTCCCTTCAATATTTTTTTAAATAGCCTTTGAATATTTTTCCTGAAGAGTTATTTGCTTAAGACAATCTGTTTACAAGAACAGAGACCTGGAGTGTGCCTCCTGCATCTGCAGTTCCCTGCTCTGCTATTTTAGTTGTTTTACCCTTTTCATATAATCCCACTTATCAAGTTATCAAATACTATCTTAAGAAGTGTCGGCTTTCTTACCTCCTCCAATATCCCCACATCCAGTTCTATTTGAAAGATGTTGCAAAGATTATCCTTTCATTCTTAGGACTTAACAGATCAGGCTCTTTACATCTTTGGATATGAGAAGCCAACTGCTTGACTGGTCAGCCCACTGTCTCTTTCCTGAATGCAGGCTAGATTGAAAGCTGGTCTTCAACAAAGCTGACCAGAGCAGGACACAACAGTTCCACGTGACATCTTACTTGTGTCTTGAAGAATGGCAACAGTTCTTCTAGTTCTAATACATCTAACATCCCCCCTGATTATGTGTGCTCCTAAAATATTCTGAAAGAGAAAATGAAGTTTTTTTACAGGGTTGCTTCTACGAAGTAAGATGGCTCAGAAGATGTTGGTATCCCTAAAAATCTTGACTTATCTGGCTGCACAGGAAGAACTTCTATTTTAGTTGACCACATATGCAGATGGAATCTTTCAGAATAGCTGTGAAATTCATGCACATGTGCTAAATAATTGACCTACATTTCTGCTGTGCAGTAGGTGATCAGATTTTGATCACAAGTCGAAGTTTCACAAATAGATTGAATATTTTGCATGGGATGTATTTTTCTGTCACACTGAATCAACTTCATTATATAGAATCATAGAATGTTTTGGGTTGGAATGGACCTTAAAGATCATCTATTTCCAGCCCCCCTGACATGGGCAGGGGCACCTCCCGCTAAACCAGGTTGTTCAAAGTCCCATCCAACCTGGCCTTGAACACTGCCAGGGAGGGGGCAGCCACCACCTCCCTAGGTAACCTATGCCAGTGTCTCATCACCCTCACAGTCAAGAATTTCCTTCTAATATCCAATCTAAATCTACCCTCTTTCAGTTTGAAATGGTTTTGGCTCATCCTATCACTGCACATCCCTGAAAAAAGTCCCTCTCCAGCTTTCCTGTAGCCCCTTCAGGTACTGGAAGGCTGCTATGAGGTGTCCCCCGAGACTTCTCTTCTCCAGGCTGAACAACCCCAACTCTCTCATCCTGTCTTCATAGGAGAGGTGCTCCAGTCCTCTGATCATCTTCATGGTCCTCCTCTGGACTCATTCCAAGAGCTCCATGTCCTTCTTATGTTGGGGACTCCAAAACTGGACACAGTATTCCAGGTGGGGTCTCATGAGAGTGGAATGCAGGACCTTACACTTGGCCTTATTAAACTTCATACGGTTTGCATGGGCCCACCTGTCCAGCCTGTCAGGGTCCCTCTGGATGGCATCCCTTCCCTCCAGGGTGTTGACCACACCACACAGCTTGGTATCATCAGCAAACTTGCTGAGGGTGCACTCGATCCCACAGTCCATGCCACTGACTAAGATGTTAAACAGCTTCAGCCCCTGACTGTAGTCTAGCAGTGTTGGAGATGTAAAAGAGGTAGCAGTCACCGATAGAGCAGCATTTATCTACTATTATAGAATAATTGTTTTTAGGACCATCAGTGTTGATTAGTTTACATTCCAGTGATTCTTAAGAAATTCACTGCTTTGATTCCTAAAGTTGGTAAAGTTCCATATGTATTTTCCATAAATACAGAAACAGATTGTCCAAGAGACTGTAATTTTCTTACAGTTTGGCTTTCCACTGTAATCTGAGCTACAGCATAATATCCCTGAAAAGAAAGCAAGTCTTTAGAGATCACAAACAACCAATTCACAGTACAAGCGGTCATAAATAGAGCTAAATTCCCTTTAGTAATAAACTATTCATCTTTGTGCTTCATTGAGTTCAAAGAAAAGCATTTTTCAGAGTTTAAGCAATTAAGTTTACATTTATTTTCTCTTCTAGGAAGGAAGTTATCACAAAAGCATGGGATTAAGAAGCTGCTGTGCTATTGGAGGTATTCTCTGCATATGAAATTTCAATTTAGCAAAACATGTAAAACCCTAAAAGCAGTTAAGGCCCAATATGCTAAAACCATTTTGTTTTCACAGCATATTTATTTTGTATCATCACTGACCCAGTTGAATAGCTACTGAATTAGAATGGCCGAGCATTAGATTCAGTTCACAAAGTCTGCCCAGCACCTCCTACCAAACCAAACTGCCAATTAACTAGGCAAATGAGCCAAAGTACATTTTGAAACAATATATTAGTATCCTGAAAGGTGAAGAGGCTGTGTTCACACCAGAAATGCATTGCTTTTAAAGGGGTGCTGGGGATGAGACCTGCAATGCTCAATGGACCCCAGGGACAGATGTTTCCACACAGATGCAAGTGCTCCTGGCTGCTCACCACTGTCTTCCCTCCCTCCCACCCATCTCACCTGCAGACCAAGCTGCCTGTGAGGTCACCCCAATGTTGCCAGCACACACCAGACTACTTAAACAGCTCAAAAAGTCTGTTTTTGCTAAATGAGGCTTACATTGACCAAAACCAAGTCAGCAGCATTTGCACCAGCGGGTCTGAGAATTGCAATGCCCTGCAGAGAAAGCAGTAGGTAACCTCTGTACTGGTGGTACCCCTCCTTGCGTGCTTAGTGCACACAGAGCACTGCCAGCAAGGCTGAATTCTGCACCATCGTATGAGCCTCAAGCTCACCCTGTTTTTCAAATGAAAACAAGCTATAGTGACAAGAGTCCAGTTTCACTGCAAAATTGCCCTTTTACTTTGCTTTTTATCAGCACAGCTATCCAAGGCAAGATTCACACTCTGCCTCAACAGTCTAATTCCCTGGGAGCACGAATAATACCAGTCCTTCTGTGCCCTACAATCAGGAGCTAAACACAGGAGACAGATGGGATGCTAGGCAGTGTGTGTTCAGTCTCCGTTGTGTCAGTGAGCATATAACAGTGTCTCCCTCTGAAAGATACACAAGATGTAAAACCAAGATCACAGCCATTTACAGATATTGCTAAAGATCCCATAGCTCTCTTTCTAAATCCAAGATTGTTTATCTCGGTGTCTTGGCCAGATTCAGCCTCAGGTAATTATAGCTAGTCAACCTAAACTTCCCATAGAGATCAGACCAGGTTGCAGTGCAGCTAAGCAGTCCTTTGTTTCATAGCTTTTCAGCAGTGCATGAAATCATCCTGTACATGTTTTGAATACCTTTAAAGTTCGCTTTCAATATAAAAGGAACTGCACTGAGGTATAACCATCATTATTACTATCACACAGTTTCATGCTGGATTTAATGACTTTTCTACAGGTTCCAGAGTGTTAGAACTGTATTGACAGTCTATCCCACAGAAGGTATCTTTGCTTGTGTTGCAAAACAAGTTTTAAATCATGTCTTAGAGAGGCCAGTTAAAATTTTTTCAGAGATATTTAGTCATTTGATGACATTTGGTTTCTTTTACACTGTAATAAATGAAGTGCAGCTGAACTAGTTGCTTTGCATAGACTTATTTGTCTAATTTTGCACTCTTTTCAGATATGTGAAACAGCTGTGGCACAAGCATGATTGTTTATTTGCTCATGTTGGTTGCACATTGCTCTGGCAATAAATTGAACTAATAGACTTGGGCATATTTTCCTGTTGCAGATGGATTTCACCAGTCAAGCTGTATAGGCAGCCATCAAATACCCAAATTGATGAATACCCAAACTGGATGAAACACCAGTTTATAGGCAGGAGCAATGACTGGAGAAATTACTGGGGGAAGTGAACAATCTCACCAGGAATAGTTGAAGGAAGACAAGGTACTGATACTGTGATAAAGATGTAGCCCATTGAAAAAAAACCTCTTAATTTTAAAACAAGCCAGAATTTTGGAAATGCATAAGGAAGGAAATGGTGAAGCCTGTGACCTTGGTGTTATGAAATCAGTCATGGGAACCCAGCAGCAGTTGAAAGGCAGTTTCTGTTAGTCAGGGAGCGGCCTGTGGAGAACCAAAGCTCCTCATGAGTCTTTTCTGTGAGGAAACATGAAAACTAAAAATTCTGATGCTAGAATCCAGGCAAAAAATGTGGGAGCAGCTTAACTGGATCAAAAATAAAGATCTAAATGTCAGCCATGGAAAGGACAGACAGAGGCAAGAGAAATGTGGAAGTCCAAAGAAGGCTGTCACAAAAGCTAGTTAGCAGGCAGAATGACAGGCTGTCATTTATTAAATAACATTTTAAAGGGGTGCTGGGGATGAGACCTGCAATGCTCAATGGACCCCAGGGACAGATAATAATTAAATAATAAATTATTAAACAATAATTAAATAACATTTATTTATTCAGACACACGAATGTACTGCTGGAACTCTGAGATGTAGGGACTTCACTGTGGTTGAGAGCCATAAAAGTCTGAAATGGCTGTGAAACTTGCAAAGCAGCCTTGGTACTGTATTCAGTATAACACCGTGTGGGAAAAGGGTAACTGAGGTAGATGTGGACCTGGGGTTTTTAGAAAGACCTGTCTTGTGGGCGCACTTCAGAAAGACAGATATCCTGAAATGCTTTCAATCTCTTCTTTCTGTGTATTAGAAAGAAAGAAAAGTTTGATTTTGTATATGTACGCTAGGGTTAAAAGTAACTCCAAATGAGGAAGCCAGATTTATACTTTGTTTAGTGGACATCTTTCAGTTATTTTTTGTCACATCTGTAGCAAGAAGTTACTACACCAAACTCAATGAAAACCCCTGAGCCCACGCCCTCCCTTTCTCCCTGGTACAGGGGCTTGACAGCTGCTCATTTCACTGTGCAACCAAAGGTCTTGTCTCCTTTCAATGACCTGTCCTTACTGCTCCAGCAAACGCTTATGCAGTGACTGAGGATGAGATGTGGGTATGGGCCACAAACACTTGGTGCTCTAGAGCTGCTGTTGCCCAGTGCAGGGAGTCACCCCAGTGGACAGATGTCCTGCTTCAAGGTTACCAACACAGTTTCAGAAATTTGTCTCTGAACAAAGGGCACATCTGCTTAGCCACAGATCCTCCCTGGTGCCTAATGATGTCTCCTTACCAGTGCTGGCAGCAAGCACTCACTCATTTGTATTTTGTCAGCTTGTTTAGAAATTACCAGATGTCAGACTTCATGTGGCAAATGATCACAAAAAAGGCATTTTCTAATCAACCTCTGCTTCTTCCAAATATGTTATTTTAGGACTACCAACACAACTTTTGCTTAAATGACTAATTTAATGCTATTTTTAACTTTTAAAAATATTTTCTAAATGCATTTAACTACACGAGTATAAAATCCCATGGGGATATGCTTATAGTGGTTCAAGATATGCCTTAGTCCAAATAAGCAACACATACTAAGAATTAGCTAAAAATTAACAGAGAGCAAGCTGTGGTAGTTCACGGATTTGCATAGATCCACATACACAGATTTCACAAAACCTAAGAGGAGCGATCCTCATATACTTCACTATTAACTTCACCATTGCAGTTGAAATGACTGCTGAAAGCTGATTAAAGAGTCATCAACAATCACTTGAAAAGGAAAAAAAAACAAAGCAACTTTTTAAAAAACTTTTTTTCACTGTAGAGGGTGATAAGATTTTTTTCAAATTTTTGATCATGTTTTAGGAGTAAGTAGCAGTGGATGCAGTAACAGATCTCTGGTGGATGCTAAAGTATGAAATTGCCAGAGCCTTCTCGGCCTGTACCACCTTTTAAATGCAATAAATCCATCAGAAGTTTGCATGTATTTAAATTTCATATTTAAAGACAGAACAGCATTACTCAGAATTTTTTCTTAAAAAAACCCTCTTTTCAGTCGTCTTTGGTAAAGAAAGTTTGCATTGCTGCATAACATATAATAGATACATACACATCCTCACATCTTCCCAATCAAATAATTTGCTTCCTATTTTAACAAAAATATTCAAGTATTTTAATAAAATGCTAGGGTTCAAGTTGAATCATAAGTTTGTTTTGCATCCTTTCAATATAGATATGTATGGATATTTTCACATATACATTCAACTGAGGCTCATTTATTGTTGCTCTGATTCTATGGAGTGTTTTGTTAAATCCAACACACCTAGACAATGTACTCGTCCAATGTTCCTTTAAATGGCACTGGGGTATTCTGACTTATTGCTTTGGTTTGTCTACTAAAATACTTTCCTTAAATCAAAGTAACCTTTTTACCTCCAAATCAATGTTAAATTTAGTACAGTAGTTTTGCAACTCTAGAAAACAAAAAAAGTAGTTCAGGAATATTATCTTTCTATGCAGAAATCAGAAAATAAATCTAATAGGTATAATTCACCCCACCTTCTCCTGGGAAAAGGACAACTGGTCCCACCAATTAGCCACCAGACGCTTCTACCCTGCTGGCTCTCTGCTGGGACAGATGTACACTGATCATCAGGTGGCTCTTGATCAGCACCATGAACAGGTGGTGGCAGCCAGTTGTCCTACACCCTCTCTCCTTTCTACATAAGATGACAGGTGACACAAAACACAACAAAAATGAAATGACAACCAAATAAAAAATAATTAAAAGAGCACAGGCAAATATTTGCTGAAAGGTAAAGATTTCAGTAAATATACTCTTTATCCAAGCCAAACCAGATTTTCAAGCCTACAAAACACTGGAGAAATTGTACAACACTTACATGGTATTTTTGAATTCAAAAGATTTTAAAGTTTACCAAGCCAAAGATTTTATGCAAGTAGAGTATGTATCCAAAAGGATAAATATACTAACATCAGAATTAAGACTATTTACTATAGTTAAAGAATATCACATCAGCCATGAATGCCATTCACAGTATTTCTTTATGAGGTGTCAGTAATACACAGCCCATCTTTTCATCGGTGCTGCACTAAGCAACTTTAAGACTGGTATAAATCCCTGATTAAGAAACTAGGAATAGTCATTGTCCATTTACCCTATAGGGTAAAGAAAAAAGAAAAAGACCAAAAAACAAAGAAAGAAGTAGTACAGCACTATTCATTCTCTCCTTTTCCATTCCTCACTCTTCAGCACTGCCTGTCTCCTCCAAAGGCCAGAGGTGATTTTGATGTAGCAATGACACTGAAACACTGCTGCCATCGCAGCAACACTAAATTTCCCTGCTATTTTATTCCAAAAGGCTCACATAAGCCAGTGGCACTTATTCCTCTTTCTGTCCTTGGCGCCTCTAGAAGGGCTGGGGCTTTTTTCCAGTTTCTTGCCACTACACTAACATAATTTGCTTAAAAAAAGGACCAGCTCATTCCACTAAAGAGAAGTCAGTTTACTGATGGATTTTGACAGGGTCAACATAAAATACATAAATAAAATTGTATAGAGTTTAAAAATTCTGAACTTATCTTCTTAAATCTAACCAGCTTGATTTTTTTAAGCTAGCTCCTTGTCAGAGCCTGTAGTGACTACTAGAAATCTATGTGAGTTCAAAGGACCAGTGGACAAGTTCACAGAAGACAAATCCACCATAAAGGCTTATACAATCCTCCTGGCCCACAGGGAATGGCCCTGATCCACAGGGTGTTGGAGGGTCCCTGGGAAACAGTACTCTGGTTTGAGTTGAAACTTCTGTAGGTAAAGCCTTTTTAAAACAGAGCATGTATTGGACTACTCAGCAAGGATCTAAATCAGATTGGATACTTGGAATAAGACACCTTTAGAGAGGTGTAGCATGTATTTGAATATGGGCTGTCGGGAGGTATTCCAGACCATGCACAGAAAAGGCAGGCTGATGCACACATTCCAAGCTTCAAGGCTATGGTGTAAACTGTGTAGTCCTGCAAGGAACTGATTCAACTCAAGATCTTTTATCCACCTTGGTCTTCTGCCTGCCTTCACATTTTGATCAGGATTTCTAGCACTCTAAGCAACTTAGAGATTTTAATCTTTGCCATTTTACTTACGGCATTTTTGCTTTGTTCTGTTTTTAAAATGATCTACTTTCAATAACATCATCTCCTCCTTCAACACTTTGGGTAGAAATCAATCTCAAAGTTACATTTGTTTTAAGAACAGAAGAGATATAATTCAGTCTTGAGTCACATAACAGTTTTTTCCCCTTCATAAAAATGTCAAAGTTAAAATCCTTTTTATTTTCCTAGCCCAGCAGAGCTATAAACAGGATCCATAGACCACTGGAAAGGGAAGATGCCCAACCTTCCTGGAAGACATAATGCATGTTTCTGCTCATAGAAGTCACTTAGACACCAGTCTTAAAATCAGACATTGTTTAAGAATTTATAGTTAAACTATTTGAAACAGTAAATATATTTAACTCACTATGGCTCTTCCCACCTGAATACTTCAAAGCACTTTACTTAAGAAGTATCATAATTCCCATTTCTATGGAGACACAATTCAGCTTGTCTACAGCCACAGAATAGGTCATTTCTGGGACCCAAATACCTGGAATTATGGAAATTATAAATCACGCAGTTTAAGGGCAGAATGACACAAAGCTCATTCTGAGGGGGCTCTAAAATAAACTTCCTCTAATCTTTACCTGTGTTTTTCTCTGCACATAGACTATGGTGTGGCAAAGCAGAAAGATTGAGGGCAGTTTTTGGTTTTAATTTTTTAAGTAATAAGTAGTACAATTATGTCAAACACATGCCAGTAAAAACTTTATACTACAACTTCAAGTCTCACATAACTCTGCAGTTCAATTAAAGGCACACACATGCACACCAAAATCTGAATGTTACATCCACAAGTACTGAAATCCATGTGTATCCCTAATGGAATAAACACTGTGTGTACCTAAATATATCCACAATATTGAAACAGTCTCTTGCTTAGATGCACTTACGCCACTGTCAAAGTGCTCATATTGAGCAAGACATTTCTAGAGTAGATACCATTTCCCCCAACGTCAGACCTGTATTTCTAAAGTAGTTATGCAGCAAACTTCTCTGGATTTTTTACCAAGGTGATCCTGAAGAACCTGTGACATTACCTTTTTAGTTTGGTACTCCCAGATAGCTGTTAGGGGCAATCTTAGGTATTCTGGTTATCCTAACTACACTTTCAATTTCAGTTTTTATCCCTTCCATCTGCTAAGGAGGAAGGGGTAAAGTGATAACACAAATTTGTCTTTATTGTTGAAAGTCATTACCAGGAAAAAAGTGTTATCTTATCCTACATAGCATGGTAGATATATAAAAGCATTAGGGCTTTCTATAGGCTAGAATAACCAAAAAACTGACTACCTTCCAAACCAAAATAAAATAATTTTTTTTTAATGCAGGCTAGATTGTCTTGAGATATGTTTGTTAAAATCCTATGGGACTTGCCCATGCATATCTGAGTGTGGCCTTAGTGACAATTGCTTCCCCATTCCAATACACTGTGTTATCTGTTATCTGTATCTTCCTGTTTCTTTTTCTATATCTTCCTGTTTCTTTTTCTATCACACCTGAATCTTGGGGGACACCATAAAAAGAAGTGTAGCATGTTCTATTTGTTGACAGTTTCATTTGTAAAAGGAGGTTCAATAATGCTGTATCTGTGCTGGTAAGTGTAAATGGGGTCTTCCTGTCAATGGGATACCTCAGCTGCATTTCTTTTCTCCTCTCTTTGTGCCTAAAGATATAAGTTGAGAATGCAGAAAGATAAAAAATAAGAGCAGAAGGATACAAGTTACCCCTACCAAGTTCATAGAAACAGTGATCTGTCAGAATGTTAAACAAAGTAGAAAAATTCCAAAAGCTGAGATATTATATAATAAGATCATTTCCTCTTATTCACACACAAAAATATAATAAACAAAACGGTCCAACTCTCCTACTCTCACTCCATCTTTCTGGCTTAATACATCTCATAAAGAATTACTTAAAAATTATTAAAATATCTAATTATTTTAAAAATTAATATGTAAACCCCCCCAAATCCATGAGCCTAATATCTATCTATGTTCCAGGGACTTTCAAAGGAAAAGCTATTCAGGTAGAGACCATGTGCTACAACACCAGTGCTTATTATTCTTTTCTCCTTCATCCATTACATTCCCAGCTACATACTAATAGATTCCCACTGACCAAAGAGATATACTTTTAAGTTGCTGAGGTGACGCAAGGAGAACCTACACCCAGACCTCAACTTTTGTTGTAACTTAAGACCATTCAAGTGAGAGGTGATAGTCTAATGTTTGTTTCACAATATCCAGATTCAAATTGCTTTTAAGTGTTCTTGATGCTCATCTAAATATATAAAGTTAAAATTTCATAGCTTATGTAATTTGAATTTCAATACTTCTGGAAAACTCAGTAATAAAACTGTTGTCCTCTGCAGTCAAAACTATGCCTTACAGTCCCAGAGTTCAATTTCTAGGAAATGAATAATGATTTTGTTATTTGTTTTCCGTAAGAAGGAAACACTAATTAATAAGTGTGTTGCTTTGCAATAATCTAAATTTTGAGTTTATTGTGCACTGTTTTCAAAGTGATATGCACAATGCTTTTTTTCTTTATTAACCCTATCATTAATCCTGCAATGGGTTCAAGCTAGCTATATACAGGAACCATGGACTCTTCCTACTTTATGCAGTTTTTATCTGGATATTTAATAATGATTTAACAAATCCCTGTTAAAGATGACCATCCCTAAGAACCAAACAGTGTCCTCCAAAGCTGTCTTGTCCTGAAAAAATGTTCTTCCTTTAATACTTTGGATAGAGGACTCCTGAAAACTTAACAGCATTGTTAATAAATTTTAAGAAACTCAAACCATCTAACCAAACACTCCTGTGGAAAGGAAAATCCCTGTGTAGAATAAATAGAAACAATAATAAAAAAACATAATTTCACACAGAGACATTTTACCAGTAATATTTGCCCCAGATTCCATTGAATTCAGGTAATCTAAACTTCTGTCTCCTAGTGACTCACTTCCTATCCAAAATCAGAGAGGCTGGACCTACCTACAATAACAGAGGACCCTCTTTCTGAGGGGGAACTTACCAGACTCCTTTATCTGAATGCTTAATATACTTGCTTTGGGTTGTCTTTTTTTTCCCCTCTCATTGCCTTTTTTGAAAAAAACAAGATAAAAATCCTTTCAACAAGTTATTTAGCCACAGTAAAATATCCATGACCTGATCGCAACCACCACCATAGTCTAAGATTTTAATCAAAATAGATTACCACAGGTTTTTCTAGTCTTCTTTCTTCAATCACATATCAAATCTTCCAAAGAGAAGCTTTCTATTTTCAGACCATTTAAAACCATTACAGCTTTGAATCACCATACTATCATTAGTGGTCTAGTTGCCAATCACATATTATTGTACCATCCTCTTTGAATGGCTTAAGATTTCTGGTTAGCTTTCTGAAAGCACAACTTTTTCTTTGAAGTTTCTCAGAAAATTGTGTGTAGTTGTAGTGCAAAAATAAATGAAAAAAATGCTGGAAACAAATTGCTGTAGAAATACGGTCAGTGAACATGGGCTTTTCAAAAGAATTAAAGAAGTCTGGATATGGTAGCTACTGTCAGTATTATACTTCCTATAGAAGAGGAATTGAAAAGCAGACACACAGTTCTACCATTTAGTAGCAAAACCTACTAGTCCATGAAATCAGAAGCTGTAAGAAAGGAATGTTTTTTATTGTATGAAAACAGAACAGAATTGGAGCTTGGCTCTTGCAGCTCCCAGAGGGCATCAAAGCCTTGAAGCATTAAATTATAAATCTGCTAAATAAGCAGGTCTAATTCTGCATTAAGCTCAAACAAGAACACAGAACTTCTTTGAATTGGTTTGAAATAGCTTGATGATTCAAGATACTGAGAAACCTACACCTGTGGTAACTGCAAACACATTGCTCAAAACACACCTATGTCTGCCTCTGGTGTTTTATGTTCCACTTAGCAGAAAAGCTAACGTTAGATAGGAAGTAAATAAATGAGAGTCTCTGACATGCAGAATATGTCCAATCTACCTCTTAATTTTAAAAATTTTATTTTTATACTATGTTTACTCTCACAGTATGTGAGCAGGGAAATAATATAAGCAAGTAATAGGAAATTTAAACGTCTCCTCCCACCCAGTCCAAAAAAACCCAAAAACCCGTTGCATTTTTATTTTTTCATGAAATAAATAATTAGCAAAACTTATTGTTGGATCTAGTCTTTGGAGATCACAATTTCAGGCAGAAATCCATAAATATTTCTGTACTTGCAGAAATAATAAGAATCTTCAGGATTAAATTGAAGTAGGGGCTAAAAACATTGGTGTTCATTCCTGAGGATTAGGTAAATTTTCTCTGTGAGTGGGTTGTTCAATATTGCCCAGAGCAAGGCTTTTACCCTCTTTTGTTGAGTGTTTGGTGCTGCTCTCAAAGAAACAGTAAATAACTGAAATAGTACAGAAGTAATTTTAAACAGGTGTAATTTATAGTAGATCAAACAATTCAAAAGTGGAAAATGGTATTTTAACCGTACAGTGAGATATATATGAGGCACATCAGAAAGTCACAGAACTGGATGTGTATTTTCATCTGTATTAAAAGAAAATAAAGTTACTATCTACAAGTGGCAGAAAGAAAGAATGAACATAAAAGAAAAATATATGAATATACAGAAATTGCTACAACAAAAAAAAAGGCAAAGTCTTATCTATTCCTAGTCATTCAAGAAGTATCAAAACCTTTACAGACTGGCTCTCCACAACTCAACTGGGAGAGCCACACACCATTCAAGGTCCCATTATAGCAGCCCATTGAAAGAAAAAGCCCAAATATGTCAGCAGTCTAGTGCAGGTTTATCCTTAAGAAAGTGGGGAATGCTGTCTGAGTAGATCTTCTGGATTGAAAGAAAATTACCCAGTTGACAGACAGAAGTCACTGCCATGAAGGAAGTAGATTAAAGGAAAAAAACCCCTGATGACTATGAAAGAGAGGGACGAGGAAAAAGTCTCAGTGCCCTCCTGAGTTGGCCCTGAAGAGCTCAGCTGTTTCTAAAGGTGGGCTCAGATTGAGTTAGGGTAGAGGTTTCCTGCACTTCTACTGCATTCTGCCTCAGCCAGTCCCATTACTGGTGTATGGAGAGCAGCTGGGGTATCCATCCTTGCCTACTCCCTCCTAGTTTCCCCACAGCACTGCTGACCTGACAGGGAGTAGCCTTCCTTGCAACAACACTGACCTCAGCAGCTACAGAGGCAGCCTCCCCATCACCATGTCCAGCACTCCTGCATGCCACCAGCGCAGCTCTCCATACAATCCTCCCCACTGGAAGAGAGACTACATGAAATATGTCATAGGAGCTGACTGAGGACACACCACTATAGCACTGAATAGACTGTAAAAGAAACCACTAAAATAAATAAGCCTACTGAGAAGCCTGGGGAATAGGAAGGACAGCAGGTGAGTTGCCAAGTGTGACCAGTAGCTGCAAGGCACACAAAATACTTAATTCTCCAGTTCTGTAGGCATGGTAAGTCATGATGTCTGGTTAAAATGGAGACAGCTGCTGAAGCCAAATTTTTCTGATTGCAGGAAGGCTTCATAGGCAAATGTTTACTAAATCGAGTCCAAAAATAAGCAGTGCTTTTTTTTAAGAGTGCCACAGGGTTTTGAGAAAACCAAAGGTAACTGAAGAACAGTGAGAACAACATCACTAAAGTTAGCTGCAAACAGACATGGTGATAACTACTTTTTAATTGGCCAAGGATAAAGTGATAAGATGCCTTGAGATACTTCACTAACATATACATACATATATATATATGTATACACTGAGGATCTGTCTGCTGTACAGCATGAGGTAGAAAGTATGCAAGTCTCGATTAGAGTTGCCAAAGTGTTACATGACTAAATAGAGACCTCGTGCTTTTAGAAGATTTTCTAGTATTTAAATCCATGTGATTCAGTTTCTGAAGTGGGAGGAAATAATTAAGTTATTCTGAAGTAAAAAGTACTGTATTTTCATAGGATATAAAACAATAAATCTCCTTATATTTACATATGAACAATACCTCATCTCAGGAATATTTGCCCAGTTACTGAGGAAGGACTACAGCAAACATTTAGAAAACTACAAGTTTTCAAATTGGCTAGATGGAATTGGAGCTTTTTTATTCTTCCCATCCCTACAGAAAGGAATTTTAACTAGACTTTTTTTTAAAAAAGGAAGGTAAATTTCATATTAAAAAGTTAAAAAGCAGTGTATTAATAACACACAGTAGCCAAAACTTGCATACAAAGACTAATTTCATGGTATTGTAAACAAACCACTGGTCTGGTGACCTAGCACTTCTGTATCCAAATTAAGTCAGTAAATGGAATTAAATGAAAAATACATAGTAAGATCTATGCTAGCTACTATCTGCTCTATTTGCTGTACTCTGCCTTATTTAGATACCAATTCTGGCATTATGGTAGAGAATATAGTCAGAATCTAAGTAAAGTATCAAGAAATACTTACTTCTAATGATCAATGCACATCAAAAATAGTCTTAAGCCAGAGAATGCTTTCTTTTTATTAATACCATTAGTAAAGTGTGGAAAGTATGCATTGTCACATGTCCTTCATTTGAGAACTAACTTTCCATTCACTACAGCATAAAGAAATACTGGATTAGACACATACTTCTCTGCTACAAGTCACCTGACAGATGTGTTTGCTGGTACTTTAAAAGCTGCAACAAAAACATTAATCATCCATATTTGTCTCTTGCCTTTATCAACTAACACAATTTGCTAATGTAGAGTACTTGGCAATAGTGTTAGAACAGGCAAGACTGAACTATTTTGGATATATTATTTGAAAAAGATAATTAAATAAAAGATTTGTTAGCAGTAACAATGCAAGCTCTTTTTAAAATAGTACTTGTTAAAAATTACTGTTCAACAAGAGGCAGAATAAATATGTTTTATTATTTCACTCTTCTCATTGTAAATGGTAAACACCAAAGATGCACTAAAGCCTGTTATTACTCAGGAAAATCTCACTGTACTTTACAATGTTGCTTTGGACTTGTAATGCAGTACTGAGATCTGCACGAGACCTATATAAATAAATCTCAAATCACCCAAAAAATGCTTGGAACTATGGGACGACACTCATAAGGACTGAGAATGGTTTTGACAGATTTGGACTCAGAAGATTTGTTTGTGATCTGTTAAGCCTCACTTAGTTTACAGACATTTTACAGGAACAATAGTTTGATGTATTGAATGTTTTCTGTAAATATAAATACTTCTAAGTGAATGTTAAAATTAATTACTGTTTTAAAAGCTATTTATAATGATCAAATGCTTGTTCATGGACAAGAAAACCTAGGGATCTGTCTACAAAATAGGAAGAATA
Organism: Aegotheles bennettii; assembly: GCA_013398125.1. NCBI lineage: Eukaryota > Metazoa > Chordata > Aves > Caprimulgiformes > Aegothelidae > Aegotheles > Aegotheles bennettii. The sequence continues at coordinate 106,800 of VZRW01004276.1, read as the reverse complement.
TTTTATTTGCACAATACTACATAGAAACAGGAAGGATGAAGTATTGAAACACAGTAAGACAGGACAACTACCTTTTTCCTTATTTCATGTAATAAATTATTGCATATTTAGTACACATTCAAGGTTTCTAGATTTATTATTGTTTAAAAGTTTGTAACTTTGCTTAGGATGATTTGCTAGCGTTTTCACACAGAAAAAAATACTTGTTCTCTGGTGGAAATACAATGATGCATTGGGTTCTTTGTGTATTTTCTGTCCTTCTAGAACTACAGTCTAAACTATTAACTCATACAGCCATAACTGTAGGAAAAATTATTTGTCAACACACACAAACACAAACTTAGCCTCTCAGCATAAATATTTGTAAGTGTTGGGGTTTGCCACATGAATAATAATTTTCTGTTAGATATGTTAGCAAATGCAACTCTATTTTAAGATGGTTTATAAAAATGAAACAGCTACTTTTTTTCATATTCTTATCTTGACACGGAGAAAAGCCATGATTTTGAATCCTTAACATTTGTTCCCGAGAGCTACTTTTACAGAAAGGAGAATTGGGGGACACACATGCATAAAAAAATCTTGCAGCATCAGGGCTACTGCTGGTATTGAGCTGTGCATCTCAAAAGCACTCCATCATTAAATCATAACTCCAGTTTTAATGATTTGACTAAGCTTTTCTCATTGAAAAAAATCATATTCACATATCAATTCAAAAGCCAGTAATAAGTGATTACAGCCCCACACCCAATTCATTAAAGAAAAGCTAAGTTAAAGGAGACAGTAAGCAGGTTTGCCATCTTAAACAGCTCTTCCCTTAGAGATTTTGAACAAACCTTTACACCAAAGACTAGATTTTGCTTCAGTTTGCCAGCATATCCCAAGGCAAATTGTCTCCCCAGTCCCCCTGAAGCAACAGCTGTCTTCTAGGTCTGAAGATTCTGACTTGCTTGCAGAAACAAATTAAGATCTGACATTTAGGGAAGTTACTGAACACACATTTCAGTGCATTCAACCTTGTCCCCACAGACACTGCCCCCACCGCAGCAGCTGCTACTACTGTAAGGTGATGTCTGGCACTTTAGGAAGAAGGGACAGGAATGTCAGGAATGAAGGAGAGGAAAAAAAACAACGGGAGGTGGCTTTTAATGTGTTAGCATTTGTAAACCAGAATTCCAGTTTATCTGAAGGCAAAATATAAACAAAACCTTTAAGATGAACTTTGTATTTTTCAGCATATGGCATTTTATGTGCAGAAAACTGTAAGCCTATTATGCTGACACAAATGTAATTTAATAAGTTAGATTGTTTTGCTATTAGGCTAAATATTACGTTCTGTACAAACCAACGATGCTAAGGAATCAAGACACTTTATTTCTTCTCAATTTAATGGGACGTTGGCACTTGGATCCCCTAGGCATCTTAATGTTCATGTCTACTGTGTTTCAGAAATGCATTTCAACCTCTGAACTTGTTTTGGATACAGGTAAAATACTAAGTAAGCACAATAATAAAAATCTATGAATATATTTCTGAGCATATCCTCTAGAGAGCTTATAGTCACAGGAAAAAAAAATAAAAAGCTGAGGAACAGATCTTGGCACAATCTAACCTAAAAGGTTTTTACAGCACAGTAGTAGGTTGTACAGATGAAAGAATATATTGTAAATATAATTCATCTGGATTTAACAGGGTCTTTATCATAGTATCACACAGAAATCTCACAGAAACTGGCAAAGAAATAGCATACTACAGTAAGGAGTAGATGGTGATGGAAAACACCACCACTTAGTACCAATGAAGTCACATAGGAAGATGAAAAGGTGCCATATGAAGCCTCCTTTTTACCAATGCCAGTACTATTCAATATGCCAACACAGGACCTGGGGCAAAATTTAATCTCAGTAACATTTTCAAAGCAGCAGCAGAGATTACTAGGAAGTTATGCTCCGATTTATTTCCACATCTTATGTTTTTACACAGAATTTTGTGAAATTTTTGTCTATTCAATATGGAAAAAAAATGAAGCAAGGTATCAGTTCAGAGCAGTGAGAGGCATTTAAGGATTATCACCATGTCACTCTTTTTAAGCACACGACTCCTGGTATACTTTTAAATAAAGGAAATCCCATCTTTAATGGACAGCACCTTGCAATATTGGAGGCCAGTCTAGTGATTATCCCTGATAAGCAAATACGAGGTGAATACACAGCACAAATACTAGTGCAACAAACAGCTTATTAGTCTGTGGTGATATATTTAATAACTTTTTGCTGACATAGGCAGACCATTTAGTTTTTGCAGTCATATTAGTTTTGTGGCTAACAATCTTACCCCCTGAACTGTCCTTCAGGAGAACTGTGTAGCACATGCACACACAGTTAAATTAGCTTAGTGGTTAACAACCTTACCTCCTGAACTGATAAAAAAATCAATGAAGAGTTATATTGCTTGTATAACTAAAAAGCCATCTTTAATGCATAACAAAATGTAAACCTACCAAAATATATGCTACAGTAAAATGGTATATATCGAATAAGCTCTGAATATACACATAGATTCACCTTAATAATGAAAACAATGTATTTCTAGTGTGGAAGAAGAGTGAAATTATACTTTTTTCCCCCCTCATATCTGTGTAGTCTCATTATATTGTGATCTTCAGTACCACAGAGGTAGAGGTGAGCTTGTAAATACAATTCCCAAAAAGTGTTCAGCCATAAGGTTGTTAATTCACCACTATTTTAAAATTGTTTCATTTTTCAAACATTTTTCAGTTGAGGAAACAGCTTTGTAAATATTTGTCATCTAGTGCTTGCCAGGAATATAAAGTTAATGTGGATGATGGTAGTTAGTGAGTTTAAATCCTAGGCAACCACTGCTCATTAGTTTCCTATATAGAGTTTCCCATTGTCCAAGAAGTGTTACTCATTGAAAATTGAATTAATCCATTTTTATTAAACATGTTTTGAATAAGTCACCACCAACAAATGGAAAACAGACCTTGCATGCTTCTCCCTTTGATCTTTTTTCCTTTGCATATTGCTGCCTCAGACTATATTATATATACATTATATAAGCAGGCTTTTTTGTTTGATCACTGTGTAATACAGTCTGTTTGAGGACCACATACACATTCTTTTTTTGGCATTTGACATAATGGTGCCTCAATAAACATGATCTAGAGAAAAATTATGTCTTATGCCATAGAAGCACTTTAAAATACTCACCTGCTTTGAAAAAAGGTTCATTTTAAAGCCTTACTGATTTAACCTGTTCAGACGCAATAAAAATCCAAGAAAAAAAAAGTTAATTACACATGGCAGCAACACTTATTGCCACTGTTTTTCAGAGTTTGAAAACAGGAAAAACATCTCAATTATTAGGAAAATTATTTTGCCAATAAGGTTTGTAAATTCACAACTCCTGCAGAATTATAGTCAAGACTTCACATACAGGTGGAAAGGAAAAAAAAAGATAATAGTGAATAATGATAAGTGTGTGCATATCATAATGCATATAATCATATGAATTTACATATTTCTAGCAGAGCTTTATGTTCATGAAACTTTCCTAAGCGTTATGGATAGGTGTCATGTGTTGACCCCAGCCAGCAACAAAGCACCACACATCTAGCTGCTTGATTACTCCTCCCTACCCCCTTGGTGGCATGGGGAGGAAAATAAAAAAAAGTAAAATTCATGGGTTGAGATAAAGACTGTTTAATAGGACAGCAAAGGAAGATATAACAATAATAATAAAAGAATATATGAAACAAATAATGCACAGTGCAGTTGCTCACCATCTGCTAGTCTCCAGGCAGCAATCACCACCCCCCAGTCAACTCTCTCCAGTTTATATGCCAAGCATGACATCGTATGGTATGGAATATCCCTTTGGCCATTTTGGGTCAGTTGTCCTGGCTGTGTCCCTTGCCAGCTTCTTGTGCACCTTATTCTTACAGCCTATGTGCTTTTGAACTTATTTAACCTCAGACGTAGTGTTAACCCAACCATTAGCCACTGAGCTTTTTTATAATTCTGTCTGAAACCCCCAAATCTAACAACATTCTTGCATTTCTTTTAGAGATAGGATGTTCTACAATAAACTGAACAGAACAAACTTCTGAGGATTCGTAATGGGAAGCTCAGACCCCAGCTCATTAAATATAGTGTTAGATTACTTCAGTGGTTTGCCCTTTTTATACTGTCCAATATTTTCCCCCCACCCACTGTTTTTTTACATTCAAGAACCAGTAAAATAGTCTCAACTCAGATCTTGTCAATAGTGCTCACACTTATTTCTCATTTCTTTTTTGGAAGTTCATCAGTGATGACATTTAAATCTTTCTGATTCAGCCATCCCATGCGTATAGCCCTCATTCTATGTTCTGAAATGTATAAACTTACACATGGAATATTAAATCACGTGCTGAATTATGATCAATTAACCCACAAATTAGATTATGCTGTAATAGTAATCTGACCTACCAGTTTTTGTTGATAATAGTACTATTGGCTCAAAAATTTTTCTGAAGGGGCCTCAAACCTCTGGCTGTTGACACCACATATTTCACAACTACTTTTGACACGTCAGTGTTGCAGCTTTCAACCCAGGTAGAATGTAGTTTGATTATTGTACATAACAAAACCTTTTTTTTAAACAAAATGCATTTATAGAAATTTAGCTGTATCAGCTCTATTACATCAATAGATAACATTTTATCAGCCACATCTCTGGTTTTGATCAAAACTAAGTGTGTGACAAGTCTACAATTTCTGATACCAAACCAAGCATAGCAATGTTATCATCTCCTTCAGAGTAAGGGTTGTCTTTTTTCACAGGTTAATATTACTTTTAAGCACAAATAGTGAAACATCTCTTTGGTTTTCACATCACAAGAAGGAAGGTAGAAGACTAACATGTCCAAGAGAAAGTTCAATAGCTTACTAATGTTCTGACAACCCAACTGTTATCCTGCAAATTCTAAAAATTCTTGATTATTTTTTGGCACTCCTTACTTCAATGGGATCTCTGATAAAAGATGACTTACAAAGAAGTCTTTCTAATGATGACTTGTCCACAATACAATAGGGAAAAACATAGGCAACAGAAAAAAATAATGCATTCAAGGCCAGATTATAGAGTTTTTTCCCTCTTCCCCATCGCCTTAATATGGAAAATCCCTGATTATTTCCAAGAAATTATACAAGAAATTAATTCAACAATTATTTTCATTATGCTCCAGGCTAGCTTTGTCAAAATTTAAGTGATTATGCAATATGCCCAGAACTGAAAAGCTCTGCTCTCAGTTTGCAATTTGGGCCTCTTTTCAGCATGCACAGCAGTTTTTTAAAAACCAGGAGTACTCTTCAAATTGCTTTTGTGCTCTCCAGCATATGATTAATGAAATGATGAAATGGGGACTTTCAGTGAATATTGGTATATTTATATGAATGTTTCTTGTTGACTTTCCCCAAAACATCTCTCAGCACATCCCATGAAAAGGCAGAATGAGAGAAATATCCTTAGTTTTTGTTGTGTCTTCAAAAGTTCTTTCCCTGCAGGGAATATTTTTAAAGTTTCAAGAGGAAGTATGCACACAGCTCTTTCTCTTCTCATTTTTAAGATGTGATTCCACATGCACAGTTTTGAAACTCATCCCCAAATACTAAGATAATTTTCTTCCTGCTAAAAGTAGTACAGAAAAAGCAATTCATGATACATTACAAGTATTTAGGAAAGACATTCAATTATATTGTTGTATGCAACTCCCGTAAAAAAATTCTTAGAGAAGCCCAAAGACAAATATTTAACATAATTCATTTTGTATTCTGAATTTTTCTTCCTAGACTGTTGATTGATTTAGATTGAATAAGATCCAAATTTAAAACTAATTTTAAAATATTTTTTCTGGTTTTGGGTTTGTTTTTAAAAGTATTTTCCTCAAATCCAAAGTACTATGGACAAAACAAATCTCTGGTTCTCCATTGTTATGCAGGAAGGCAGACTACAATCTGACCTAAAGTCAATGGAATTCTGCATCAGCAAAAAAATTTGTACCTGTGTAGGTTTGGGGTACAGAAGTACAACTCCTATACATCATCTGTTAGCAGTAGAGATATATCACAGTAAAGTCTTTTATTTCACTTGTGGTGATCAGATCACACCACAAAGAAATCATGTAATATCTCCATTCTACAAGTGGGAAGATGGAGATAAAAAGGGACAAAGTAATTTGATCAAAAATACCAAGCAGAAAAATGGCAGATACCCAGGCCAATGCCCCTTCCATTAAGAAACTTATCTTTCATAGAAAAGGGCATGAGTTTAATTAGGGTTGACTCCCCTCATGCTCCATAGTCCTAACCACCAAGGTATAATATGCCTGCAACATGTTGGGTAGTAGCATACCTGTGAGGCATCTCCTTAGTTCTCCTTTGATGCATTACCACTGAGCTTCACGAGTCTCCTCATAGCCCATAGGGCTTCGCAGAGCAAGGTGGCATATCAGATCTCATCCCCACAATCACATCTTACCTCCTCTTCAGCCAGAGCTAAATAATAACCAGCACACAACCAACATTAGCCCTTTGTTTTCTCCCCACTCAAACTCCCAGATATTTAGGGGTGCTCTCAAGAGCTCTGACTGTTATAAATGAGCTCAAAAGGTGAAGACTATTGCAGAAAACAATCTAGGGTCATCTATTTTTTATACTTTTAGAACTTTGCCTTAAGCACCTGCAGCGACCTCAGTTCAGGCAGCACAGCAAACATAAGGTCATAAAGAGAGGACTGGAACCAGTCTTTCCTTTGGGAGAATAAATATACAGAAGGAAAAAATTATATAATATGTAATACAAGCCAAATGGTTGTTAGCATTTCTTCACTATCAAAGGTGACATATCTTGCAACTTCACTAAGCATCGTATGTTAGTGTTCACTGTTAAAGCTTCACCACTTGGAGCCAAGTAATTTAAAAATAAAATAAAAATAGTCTTTTCCTGCATGTTTTCATTCAAAAATTAAAAGGCTGCAATGATAGAAGGCAATTATGTATAAAAAAATCTGTACAGTATTAGGTACAGATCCCAGTTTTACAGTCTCATTACATTTAAATGCAATTTAGAACTATCAGTGCTGGAACAGATACAATGTAATTCTGAAATGGACTTATGTGCTAAATAATTCACATTTGCTTTTGGTTGAGATGGCAGGAAGTTATATTCAAGCTGAACTGGCAGAAACAGTGTTAAAGCTGTCCTCCAAACAGCCAGATGTTTCTGCAATTAACTAGCAAGGATGGGTGGATTACTGGGTGATCCATGCAGCAAAGTTAATGAGTGTCATTACTAGCAGATACACGAGTCTAGGGAGGTGTCAAGGCTGTAAAATTGCATAGAAGAGAGTTCAGAGTGGACGGTGTCTGTGCAGAAGTGAAGCTATGTGCATTCTAGAAGCCAGCAATATCTTGCTTGGCATTTAAACTGACTGAAACAAGTCATATTTTAATCTGTATTTATGTGCCTAGAGGAAGCCTTGCTTTATCCTATTTGATCCCAGCTTAAAGCAACATTATCATTTACTTCAAGATATAGACAGATAAAATTTGTTTATGGACACAGTCCTGCTCACAAGCAACAGAGGGGTTTTTCCCTGATATTTCAGTAGTCAATAAAATTCTTATGATCCCAGATTTGTCTTATACACACACAGAGATCTGATTTATAAGTTTTGATTTAAAAATAAGTCACAGTAAAGAAAGTCAGAAATAACAGCTTCAGTAAGTTATGTATACAAAACCTCACCAGCTATTTTCCATTCTTTATCTTTCATACTTGCATATCAATCCAAATACACATTTTCAGAAGAAAATTGAGTTCTTTCCTATATTTTTCTATATAACAGACAAAGAGTGTCTTACTACCACCTTGATAACATTTTTCATCTGAGCTTCTCAAAGTATTCTCTAGAATGGCAGACTAATGCCTCCTCACCAGTAGAGAAACTGAGCTTTCAAGTGCCAGAGATCTGAGGACTCCAAGTGTGTAATAACACAAGTCCAATTTAGGACAGGTCAGACAGGAGCTATGATCACAGGGAGAGAACATTCGAACAGCATTTTCTCCCCTACTCCCCTGTTTTCTGTCAAGTGCTTGCAAAGACCCAGCCTATGTGCCGTTTCAGAAGAGAAAAACGACAACAAAAAAAAAGAAAGGACTCCCTCATGCACTTGCCACCTACCAAACTTCAAGGAGTCAAACAGTAACTAGTGTGGCAATATGAAGAGCTGGCTCTCACTTGTGCCCATAGGAGTGGCACACCCAGTGTTAACTTAGCACAGAAGTGAGCAGTTGGAAACAATCACAGACTGTTAGATTTTAGTCAAAAGGAATGTTCTTTTAACTAGATTAAAACTTCTTAACCAAGCCTCTCAGATCTTAAATATTAATGATTTTACCACTACATAAGGCAATCAGAATAAACCGGTGAGAGAGTGAAAAATGACACCTCACCCAAGTCTCCTAAGCACCCTCTTGTCATAATAGTTCTCACATGAAAAAAAAATCCTGGTGAAAGGGAGACAGAGGCAGCAAGTCTTCAACAAATACTACAACAAAAACTTGGAGCGAGAGCATGGAAGGTTGGGTGGGATGGAGGGAGGGAAGTTCTGTTCCCTTAGTTGAAGTACTAAAAGTTGCTAAAGACTATTTGGAAAGCCCCAGAAACTAGAGAAACTTAACATAAGGTTGTATCATCTGATGTTTTCTGTCAGAAAGATTGCTAAGCTGTGTGAGAGCATTCAGTTTATTCACATTGTGATTTTCAGAAGGTCCAGAGAAAAATATTGGTCCTTGAGTGGTTCCAATGTATGGTACCACTTGAAATCTGACTCCAGAAACTTTTAGTGGAAATCAAGCCCTTAACCAAGGGCTATTATGACATTTGGGACAGACAGATATGAAGAAAAATGAAGTCACAATATCACAGCATTGGAATGTAGAGCTAAGCCTGAGAAACCACATTCTGCAAATATTCAACACACAGACAGTACTTGCTAAGGATTCCCCTCCACTGAGGGCTTCACTCTGAAGCATTACAGAGAAAAATCCCACTAATAACATTTTCTCAGCAAACAGACACTGGCCAGGCTAGACTTCTCTTACCTGGCATTCATCCCTGGATGTAGACAAAATGCTTAGAAAATCTAAACCAATGCCACAACACTACAGTTTTGTCTTCCAGTTATGCTGCTAAATCGCAGGAGGACAGCCTGCTTGAACTTACATGAAGCGTTTGTGGAGAGAACTGCCTACAGCAGAGGCAACCAAGGGGAAGAGGATGATGAAGGGAGCCAGGATTTTCAGCCTGCCTGTGGTGAGTGTCACTGCTATGAAAATGGAACCGTACAGATCTCTCTCATGCCTGACTGTCATAAGAAAATGGGTATAAGAGAGGGCCATGTAAATATCAGCTGATCAAAGCCTCTACAGAGCAAGGATCTGCTGGTACATCAATAGTCAAACAGTTCTCTGTTATAAGTATGGGAGAAGTTTCCCTCCTACTTGTCAGCTTCAAGTGCACCTTCCCACTCCGAGCAGTTATTTGGATAAGCACACCATACCACTCCTATAACAAGCTCATGTTTCAAAATTCACAGAAAGAGCTAATGGAAACAAATATATCTAACATAGCTCTTCCAATTTCATCTTAATTTTGTCACCTACATGACACTTCCAGTAAGTAAATCATTTCAAATGGGAAATCTCAGATGGATTAGTGTAAGCTTATTGATTGTCAAGATAATAATTCTGAGGCACAGAAATCTGAAACCTCTTGACCAGAAAGGGGTTAGAAAATACCTCTTGCAGAAGTAGGCTTTTATGAAAAGATAATTTAGAGGCTTCAGGGCAATAAAGACAAGTTTGAGAGAAGTTATGATCCATTTTTACATTATATTACCTCTTAGTCCTTTTTCCTGAAATAACCTGCTTCTCCACCTCACTCTACTGCAATTTTCCTTCTTTTCCTCGTCTTTCTTCAGAGCAGCAAGAGAACAAACATTATAAATTATTGATGTGAGCAATACAGAAATCTCATTAGGAGAATTATTTTTTTCCAGCAAAAGCTCAGGAGCCAGGTTGGACAGCAGGAGAAAGCCTATGCAGCATGGGTAGGCATGTGCATAACCATTTGTAGCAGCTCTGTACTTCACACTGACTTTCAGAAATCAGAGACAAGTGTCATGAGCAGTAATCTGGAGTAAACAAATTCCACCAGAAAACAAAAGAACATGAAAGAAAACAAAACACCAACCCCTCAAAAAAAACCCAACCCACATCTAGAATATTCTTCATAGCCATTTGAGTGATTGTTACACTGATCTAGACTCCTTGGGGCCCAGTCAAACCCAGATGAGAATGTCAGTGAAATTAGATATATTCTTTCTAGTCATATATCAATATCAGAGATATTCTTACTAGTGGTTTTTTTGAGTTCTACATTATCAGAGGAATCTGCTCTTTGTATTCTTACCAATGGAAAAAGTTTTTGTTCACCTGTTTTCCTTCAGTGACCCAGCCTGCATCAAACATCCAAGGCTTAGTGCCTCAAGGCTTTAGCATTTCATTTTTGTCTTGCGAAGTGACAGATACAAATGTCCATGTATATCACTTGAGGCCATATTTGTACCCAAGAGGACCCCTAGAAGGCCAGGATACTAAAAGCCTTAGGATGGTCTGATATAAAGGAGCTGGTAACATTAATATAAATGCCTGCAAATACCTATAAACTTTTACAAATATGGTTAGCGATTAATTACTGAAGACTCTAGGTCCATGTTTTGCCTCTAATACTCCTCCTCCCTAAGTGTTCTCTCATCTCAAAAAACCCCATATTTTTTTCTTTTTCCTCACCATGTCCTGTTCTCTACTATATTATTTTCTATTCCAAGACTATGCCTATGTTGTGTACTTAAGCTTCAGACCTGTTTCAGGATAACTCCTACTTCATATCTGCGAAGTGCTGTGTAACTTTACAGCCATATCAGTTATCTTCAGTGCTAAAAACAATGATTAGGATGCTCCATTTTACAAGGCTATAAACTGGTTTCCACTTAAAATGGAAATGAGTAAAATCTTCAACATATATCAATAGGGCTTGTTTGTAAAGTTTCATGCTCTACTAACTTCCATCTTTATTAAGGCTGAAGAAGTCAGTCCCATGTGTCACATTTAGAGAAACATTGGCAGAAATAGCCCTGAAGACATAATAACCCACTAGCCCAAATAATTTGCACTTTAAATGTAAATGTCTGTCTTTCAAACCCCCTGAAGCTTCATCTCCCAAAAGCACCTCTAGAGATTTATCATCTGTATTCAAACATAGATAAATACTTCCCATAACTTAAAGAGGAAAAAAAGATAAGTAAAGGAGAGGAAGGATAGCAAGCCTGACAAACTGATGAATCTGCTGAGGCTAATATCTCTTTGTGTACCAATTGAACTCAAGCAGTTGAAAATCTGTTGGTAAGCCCTAGAAAAGAGCATGTAAAGAGTCCAAAGAAGACTGCACATCTTACACAGCTTCTGCTTTGGTTCTAATTATATATTTTCATTGCTTTAATGAGAAAGTAACTTTTACTAACTGATCAATTCAGACTTTTCAGCTGTATAGAGTTGCAGTAGGAGCTCAGGTGAAGTTCTTTTTACAAATCCTATATATTCTAAATTTAAAATAGAGTATTCGATATAGTCTGTAAAAATCTACATATTAGAAATGCAAACAAGAGTATTGCATATGTGGCTTAGAAAATTAGAACGATGATTGGAAGACGCATATTTAAACAAATTCCTGAAAACTGTTATTCAAGTATCTCTTCTTAAAAAAAGCTTACAAAGTCTTTCGTAATTTGGGAGCTATGAAGGAACAGTTCGTTTTAAATAAACAGGAGGAGTTGGAGCTTACTATATAAAAAACTGGGTTTTTAAAAGAGTACAATGAGGAAGAGAGACTGTGTACAGCTTACAAATGTAGTCTTAATAGAAAATTAATCTTTCCCCCAAGTTCAGACCAGATTTTCAGTGACACACAAAGGGAAACACATCAAGACACTCCAAGAGAAGTGTTGGTCTATAACATTTCCATTTCACATTGTCAGAAGCATGATTTAATCATACTTCTCATCTGTACAAGAAGAGAGCAATCGATTTTTTGATCAAAATCTGCTTTAATTAATGAAAGCAGTGCAGTTGTAATATACTTTATATGAAGCACAGCATAAACTCACCTAGCCAAAAATCAACCAATTGCTACTGGGATGCAACAATCAAAAAGTGTCCCCCCTGTGAAGGGTGATTAAAAATGTTGCCTCCTGCTTGATCAGATGAAGCCTGGAATTGTTTCTCAAAAACTGTGTTGCTACTAAACAACTACAATTCACTTCAAGCAGTAATTATTTCACCTATACCTACAGATATCCAAATTATGCTAGCCTTCCTGATGAGGCTGATGCCCTAAGTCCTTGACTGAAGAAGAAAATCTAACTCATACTGATATTGAAGTCTGTAGGGCTGTAACACAGAGAAACTCTTCCCACTGTAAGTAGACCTATTCCAACAGGAAGAACACAAGTCAGATGCTAAGCAAGGAAGTTATGGAATACAAGAAATCACTGCACTTTTGAATGTTCAAAATTTAGACAGCTTTGGTTTTTCCAGTCTGTAACCATATAAGTTGTTTTCTGCAAGACTACCTGAATTCACAAGCTCCTCCAGACTTCAAAGTAGTATGAAGCAAAGTGAAGAATGATGTCCTCTACTTCACATACTCAAGGCCTGCATTCAGGGAAGAACAGACATCAACCATCCAACTGTTCTTACCTAGTCCATCTGCCTTCCTAGACATGGCATCTGTCCACATTGTTCTTCTGTCTCCTTCTTTCAGGGAAGCGCATAAAAGATTTTTGAAAAAAAAATTTCATAAGGAGAGGTTGAAAATATGAGTGAGTTGAAAAGCTACAGTCTTGCACAGCTTTGAATACTTAAAAAAAAATCAGCAACTCAAAGGAATACGCCAATAATGTATGATTATCTATATATGTATATACACATATTTATGTAGGTATGAAACTACCTATGCGGGTTTTTAAGTGAAAAACCTTTGGTCAATTAAATTAAGATTTCCTATATACCTGTTTTTAAGGTTAACACAAAATTAATGAAATTTTCAATAAAAGATGAACTGGTGCAAGGATATTAGGAGTTTAATTTAGAATGTGAATCTTCTTATTCTCACATCTGCACAATTTTTCCACTTAATTTACATAACAAATGAATTCCACTCACAGATTAAAAGATTTCAGCCTCTCTGTTCTTACTGTATTTGATCATGAACAATTACCTGGCACACTGACATTTTGGAGAAAAATCAGGTTTTGTACTTTTCATAGGCTATTTCCTTTCATAATATTTAAAAAAAAAAGATATATTAACAGAATAACTGTATGTGCTCACAATGACTCATAGTATGAAATTCAGGGTCTAGGACACAACTTTAATAGAAAAAGAGAGAGAAAGTTAATTATACACTTCTGTTAGCATGACATCTACACTTTTATCTAACTTAAAATATGAAGGCAGGTGTTACTCCCACAGAGTTGAAGTCTCAGTATGCAAAATGCACAAAGGTGCCATAACTAAGTATACAAGTAGCTCCACTGATACCCAGAGTAACATGTCTGTTCCAGATTACGCTTGAGGATACAAAGGAATCAAATTCAAAGCACAGTCCAAGCATAGCTGTAGACAACACATGGACTGCTTAAAGAGAGGTTAAATCAGTGCAGCTATTTTTGTAAACTGAGTATGTAGCAAATAAAGAAAATTGCCTTCAAAATACCTGTAAGCAAGTAAGAGTAAGCAAGGCAGGCATAACTCAACACCTCCTTTGCCTTAAAACTTGTTTGGAATACTTGAGAAAAGTGCCATCATTTCCAGTCATTTCATATTTATAACAAAAAGGGGCACTGTGAGGAAAGAATAATAATATGGTTCCCAAGCTGTCATACATCTACAGAAAAAATGAATCATGAGACTTTTTTTCATGTTTCTGTGTCTTATCCCTTTAATAAAGTACTTGGATTATGGTATCTAAAAAGGAAAATGAGGGGAAGCTGAACCTCTCACACACAGAAAAAGAAAAAGTTCTTTCAAGGACCAAGTTATGGCATAATCCAGTTTATGTTATGCAGCAAGACCATCGTATTAGCAAGAGAAAGGGAAGGCAACCAATAAAGAAAAAAACACCTGTTATCACCAGGATTTTGATAAAAGGGTAAAGGTTTAGTCAGGTAGAATGACATGTGTCTCCAACAGTCAAGCCACTTCTTTGAAATAATTATTTTGAACAAGATGCTGTAAAAGACCAACTCCTGGTACTACACAGCATGGCTAGGATTCCAGCTTTGCAGATTTGGTTTTGTCCCTGTATACAACATAGGGGTTTTTTGCTTCGTTTTTAAAGAAGAGTTCCAGACGGACCTGTTTCTACCAGACAATAGATATGTAAGAGTTGAAGCCATAGAACAACTGAAAGAACACCTTCAAAAAGAAAGAAAGGTAATAGTCTTGCTCCACTTAAAGCAAGTGATGGAAAGGAAATATAACACACTATAGGTTAAGCTGATTTTCTGGTATACAGTAGCAAGATATCATGAGAAGTTGTGGAGTCTCCTTCTCTGGAAACATTCAAAACCCAACTGGATGCATTCCTGTGTGATTTGCTCTAGGTGGTCTTGCTCTGGCAGGGAGGTCGGACTAGATGATCTTTTGAGGTTGCTTCCAACTCCTAACATTCTGTGATTCTGTGAATGTAATAGCAGCTTTCTGGAATTAGAGCAGCCAGGACAGCAACAGTTAGGTTTCTAAAGTGAGATGAACTAATAATTACAGAGCTGGCCTCTGCACTAAAATTGAAGAGAATGCTCTGCTTCAGACATTAAATTTTGTCAAAGCGGTTTAGTCCTCTCTTCTGCTAAAGTCTTGGTCATTTTGCTTGCAGTAGATGAATAAAACAAGTGTGATAGAAGTCTTTGTTCCATATATTGGGTGAATAACTCTTTTCTCATAATCAGTATTAGGTTCCCTCCAAGCATGAACATGTTGGAGTGGCCAGTGCTTCATGATACATCACTGATACAGTGAAACTAGAATTTATTGTTCTAGAAACAAGCTCAAGGAAGACTTATAATCAGAAGCCGTAAGTCATAGAATGGTTTGGGTTGGAAGGGGCCTTTAAAGGTCATCTTGTCCAACCCACCTGCAATAAGCAGAGATATCTTCGACTAAATTGGGTTGCTCAAGGCCCTGTCTGACCTGACCTTGAATGCTTCCAGGGATGGGGCTTCTACCACCTCTCTGGGTAACTCATACTCATTGTAAAAAATTCCTTCCTAATATCTAGTCTAAATCTATCATCTTTCAGTTTAAAACCATTAACCCTTGTCAATACAGGTCCTGTCTAAAGGTCTATCCCCATCTGTCTTATAGACCCTCTTTAGATATTGACAGGCTGCAATAACGCTTCCCTGAGCCTTCTCTTCTTCAGTCTGAACAACCCCAACTCTCGCATACTTTCTTCATAGAAAAGGTGCTCCATCCCTCTGATCAGTTTTGTGGACTTCCTCTGGACTTGCTCCAACTGGTCCATGTCTTTCTTGTGCTGAGGACTTCAGAACTGGACACAGTACTTGAGGTAGTGTCTCCCCAGAGTGGAGTAGAGGGGGAGAATCGCTTCCCTCAACCTGCTGGCCACACTTCTTTTGATGCATCCCAGGACATGGTTGGCCTTCTGGGCTGTGAGCACACATTGCTAGCTTATATGCAGCTTTTCATCTATCAGTACACCCAACTCCTTTGCCTTGGGGCTGCCCTCAATCCCTGCAATCCCATGGAGAAAAACTTATCAGAATGGATAATTTCAGGAAGTGAACAGGGACAGATTATCAGGAGGGTTTTTTTTGTTGTTGTTTTTAAACATATATTTTAAAAACCCAAGTCAGCTGAAATATCAATTAAAAGGCAGTTTCAGATGTAAAAGCAGCCCTATGGCTCTATTTTGAGTTGGCAACAACTTCTAAAATCAGCTAGCGGAAGTGAGAGACACCTCTTCCAGGTGATAAGGAACTGCCTAATGTGGCAGCTGCAGATAGGAAAACATGAGATATTAGTAAGAGAACACCTGTTATTTTGAGAAAGTCATAGTAACTCCCAGAAACTCATTAAACTGCTCTCCTTAGAAAGCCAGTGAGTCCTAAAGCCAGTTCAGCTAAACCCAAAAAAGTATATGGGCCTAAAGTTCCTAGTAGAGCCTGAAGCTGATCCCAATTCTAGGTGGGTATTCACAAAAGGTCATCTTGCTTGTAGGCTTACTCTAAACTAAGCACAGTCCCAAACAAACTTTCAAGTCTCCTCACTTAGTATTTTTCCACATTATCTTACAAGAAAAGTTTAATGCATTACTTATTCAGTCGTCTCTGTGTTCTCTTCTGTCAACCACAGACTATTCAGGAACCTTGCAGGGGCTTCATGAGCCATCATTTGTTCTCCACCACAAGAGCACAACCCTCTCACCATGGCTTGGAGTTGTCAGATACATTAAATATTAAGCATGTTTATCAGGCTTGTAGTTTCAACAAGAAAAAAGCACCATCATCTTCAGAAAAATAATTTATTAAAACACTTCCTCACAGCAGGGAATCAAACAAAAACACTAAAGAAAGCTCTTAATGAGTTATATTGGGACATACATTTCCACAGAAAGAAAAAGAAAAAAAAAGAAAGAAAAAACCTCTCAAGCCTTAAAAATTTAAAAGAAAAAAATTAAGATTACCTGTATAAAAGATTCCACAGCAGGAAAACAATAAGGGAGTACTTAGGCACAAAAAGTAGGAAACAAGTCATTAGCTAAAAAAATAGATGCTTAAAAAGAATTAAGTCATAAATACACAAATGCAAAGTTTGTTGCATTTGTTTGTGTCTGTCTTTTGAGGAGCCTATTACAATGGGTGCTTTAACCAAATCAGTAAATTTACAGTGGCATCTGTAAATACAGAAGGCTGCAATGACAAGCTCATGTTAGCATTTATTACCAAATGCTCTTCTGAGGAGCTTAACTGCTATTTAGCATAATTTCTAGATCTTCATCTGAAAGGGAGATTCATTTGACACTGCCATATAAATAGGGTGAGAAAAATGTATGTGTTTTCTGCTATAGACACTGACATACCAAAAACAGTTTTTAAATCAGATGAGGCCTATAAAGAAGATGAGAAACCTGGAAAGATATTTAAGAATGCCACTATGTTCTTTCCATTAGTGGTGTCCTATACTGTCCATGAACTTTTACATTGCATAGTAGGGCTGAACAATGTGGCATGGAAAATCTCTCCCCTCATTCCCATTAGACCTGCACCAGCTTCATAACATAACAGCACAGCACTACCATGACAGAGTCTTTGGCTAAAGGTCACATGAAACACAGTTTGTGCTGTGGGTTATCTAGACTTGAGATGTGTCCTCAGGTTCCAAGGGACTACAAAGAAATTGCCAGCCTGAGAGATCCCTTTATTTATCCCAATGAGTATCTGCTGGCCAAAGTACCTGAAGGTCAGTCAAAAACCAGCTACTAAGGAT
Organism: Aegotheles bennettii; assembly: GCA_013398125.1. NCBI lineage: Eukaryota > Metazoa > Chordata > Aves > Caprimulgiformes > Aegothelidae > Aegotheles > Aegotheles bennettii. The sequence continues at coordinate 89,107 of VZRW01004276.1, read as the reverse complement.
GTTTTCATTCACAGACATCTCAAACAACAGGAAGTATAAAAAACCCATACCCAGCTTTGTATGCATTACCAAAACCAGGCTGGGAAAATGCAGCACAAGTCATTTTGGACATCTTCAGCCAGTTTCTTGGCACATCATGGCACAAAAAGTAGTTAGCAGTTACATACGGGTGCAAGAAGCTTAGAACATTGTTTGTACTTCACCTGAAGTAGAAAGATAACCCTAGGCCACAGTTACATTTCAACAGAAGACATCTTGTCTGTTACTAGCAAAAATAAGTGAAAGTAAGTTTAGAATTTAAAGTTATCAAGAAGCTCACTATAATACAGAATCCAGCTTGAACCAATCTTCTGTCACAGCCAATTGTGGTCAACAAAAAACCCAGAAAAGGTTTAAGTGGCTAGTCTTTTTCTTTCTCATTAGATTAACTGTATTGCATTTCCCTGCAAAGGTTCAGATTTCATGGTCTGATCCTTCATTTTGAAAGGCAAGAGCTGACAATCCTATTGAGATCTCAGGGGTGGGTTGGTGACAGAATTATGTGCATTCTATTCCTGCTGAAAGAAAGCGGACAAAAAGTTCTGGCATGCATATGTATGGTATTAACAACAGGGGGAAAAGAAAAGAGGGGGAGTACATCAAGTTTCATGCTTAACACTTCACATTCACAGATTTCCAGTAGAAGACAGAATTTGCAAGTGTCTATCCAACAGATTTATATTCTAATACCACACACAGATTTAAACCTGAGATTCAAGCAACCAAACCGTACAAAGAAAAGAAAAAAAGAAGTCAACCATTTGTAGTATAAACTAAATGGCCACCTAGAGAGTGCCTGAAAACCTGTACAAGTTTATCAAGCCTGTCAGGTATCAGCCAAGCCGGGTCTGCCTGTATTAAGGCTCTCATTATCAATGGAAAAAAAATTATACATAGAAAGGCATATGCACATTACACAACCAGGGACTGTAACCAAAACATCAGGGGGAAAAAAGGGACACAATTTCCACTAAAAATCAATGGCATCCTAATAGAGTTTAGCAACCAAATCAGTTGCATGCTGTTCATGAATTCCTTTCCAAAATAGTTATTTGAAAATTAAAGTCATGTTAAGTTGAAATGTGTTCTTCTGCACTCCTGATAGCAATATCTGGGCATGAACACACACAGTTAAAGGCAGAGCCCAGGCTGCAGGACTTCTCTCTGACCTCATAGTAACAGAAAGCTTTGCCCAACTGCTGAAGAGCATCTTCAGCAGGGAAGGACAGAAAACACTCCCAGTTCAGAGAAACAATCATCCCTGAACCACCACGTGGATATTCCAAAATGTATAGAATGACTGATCATACCTTTCCACAGTTTTGAAGTTCTGTTGCACAAGAATTACATTTGAGAGGAGGGCGAATTAAGGCATGGAACTAGTCAATTTATAATAATTTGTAGCATTAATATACTAGTAGGTGTCTTCAGTCAAGTAATTAAGCTGCATTATATGCTTATGAGTTCAGGATAATGACTGAGGAAAATGATGGAAACCTCTGAAGGCCATCCTGAAATCATCAGTAGATTTGATGCTTCTTCCCACAATCCTACCCCTTCCATGGTGTTTGCAAAGTTTCCACGTGTAATCCTCTTAGTAGTTAGTTTTAATAGTTTTAAGTCAAGAACATGACATTTAAAATAGGAGGTATACTAATATTCTCTAATTTATGTCAAAACTTTAATGTGTTTCGCATCAAAATGCTACTATGAAATTACTTGGCTTGGTGCCCAAGGTAATTACACTCCTTGTACTGCTGTCTTGACTTGCTGCCAAAACTGGCAAAGTAGGCATTTCCCTCAGACAGCGCTGTTAGTGAAAACTGTCAAAGTCCTTTCAACACTCTTTATTTTGTTATTCTTAAGTTGTCATCTCACTTGGGTGGCTTGCTAGACTTTTGTTATCAACAATGTATTTCTTAGCAATATGCTCATGCTGTAACAATAACACTGAATTGTTTCCCATTCCTTGAAAAGTAAAAGAACCTTTTACTTTGGTTTCACAGAAAAACAGAACATGAAAAAAACAGCAACAAAATAAAAACAAACAAACAAAACCCCACTCACCCACCACCAAGACAAATAATGAAAAACAATTCCCAGCAAGCTTTAACCTCAGGCTTAGAAGCTGGAGGCAGATGAACTATCATCTCCTTCATCAAGCAAAGCTCAGACCAGAAGGGCTGTGACAAGGAAGTTTTAACACATCTGACTTCAGGGTCCTGGCCTTAACACAGCATAATTAGTCTTCTGCTACTGGATCTTGTGCTGGGTGGAGATTAAAGCATCTCTTTTTCACTTCCTTATTAGAAATAGATATGCACGGGTGTCTACAAAACTCACCAGCACATAGGTGTGTTTTCCTGGGGTATTGATCCAGAAATTGAACACATTGATGAAGAAGCACACCCTCCTGCAGCCATGCTGATTCATAGTGGCCTGGGGAACTCTTATTAATCATGCTTGTGGAAGTCGAACTTCAAATAGACAGCACAGCCCTGCCTTTCCAGGGAAGAAGGTAATTGTTTGATGCTCTATGGATGTGCTAGTAACTTCTATGTATTTCCTCTCACCAGTGAGAGCTGCAGTATGAAGCCCTATCCTGGAACCCCAGAAATTAACCTGTGAGATGATGATATAAGAGAGAGTGTCAGCAAACACAAGGTACGATTACTCAGAGGATCCAACAGCTTTTGCTTTATTGCCTGTAAATTCTTCAATTCTGCCTCATTTAAAAGCTTGAGCTCTTGCATTCCTCTTCGTCCTGCTACACAGCTGTGTGGCTGAAAATGTCTCCTCTCAGGTGGGAGCATTTCCAGACAACTCCACAGAGTGAATGCTATAAATTTCTTTGAATAAGGGCAGCTATCTCCAGCTTTTCCATGGCAAGGAAACATTTGGCCTTAGCCTGATTGCAAACATTTCTGAATCAGCTAAAAGAAATATCAGACGGTATGTGTAGCCTCTAGATCCCTAGAGGAATGAGATATGCTACAATGCAGGTGCACCATGAGGAAGTCATCACTTCTGCTGACATCTGGATAAAAAGACAACTGTTTACTAGAGCAACCAAGTGCACCATTCACACAAAGAACGTTTGTCAGACTGTCTCAAGGAGAAAAAGCATTCCTGTGCTCATATTCAATCAAATTGGAGGCATGAAAGCCACAGGAGGATGGTGGCTAGAGGCTGAGCATAAGTCTCACACATAATCTGAACATCACAGAAAAAAGAAAACGGGGGAAAAAAATAGAAAAACCCCAACCCTACTGACTTAAAAACAGAAAGAAAGAGAACTGCAATCATTTCCTCCCAATCCATCATGTCACTAGCACACATAATCTTTCTCCTTTCTGTCATGTCTGCAGAAAGAATCATACACAGCTATGTCATACCACTCTTTGGTACCCAAGTTTTCCTACAAGTTCACATCTGCTAATGTACATCAACAAGAGAGGCAAGCATGAATGCAGGACACAATACACAGGAGCCTCTCTTCAGGTTGCCGGTGTTCCTTGTCAATTCTCTGGCAGTCTTGCATACAGGAACTCTGACTGCAGGAAATACCAGGTGTGTTTATTACCTTGACAAAGAGAAAACATTTTTCTCTTTCTAAACAATCCAACCGATTTCAGAGCTACCTACTATATGAAAGAGGTCATGGTTGCTGTCAATAATTTAAAGAAATATATTTGGAAGAGATCATTTGAAGATAATAGAACCAGACAACTTCAGATTATTGGATTAGGTACTGGTTTACATTTCATGTAAGACACCATAGGAGTTCCTGCTTGTGTCTATGATATATTTACAGTGTGAGGGGGTGTGGGTGAAATTTTATGGTAATTAGTGTGAGAACCTAGAGAGAGGATTAAGTTTAGGACCCAGGGGGGCAGGCAGGGGTGTGTCCAGGGTGGGCAAAACAGGAAAGGATCAGTATTCCCTCCCACTTTCTGCCACACTTCATAAAAGCCAAGAGTATAGGAAGTCCATCCCTTCTTTCCTGCTCTCCCCCTTCCTTGCCTCCTCGCCATGTGGAGATGTCCCAGAAGAAAGAATCCTGCCCTTTACCATCAGTTCACCACATGCTCTGCAGGATTCAAATCCATTGGGTGCTGGGAAGAGCTTTGGACCCTTTTCCCTGCACCAGCTTTGCTGTGAGGGACTTTCAGGCACTCATATCAGCGATCCTTGGGATCGAGTTTTGTTTGTATTTGTATACTTTGTTTCTTCTTTCCCCATTCTATTAGACCTGTTCCAGTTTTAACTTCAACCTTTAAGTCTCTCTTCCTTATTCCCCTTTTATTTTCCCCCAGGAGGGTGGAGGGGAGCAACAGAGTAATTGTGTTCTCTGGGCTGTTGCCTGCCCTGACCATTTAAACCAAGACATATTAATATACAAATTAAGCACACTGATAAATGTTCCTGCCTTCGGCCACACCAAATCTCACTAGCATATGAATAGAGAAAATTTTATATGTTTAAACTGTAGAAAAATACAAAGAGTGAATTGGGATAAGTTAGGAAACACACAATTTGAGTTTTTGTTATCTCATTAGAAAAATCAATACAGAGCAGCAATAGATAACATTAACAAGCCCAGCAAATTTTAGAAGGACAATGCACACAGAAGTAGATCACATCAGGTTAGTTGGTACAGACTGACAAATGAAATGTAAATCATCCTCCAACCCTTACAGTGTATGAAGGGTATGTTTTCAGAAGAAAAAAGTTAAGTCCTTTATCAAAATAAAGTTAGAAATCTTATTTTATCACAAGTGACTGGAAGAAAGCAAGATGATGTAACCAAGCCAGTCATTTGCATATTACAGTGCTGCAGGTGGCATCACCACCTCAACCTACTCACCACATTTGATCACTTCACTTCCAAATCCAAGGTCTTGAAAGGCAAAAAGAAATAACATCAGTATTTCTGTTTTCACAGTAGTGGATTAATATGGATTAATTTTCCATTATCTTTCTTAGGGGTGTTTGTGTTCACTCAGTTTTCCTACCCATTTCTGCGTTTTTGCTTCTATCTTCAGGTGCACCCTAAGACTTTGCTGGGTGTGATTTGCCAATCTACACATGATATTAGCACTACCTGATCCTGTTCAAAGTCTTAGATCCTACAGATTGGTTTGAAGAAAGTAGAAGTTTTCCAAGTACCTCAGAGCTGAAAGAGAAAAGGAATTTTGAAGCGAGCCATTTACTGTTTCTGTGATCCTTTCAAAACAAAAAGGAGAGCAGACAGAAGCTGCAGTTTCCTAGCTCTGCTTTTCATTTTCTCTGTTACTTTATTTGTCACCCTCTGTCTCAAGAAACAAGACAATGGAACGGTAATCTGAAAAATTAAACAAACAGAAGCACTAAGGTAACACCCATACAAAGCAGGTTCAAAGAGATTTAATCAAACAATGGTAATTTCCCTCTTTCCTTTGAAAAATATTCTACATGAAAAAAGATGCAAGTTTGTCAAAATCAGTACCTGACTAGGGCAAAAAGGTTATTTAAGCAACCCAAGCAACTTCATAGATTATTGATATCCACATTGTGTAGCTGTTTATGTGTAACTATGATATGGCTGAGCAATAGCCAAGCCACTTCCAAGCCAGACTCAAAGCAATAGGGCAAGAGCTTAAGGTAGTGATGGCACAGGCAGTGGAGAAAGACAGAAGGATAGTTTTGTGCCTATCAGGCTTCTGGAGGTGCAAAAGTGGCACAACTAATAATCAGGCAGTCAGTCCAGCTGACAGAGATAGGTAGCTGCCCATCAACACAGCTGCCCAATTTGGTGACTGTTCCCTAAACATCTTCATCTCAGGGTGTTGGTAGCCTGGAAGTTTACAGCCAAGCTGTCAGAGTGGCAAGAGGCTGTTGAAGAGATACAGGAACTGCCCTGAGCATCAAAAAGCAGTGCTAGGATTCTCATTTTTCTACAGTATTTTCATTATGCTTACTGGTACACTGCCTCCAAATAGGTTTTCTTTTTTGGGAAGTACATACATAATTGCTAGAACATGCATTTCATAGGCTTCAGAAGGAACTGGATCATTTTGAAGTACTAGAGTTGACCTAGCACAATCGGTACTTGCTTTTCAAGCAGCTATAACACAATAAAAATAGAGTTAGATTTCCTTTTAACCCCTGAAATATATAAAACAAACCAGCAAAATTCTAGTGATAATCAAGCACCTGACCTTGTAGATTGAGGTGCAAAAAGTCTGTCCTAAGGCTCTATGATCTCAAACTTTTTCTGGTTTATTATCTGTCTAGTGCATTACAACGATAAAATAATGGGAAAGGATATGAAAATGGGACTAGGTTTTCCCAGAGGTAGTCTCAAAATATTTACATTTAAAAGCACAGCAACTATCTTTGTGTAACATAGATGCACACTCTATTAAATTCAAACACATAGAGGGAAAGTTGCTTGCATTTGAAGGATTTCTTGATTTTAAATTCTATGCAATGTTGTCCACCAGCTCCAAGCTAGCTGGTTAAGTCCATCAGCTACTTAGCCTTTAGGGTCTAATTTCCTGTATTCCCTAAATCCCTAGGATTCAAGGACTGTAAAAGCTGAAGAATTGGTTAGGATGAGTNGTCTAATTTCCTGTATTCCCTAAACCCCTAGGATTCAAGCACTATAAAGGATTGGTTAGCCCTGAGGTCTTTTTCACCTTCTGTCCAGTGAAACGCTGTTGAAATGTCTGTATTTCAGGGATTTTAAGTAATAGTGTTTTATATGTGTTTGCATTAAAATTTCCTAGTTGGAAATAATGCCTTTTAGGAGGCACTACATTGTTTTTTTCTATTTTTCCATCAAAGAAGAAACTACTTAGGGAAGCAGTAACTTTCTTGTATTACGTCTGCACAGTATATTCTTGGCAGGCAAGCCTTAGATTTGATCAAGTCTGACCTCTAAGCCATACGGATAGGTTTTATTAGTTCTGGATTGATCCTGAGCAAGGATGTCTGAAGAAACAACTCTTGCTCCTAAGCAATTTAGAGGAGAAGCTACAGCTGTTGTATTAGTGTGATGGATCTAAACTAGGAAAGCACAAAGATGGTAGGCAGAAGAAAAAAAGAAATCAGGAGTTAACTTGGGAATATAAAGACATTGGGTCCCCTCTTGTGGCACAGTGACTTTTCAGTGTTTGGCAGGGTAGGGGTGAACCCAATAGATGTGTTTTTTTACGACACTCTTAAATGTAAGTTTGATGTTTATCTTGCAGAACTGAAAAATAACAGCCTTCTAAATGCAAACCAAGTGAACACAGGGGTCTCTATGGGACTTTAGAGGACAAGTGGGAATGGAAGATATGACTTGACCTCATTGTTTGAGCTTAACAACAGCAGTGTCCTTCACTATCTTTGCACAGCAAAGCATACAAATCATACACTTAAACAGTTTCTGTTTTTAATGTTAACTTCACATTGACTTTGGGAGCAGCTTATACTATGTATTCTTCAGCATACATTTCTGCAAAGTGAATTATGGTTTGTTCTCACAGACAGCACCAATGTCCCATTCTTGCATATTAAGTTATATCAGTCAGCACATATGATCCTTGTGTCTTGAGATTAATGTCTTCCAACTGAAGACTGCAATCTGCATTATTGAGTAATCAAAGCAATGTTAAACTGCAGCATTTTGATGCCTTATCTCACTTAGAGGCAACAGATTCAAAGGAATGAATCACCAACACTTAACTGTTCCTTTCTATTACACTTTTTTAAAGTAACAGCCTGATAAAGCACTTACACAAAGGCCACCAAACTCAAATTCTAGCATAATGCACAGTTCATAAGGTTCATAGTAAAGAACTTTCACTTGCAAATGACATCTTCAGATTTGAAAAATTATGCTAAAGGGTACTTAAATATATGTATTTATTTTGACTTTGGCTGATTGTAACATTTTTAACAGAAAATGCATTGAAATCATAATAAAATTAATAGCCAGGAAAAATTCCAGGCTCTCTTCAAGACCATCTAAGTGAATAATCTGTCACCCACAAGCCCTGAAAAATGTCAAAAATACTAAACAATGCAAATTCCTTAACATACATACTAGCATTAAGAAACATGTATGAAAAATAAGATACTATAAGCCCTTTCTAATTTCAAATTAGTTACTGTTATCTTATGAATATCAGCCAGTTTGAGGAAGGGTGGTTGTTTTTTAGACTAGAACAATCAAGATTAGTAATCTTATATAAACCTTTTTTTAGCTATATTCATGTCTATTCACTATAAAGTTGAAGTCTAGGGTATCAAGATCCTAGACATGAAAAGCTCTTTGCCCACCAGCAGTCAACTCAATATTTTAAATTACTCAGTAGTCATTTAGAACTCTGACATGGTAAGAAACTTTAAAAAATTGTTTTGATAATTGAACACTGGTTTGACAGACAGACCAGTCTCAGACTCTTTTCAAACACAAAGAGGAAAAAGTAGGTCCTTGACGCTGTAAACATTTTTTATCTATCTGTATCACCATCCTTTAAATCCATGCACTATTGAAACAGCCTATAAACATTTTAGGGTATGACATTATATTTGCATAACTATAAATTTAATAAAACATTACTTTTGCTCTTTGTTTCATCCATTCAACAAATATTCTTTCTTTCTTTGCCTTAAACTGTTCCCATAGCAGACTGCATTTTTCTCCAAAATAAATATGATGAACCACTCTGTAATACTCTCTATATCAAATTCAATTAGACAAAACACTATATATAAGTCACAACATCATGTCCAAGATTTTAGTCCTGTCATCCAACAGATCTCCTAAGGGATTTAAGGACCCTGTTTTCCAGTCAAATTTTTGTTCCAAAATTACAGAGAAATTTAAGATGATTGACAGTGCTTGCAAAGAGAACAAAAGATGTTTCAGACTCTGAATGTCAACTCTCTGTAACTTGTATCTATCAAGGTTTGTCCAAACTCATTTACTGCAGAAGACAGAAGCAAGGAACCTGCTTTACTTTCCCAACTCCTAATTACAAATCTGCCTCAAAGTCCTGTCTTACAATGCTGCTTTCAAAATGTTTAAAGTTGCACATATGACAACTGCAAATATGACAAGTTAAATGAGTCATAAGACACAAGATGACAAATCCTCATTTCCCAATTCAACCAATTATTTTAACAAAGTAAATTCAGATCTCAGCATTTGAAACCCCATCCTGAACAGAAAAGTACCATTGAATGATTAAAGGAAATACAAGTCATAAACTGATCCTTGGCTTTAGAGTACTTTTGTCCATTAGAACTATAAAGGCTTTTAATTTACTGAACTTCAACTTTTTGGAGATCATATGAAGACAGTGTTTCAATTTCAGCAAGAAGGTTTAAGCTGCTTATAAAAACCAGAGACAGTGTAATACTGTTTGTAGATTCCTTCTTTTGATTTTTTTTCCTTCAGGGAAGGCTATTTAGGCAAAATCTCTCAATCTATATTTTAATGAGAGCGCTAAGACCTTATTTCCAAAACACAGAATGTTAGAATAGGGTAAGTGCTCAGAAACAAGTACCTGCAGGTAGGGCAATCCTCCTAGGTGAATGCTATCTGCCAGTATCTCTTCAGATGGAAAAATCAATTGTAACTGTGAACAAGAATTTCAGAACAAGAGTTCTACTTTAGTTTTCAAATCAAGCTCATATGACCTTTAAAAAAAACAAATTCCACAACTTGTTTTATCTACCGTCTAAGAAGTGGCAGAAGTTTTCCATTGTATTTTTCTGAGTGCAATGATGCATGTTAATGGTATGGCTGCAGCATCACACTGCTTAGATAAATCAGCATAAGAGATGAGCCTTTGATGTATGCTTAGATAGCGTTCCAGTTCAACATATACAGTATGTATTCTTTCTCACTAAAAAGAACATTTTGTGTTTTGAGAACTCTAGGCTTGTACTAGAAAAGTACAAGCCAGCTATTCTTTCACATTAGTCTTTCAATACATCACCCAAAAAGAAAAATGCTGAGTAGATAAGAACTTGGTACATGACACTAATAACGTGAGGAAGACAAAAGGACCTAAATACAGGTTGTCAGCCCTATATCAGATTTTTTCCACAAACATTTTTCAGGACTCTTCAGAATGTCATGAAAATAGAGCAGTCCTAGGAAGGTGCCATTTGGTACTCCAGAGCATTCTCCTATTTGCAAAGAAATATCACAGGAACAGCCTGTTCCCATAGTGGGATGGAAACTAAACCTCTCCATAACATTTTCATTGCCAAGCAGCCCGTCCCCCATCTGTCTGTCAGCAGGAGAGAGAGAAAACAAATGAAAAATGGAAAGGAGAAGCAACCAGAATTTGGGCTTAGGAAGGAAACATCTGCAAAAGGGACAAAAAAGAGGTGAAGAGAATCAGACAACAAATCATAAAGCAGGTAACAGAAGAAAAGCATGGTAGAAAAGTTCCAAAAAAAAAAAGAGAAAGGGAAGAAAAGGGAGAGGACCATCTAAGTAAAGGAAATTTTCAGGAAGAGAGGAAGGGAAACATAATGCCAGATATACTGTAGGTATTCACCTGTATTAATAACAAGAGATTTGATGAACAGAATGACTGAATAATAGTGTTTTGATTGTCCTAATATATGGTTTTGTTCATTTGATTTTATTTTAGTTTCTCAGCTTTTGAAATCCACACCAAAAAAAGAAATTAAAGATCATTTTATGACAGTTAATTTCTACGTTTGAACAGGCACTGGGGGGATGGGGGTGGGGGGAGAGGGGGAAGAATCAGCCACTTAAATGCCAGCTTCCTGAGTTTTCCAATTATTCCAACACAAACAGATGAGTATTCCTGTGTGCCTGGATGAGAAGTGTGGGTAAAATAAGAAAGGAAGCAAAAGAGAGGAGAATAAACTGTAATCAAGCACAAGATCCTTAATGTTATTATAGAAGCATACAAGTAGCTGTCACAGATAAGATGACTGAGCAAGACGGTTTATTTATGATATGATGGACTGTCGGTCCTGCACACTTCAGAATTAGGAATTGGTTTTTTTAGCATTAGGAAATTGCCTTTAAAATAATCAGACATTTACAATGTAAAGAACACCTGATTTTCCTTTTTCTTTTTTTTGATAGCTACAAGTCGAACCTCTAAATGTTATCCTTCTGAATATTTTCTTTAATTTTTAACTTTGTTTTATGTAACAAACAGAAGACTTTGCTTCTATATACAAAGCCAGTAGATAGCACTTCCCCAACAATACTATCTATAGTAAGGTGCACATTACAATTCTAGGAGATGGTAAACATGGTGAGAAAGGGCTATAATACACAAAACTGGGAAGCAGAAGATAAGCAAGAAAGCTATTTGAGCTGTTATACCTCTGAAATCTCGTGTTGTCTTCCCTCAGAAGACTTTCAGTGTGACTGAAGGGGAAAGATGACCTTTCATAAGCAGTTTGGTGTTACAGGTTATAGAACATGTGCTACACTATTCCTTGCCTAGACATTCAGAGGAAAACTAGGGAGTCATAGCTTTACCAGTTATTATCCTCAACACTCACAGTATTCTCTTCTGTCATCCAAAAGGCAAGACAACTCCCATGTGCACTAGATGGCTGAAGATTTAAACAAATACCCAGAAGTGAGAATAATTACCAGAACACCTGTCTAGACACACATGATTCATGTTTGAATTTACTTTCTTCCATCTGTTGTTCTTCAGTGATGATGTATGTGCAGTCGATCAACTACGCCATCAGGAATATAGGATTTCTACTTTCAAGTCCTGAGAGCTTTGCTGGCAGTTAAAACATGTCTTTTTGACTTTCTAGTATAGTTTTACTACAAACAAAATGAGATGGCACAATAATACACGGTTACTTCATATATGCTGTCATGAGGATGATTAACCTAACGCTTTCCCAAGATATTGCACAGGAAAACTATCATTCAGCTGTTGTAGGCTGTTACTGATACACAAAAGTAACAGTTACCAGTCACAAAATCAGATTATCATGCACTATTTTCCTACTAATAATCTTTATTCTGTCTACCTAATTTGCTGACTTTTTATGTCTCATTTCTGGGAAATGTTCACCTTAGTTACCAAAGCATTCTCTCTTGTTTTTTGCTTATATATTACCAAAATTCTAAACTCTTAATAAAAGTGTAAGATACAACGAGAATAAATCCCTCCAACAGGTAGTACAGTCCTTGGGAATATACTACACTAGCAGAAGTTTTCTTCCCACAAACACAAAAAACCCCCAAGTCCAAACAGAAGGTTGTATGGGTGGCAGAACATTTCTAATAATATCCACGATAGCTGCACTTAAACTTAGTTTTAGCATTAGAAGTAGAACTCCGGGTCATAATAAGAAGGGACAAAAAATTTCTTGTATAATACACATTGGATATACATTTTAAAACTAGTTTATGTGTTTTGAACAGCTGAATCACTAGGAATCCATTATTCACCAGTTGGAGCACGTTATTTGAAGATTTACTGCTAGTTTCAACCCTTCAAAAAAGAAAGCAGTATGTATCAACCATGAGCCAAACAAGTATGGCAATGGCAATATAATTACGTTAAAATGACTCATGAACAAAACACCTCTGTCCATCATATTTCAATGTGATTCTTCTTTGCCTTCATCTGTATTATCCTATATGGATAATGTCCTCTCTGGCAAGAAGGTAGACTAAGCACACCACAGAGTCGCTAAGACATTGGTTTTCGAAATATTTTGTTGTTTCTTTCTTTATATTGTAATACCAACTGTACTGGCTTATTCAATTAATAAATAAATAAATCTCCCTGGTTTCACCAGGACAGCTCCTAGTACTTCTTAGGAAATGGTCTTAATATTAAAAGTTCTCCCAAGTCACAGTCAGACTTAAACGTAAATGTATAAAGTGTTTAGAAAAGACAAAGGAAAAATTAGATACAGATTTTCTTCTATACCTTGAACTTTTGTATTTTGTTTTCTCACATAAATTATTATACCTCTCAGTGATGTTGTCCTGGTGGTATATCAGAGATAATTCACAGAAGAATATGTACTTGCCTTAAAATATAACAAGAGAATTTTACAAATGTTTTCTATATATGTACAGCCTTTGGTGTTTATTAGTCTCACCACATATTTAGAATTCACAGCAAGGTATTGGAAAACACTTGAAATGAGTGTATAGTTCATATTTGGTATGTATTATACTCCTTGTATGTATTGCATCCATTTTTAATTGATTTCTATTCATGAAATGTTTGTAAAAATCCTAACATTTGCAACATTACTATGTACTCCAATTTTTTATCTCATTAATTTCTTCAGAGCTGACCTCTAGAATAGTGACATTGTCATTATTTATTCACCTTAACTTGTGCTATACTGGTTATTTTACAGATTGGTAGATTATACAGGTTTGAGAGACTTTTTGAAACATATCTGAATACTTGTCCAATTTTTTTAAGTGATGTCATTTTTCACAGACTTCAAGACTTTCGTGACTAGTAAATAGCATGCAGTTATCAAGAACAGTACCTGAAATGTTTATTCTAAACTCATTTTTTTGTTTCTTGTTGCTGAAACAAGTACACTGCACAGGTTCATGAAGAAAGAAAGTAACTCTCTTTTAAACACGTTTAATTGACTTGAATTTTAAACCAAATTTAATATTGGCAAAATGTTTTTAACACTGTTCATTTAGTTCTGCTGAAGTGGCTGTAAGGTGTGTACAGCCAAGCATGACGATATTTTAATATGCACTTAACCTCTCTACAATTTCCTAGAAATAGAGCCACAAACTGGTATAAATAAGACAGAATAAAAAAGCACCGCCAATTATTGTTGTAAGATTAGAAGCAAGAATTAATAGTAATTGTGTTCCTGTCCTTCATGCAAAACTTGCAGACATAATTCCTCTCCCTCATTCCAATATTGGGGAAATTAAATTTAAAATTTTACTTTCTACTGTTTACGAATAGTTTTCCACTCGGGAATTATTTTCCAGTTCCAACACCATCAATGCTCTGTCCACAACTCTTGGTTGGAGAAAAATATAAGCATTTAGCACTTCCTTTTTGGACATTATAGTACAAATACTGTACATTCATCCTAAAAAGACTTGAGGAGAAAAGCTGTAGGTGGTAAATCAAGCTTTGTTCCTCTGTAATACACCACCTTGATAATTGGGGCTGTCATCCTACTTTGTACTGCTGATGGAGTCTGTGATGATGATCCAGCATTATAATGCAAGGTAAAATGCTTCAGTTTTGAACCCAATTTTCATCAATATCTCAGAGCATTGATAGAATCTAGGGTTGCTTCAACATTTCATGCCCATTATGTCACAATACAGATCGTCAATTGATCCAAAATTTAGTGGGTTGCACAATTAGTATTTAAGATGTTTTTGGCAACTAAGTCTTTCTAAAGGTGAGTCATCCTCTTTCTTAGGGAGCAGAACAGGACAGAATATATAGATTGGAGCTTTGATTTTGACAACTGGTCTTTCCTGCTCATGGTATCTAAAGCAGACAGTTTTTTCTTACTGCACAATAGCATAATACATCAATGGGGGACAGATATTTACCATTCAGTTCTGATCTAAGGAAACTGGTTGATGTACAGCCATAAGCCTTTAGCAGCTTGACTATATTTTGATTCTCTTCCATTTACCCCATACTTAGTGACCGAAGTTCAGTGTTTTAAAACAGCATAATGAGCTGTTGTGTCAGACAACTGCTATTATTATGCTTTGGCACCATGACTGATTTAGCTACAGGGCATGACATTCAATCATGCATCCCATCGCAGTCAGTTATAGCATACGCAGCTACTGAGTATTTTATCAGCTCATGCTTAACCTTGCCTTAAGCACGGAAAATGTTCACTAGTTTAATACAGAACAAAATTAATTGTTAGCATGTTAAACAATATTCTAGCTTTTCAGCCTCTGTCTCATCTCATACCTTCTCAGACTTCTATTGATTCTTCTATTTAAGTTTTACTGCCCTTTCACATTTTTAATATTTGTTTTCTAAGCAGGTGTTGCTTTCAATGCTTGCAATATGGGAAGCTATTGTTTTCATAGATTTGTGAGTACATATCATTCACCTGTCATCACTATTTGGTGTGGCATTTTCCATTAACACGTTTCTACAGTTGATAACAAAAACAGTTAACAAAAGCACAATATTTAACAATTAAAAAATATAAATCTAAGTATAAACCCAGGGATAAGACAAAATCTTCAACCTTTACCCACAGAACATCAGCAAAATCTTCTCTGCGGTTCAAAGCCAGCACAACAGAGGTTAGCGTATTTGCATTACATTTACTGAGCTTTGAAGTATAAACTATAATAATAAAACTTGACTAATTATGAAGTAACCTTTAATTAGTCAAAAGAATAAAAGATTTGATACAGAGATACCATTTTATGAAAGCTGATAGAATTACAATTGGGATTTCAACCAAAATCTTCCTATTTTTCATTAAAAAAATATCTGAGTATCAGTTTTCAGGTAAAATTTGTGACCTTAATTTCTGAAATATATCTAGAATATATTTTCGATCACAGTTTGAGCATCTCACGCCCCTATTCTGTGGGGAGGAGGAGGACTGGGCTGGAATTTAAACTACATCTACCCTGGATTTTTTAGGTATTACAATGCATTTTCTATTCTTATAAGAATGAAAGAAAATTGTGTAATAGAACTGTAGTCTAATGGAAGAACGTGGCCTGTATGAAGTAAAGTGAGATACATGAGCTGAAGAACGAGGATTTGCAGGTCAATTGTGTAAATGAAAAACAAAAATATCAGCTGAAGAAAATGAAAATTATCTAAGAATAGGCCACTTTTCAGCCATCCTAAGTAAAAATACTAGATATAGTGTAAGTTATGCTTAAGCCAGCATTTTCTAACTTAGAGCACATTTGTCCAGGTAGAATCAGTTACTTCTTTCACATCTTCTATTAGATAATAAGAGCCTTACTAGCAACTAGTTTCTTATTATTTGTTTATAGAGCAACTAAAAATTAAGAAAACAAACCCTAAAACATGATTTCTACCATAAAAATAACAAATTAGTATTTTTTCCCATAAATGTGTCTATGGAAATATATACCTATATATAGTGGCCAGGTGGAGAGACAGAGGGAGACCGTGTATTTTCAATGTTTTGAAATTCAGGGAAGACACTTCCATGAGTTAGCTCACTAGTAGAATATACAATATTAAAAAAATTAAAATTATAGAATATATTTATCTGTGGTGTAACTTCATAGAAGGTAACAAGTTTGATACCTTAGTTCAGTCATTACCTTTAGAAGTTCTGAAAGTAAAATGGAGTAAGACTTCCATATGATTTCAGCAATTCACCCAAAAAGCCCAGTTTTCCGTAGCACCAGTTCTCAAAAATAGCCATTGTGAGACTTTCTGTAGACACTCATGGCTCAGATGCAGTACCACAGAGAAGACAATGAAGATGTACAAATTATAGTGCATAACTCCTCAGGTCTTTCTGGTACCAGTACGTGAGTCCCAGCATTGACTAAACATTAAAAGAAAATTTGAACATTTATCTAAGGAAAAACTGTGTCTGCACTTTTGTACATTCTTTTGCCTTATAACTTGTCCTTGTAGCTGTTTTTTAAATATGCCATCACCTCATGTTAGAGTAATTGAAAAATTTAGCATTTTGTGTTTAGAGGGACAAAGGCACAATAAACAGTGAAGAGTGTTGCAGCTAAGTCTTACCTTGCACACCAAAAATGCAGTTGTGGTTTTCTACTTGGTCTCTGCCAACCAGCTGAAGTGGACTTGGTTTTTTAACTGCACTTGTCCAAATACAGCCTGATCTAGCCTGTAACAATTGACAGAACTCACACTAACTCGAAGGATACAGCTCTGAGATCTAGTATGGCAAACTAAAAATTTGTCAGCAGAAGCCTATGCTCTGGTGAAGAGGAACATCGGTAGAATTTTTATGAAGTTCTCTTTGTTGAAAGACATGAGTACATTCCTTCCTTCATAACCTACCATCATTATCACTTGTCTTCTAGGTTTAATTACAGGGTGCAAGCCATTTTCATCAATTTCCATACAAGCAACTGCAGGATTTTAAAAGACTTTAAATGTATAATCTTGCCCATTTTTAAGGAACAGCACTTTCAATGGATATGGCTAAAATGGCAGTATATGTATTGACAGAAATTTAATTTAAAAAAAATAATTTCATATCTTAGCCAGCTTATTTATCACACTCAAGCTGCCAAGAATCTCTAAGTAAAATCTGTCAGTTTTTAAATGCTAGCTACTGCATATTCAAAGCCTCTTCACAGAATACTTCCTCAGGTTACATCACATACAACCACCCACGCCCCCCCCAGATCCTTCCTACACATTCAAATAATTCAGATAGCAGGGTGACAAAGCAACATTAGCCTACCACATCTGAAGGGTTATTTAGGCTTTTGTTTTGATTGGATTTTTTCAGACAAAATGACAACACAAAACTTGCCTTTTTCAAACTTAACTTCACAAACATCTATGTTCTCTCTTGGAGACTCCTTCCACTAAAAATGAGTGCTGGCTGCTGGGGCCCTGTAGGTAATGATTTCTGCAGGAAGTCTTGTTAATCACAAATTTCACCAAAACGCCTTAACAATCTTACCCACTAAAACTCCATGTTGTGAACATTCATAAAACATAATTTCAGCAAGGATCCCATTCTGCCACCTCAACTTCATAGACCAGTAACTGGCTCAAGATGAGCAGCTCTCTTTAGTTGAGGGATTGGCTCAGGAAGGAAAGGGTTATTCACCCTGTGTGAGAATAGCAGAATATGGCCAGTGAAGTCAGGACAGCCTTTGCAATGTCAAGGCAACACATTATTTTAAAACAGCTGGGAAATGGGTATTTGCTTAAAATAAAAGGGCTATAAAGAAGGAACAAATGCTGTCTTAATTTAAGCAGGGATGTTGTTTTTAATTCATCTAATTGTGTTAAACTGCTAATAGGCTAATTTGAAGAGCCTAGCACATTCAAGAGGCTTGTAT
This sequence comes from Aegotheles bennettii, assembly GCA_013398125.1. NCBI lineage: Eukaryota > Metazoa > Chordata > Aves > Caprimulgiformes > Aegothelidae > Aegotheles > Aegotheles bennettii. The sequence continues at coordinate 71,025 of VZRW01004276.1, read as the reverse complement.
GTAATTAACAAAATCACACTCGCACAATGCCAGACAAGAGGTCAATCCTTGAACGACTAGTTCCCTAGAGGAGAAAAAACATGATTAATGCTGCAGAAACTTCCCATTCATTCTTCTGATGCTAAATATCATTGATTGAGAAGGACACTATTGTTTCTTAGTTACTTCATTTGGAATAGCTTTCCCTCTTTTACTATGCCAGCTTGTCTATTTATCTAATCCTTCCATCCTCCTCCAGCTATATTTTGACTTGTATCTGGCTTTATGTATTTGCAACTGTATTTATAAATTCAAATAGGGCTGGACTCTGACAGTGTTATTCATGTAAACTTCTGCTTTGGTGACAGTAGTTTCACCAATGCCAGTTTAGTATCCCCCTAAAAGTTTCAACTCAATATCAGGAAAATGGCTGCATCTGGCTTTGAAGGATTTTACATGCTTTTAATAATACTGGGCAAACTTCAAAGGATTCATATAAATGCTTCAAAGTCAAGCTACTGTTCCAGTCAACCCAAATGTCTTAGCTTTAGGATGAGACCTTGTAAGAGTTGATTACCTCAGTTCAATTTTATTTCAAGGGATTGCTCAGAATAAAAAATGGGAACAGAATCCAGCCCCCATTTGGACAGCATGCACACACAAAACTTAAGCAGTGAGAGGCTGTGGGGAATACTGATGAATGAGGAGAAAAAAACCTGAACAACAGGCATTTTGACAAGCAAAGAGACTACTTGGTGAATATATTCAAGAGTCCTGGCAGGCATGATTTCATAGGTAGAATTCAGAATAATTTTCAGTCAGGCAATTTTTTTCCTTTCTCCTTAAATCAGGGCAATTTAAATATAAGTTTACTACTGCTCAACTGAGGCAACATCCAAGAGAATACCTATAAATTGCAGTAAGGATCTTTAATGGTATTTTTTTGTCAGTGACAAGATGCTTTTACTCCTTGCAATTGTAAAATTATGCCTTGGGCTATATTAACTTCAGCAGCCAGACTTCTCAATTAGCACTAAGTTGATTCTGGCTCAATATGTTCCATAGCTAACACTGTGCTTGTTATCTTCAGGCGTTAAGAGTAGTGACCTTCTGTTATTTACCACAACAGTTATTTGGTGTTGACGAAGGCCTCAAAGAGCAAGTTTGCTCAAATGTATGTGAATATATATGCATGAACTTTAGGATGAAAAATTACATTTACATTGCATGCAAAGACTACAGTTTTGTCTTTCTGGCATTTCCAGCTCTTAGAGACTTTAATGTATGGACAATGTTCAAGAACTATAAAGTACAACACCTTTCTATTTTAAAGAAAATGGAACATTTCCACAACATATGTGGAATATATGATTCCTCCCTGTGGTTCAATCTGTACAAAATACTTGTGCAAAATATAAAGTATACCGTTTTTTGAAATAAAAATAGTGAAGAATCAATAAAAAATAGCAGGAAGGCAATGGTGCATGTGTGAGCCTAGTATTTCAGCCTCTAGTAATAGTCTGAGAAAAAGGCAAATTGGTCTTCGATTCTATCAGCAAATACATTGATCAAAAATATTTATTTATTGGAAACAACCTAATTTTTTTAAGTTTCAACAGTAACTAGCAATAGGTTTTCCTCACTTCACAACCAAATTGCTTTAGTTACTTCACAGTTCTGGAAACAATTCCTTTGAAACATGTCACTTCTTTTCTCATTTACCTAGTGTATATGTATGATTCACCATAAATGCTCAGCGATCTTGGCATATTTAGAGCTTCAGTTGCACCAATATAACTGTAGGAAAAGCAGTATTATGGATTATACCAGGAAAAAAATTAATAATATGGGCATGTTTTGCCTTGGACACATCTTTGATCTAACTAAGAATTATGAAGGTTCTTTACCACCATTGGTAAAATATTAACCAATTAATTAGCAGAATTCAAATTATTTATTATGAGAATAATTTCAAATAGAAATTTCAGTAAATCATTTTAAAACAATCACGTACTCCCAAAATGAATCCTTTATAATCCTGTACACCTTTCATATATTTTAATAGAATAAATCTGAATCAGAGGTTAAACTCTTTTCTATAGATGAGCAATACTTTAAGAACAAAAATTATTTATTGGACATTTCATTTTAAACCAAGACTTCCACACTTAATTTCCTTCTATGACAAGGTAACCCACCTATCTGACCAAAGGAAGCCAGTGAAAGTAATATTCTTAGACTTCAGCAAATGTTTTGATACTGTCTCTACAGTGTCCTTCTGGAAAGGAGTCCAACACACAGCTGGGCAACTGTGTTACACGATGGGAGAGCAACCAGCTCACAGGTCGAGCACAAAGAGTGATGGTGAATGGGGTAGCATCAGGCTGGTGACCGGTCACTAGTGGGGTTCCACTGGGCCCAGTCCTCTTCAACACCTTCATCAATGACCTGGATGAAGGACTCGAAGGGATTCTAAGCAAATTTGGAGATTATACCAGATTGAGAGGAGCTGTCGACTCCCTTGAGGGCAGACAGGCCCTGTAGAGAGACCTGGACAAGCTAGAGAGATGGGAAATCACCAACCACATAAAGTTCAACAAGGGTAAATGCCAGATTCTGCACCAGTGACAGAGCAACCCTGGTGGTAAGTACAGACTGGGGACAAGTCTGAGAGGGACCTGGGCATCCTGTTTGATGGCGAAATGAATATGAGCCAGCAGTGTGCCCTGGCAGCCAGGAGGCCCAACCCTGTCCTGGGGTGCATCAAGCACAGCGTGGCCAGCCAGTCAAGGTAGGAGACTGTCCCGCTCTACTCCACACTGGTGCAGCCTCACCTCGAGTACTGGGTGCAGCTCTGGGTCCTGCAGTTCAAAAAAGACACCAAACTGCTGGAGCACATCCAGAGGAGGGGCACAAGGATGGTGAAGGGCCTAGAAGGGGTGACTTATGAAGAATGGCTGAGATCACTTGGATTGTTCCACCTTGAGAAGAGAAGGCTGAGGGGTGACCTCATTGCAGTCTATGGCTTCCTCACAAGGGGAAGAGAAGGGGCAGGTACCAATCTCTTCACTCCTGTGACCAATGACAGGACTCGGAGTAACAGCAGGGAGCTGAATCAGGGGAGGTTTAGGTTAGATATCAGAAAATGGTTTTTTACCCAGAGGGTACTTGAACAGGCTCCCCAGGGCAGTGGTCACAGCACCAAGCCTGCCCGAGTTCAAGAAGCTTTTGGATGATGCTCTCAGGCACATGGTGTGACTGCTGGGGTGTCCTGCACAGCAACAGGAGTTGGACTCCTGGAGGGTCCCTTCCAACTCAGCATGTTCTATGATTCCGATTCTATGATCTGTTTCACTCCCTAATTCCAAATACAAAACCAACATGATCCTTAATCACACCTTTAAAAGTTAGATTAAGTGATTCAAATGCATGTGTATAGTCCTTGTTCAGTGCAGTAAGGGTTTGTGCTGTTTTTTTTACAGCTCAATTAGAAATAAAGAAGTATGTTCTTCATGGAGAGTAAGAAGCTCCTTCAATAGTTAAACATCAATTCATCATAATCAAAAGCCTCCCTTTGATGCACTCACATAAGCAATGGTAGCACGGCTTTACTACAGTTCTTCTCCCTGTGCCATCACTCTCTGGTGGCATTTCAAACTTTATTCTAAGAAAGACAACTTTTTTCCAAATTAGACTGAAGTGTGCAAGTAGAAACATGTAAAGTATGCTGCAGGGAGTGTAACTTACAGTACAGCACTAGCCGCTAACTGGCTAAGTTTCAAACTGCAATCTTCAAAATACTACTAAACACCATTACAATGAAAAATCATTATAAAAACAATAGATGTCTATCTCCCTATAGTGCAGATACACAGTGCTTAAAGAAGTCTACATTATTCTATCAGAAAAAAAAAGAAATTACATAGGCAAGCAAAATACAAGTTTCATTTTATTCACTGGAGGAATATAGTTTTTCAAACTTGGGATTGAAGCTTATAAAGCTCTATTTAGACTTTTAAATTTAAAGGCCATATTGATATATTTTTCCTAAGATATTGATTGGTGGGTTCCAAATTCAGAGTACATGCCTCCCATTTAAGGACCCCTGTTAGATTTCCTATCAGCCAGCTACAGGTAACCAGATGTTAAGCTAATTGCTATTTCCTATCGGCTTTCTATTTCCAAAGACTTAGAGAATGATACGCACAGAGATTTAACTCATGTAGTCTGAGTTAACCAGTGCTCAACACCTTCAAAAGCCATAACTCCTTGTTTCTTCAATGAACAATATCTGGAACTTTACAGTCAACAGGTTCTATGTGGGCCCCAATTTGTCTTGTGTATCTATCATATTATTTCTGTGTGTACCTTCGCATGTGAGGGCTTCCTAATAATCCTGAAGTACTAAATCTGTTGTTGTTCTTCCACTTTAACACCTAGTTAGTGGTCTGTGTTGAATAATTCTTCAAAAATTTCCTTAAGTGTGCTTATGGTGCCTAACAGCCTCAGGAGTCAGCAGTGAAGCCCATGATTACAGAAGAAAAAAAGTAGTTCTTCTTATTTATCAGTTTTTAAGATTTTAATTTAAGATAACATCTACTGAATGAAAGGCCAGATCTAGTAAAAACTAAGGAAACAAAGAATATATTAAATATAAACTTACATCTGCTTCACTTGGAAGCACTTCTGAAGAAAACAGTTAGAAAAGAGAGCACATGGGGGCAATTTGAGGATTAGTTACATCAAAAGGCGTACAATATTACATCTTCAGGCCTCAGAAATTACTCTGAAGTCAATGATCAGAATACTGACTGAGAATAATCGTTTCACATGGTGTTTCAGAACAAAGTAGAAATTCTATATTTTTTTAAATTTTAATGTCTAAGAAATGGCCTGTAATCAAAGAGAGATAAAGATGTGCTTAAGCTTATGCCCAGGAAGAAAAGCTTTTACACTGGGATTGGAGGATGTATTTAAATGGAGCTTAGAGTAAGGATTTTTCTCTGATCAGGATATGAATCAGCCTTTGTCTTGGTAATATATGAGATACAAGAACAAGGCTCTACCGCAGCTCTATGACCAGAAAACTCACAACAATGGCATGGTCCAAAGAGGCTGGACTAGCTTAAATGTGTTCAAAATATTTTGCCTGGTTAACTCTGTAGTAGGTAGACATTTCTTAGCCTCTTTGCAGAATGGAGTTATAGTGGATTTCCCATAGCTAACTTACTAGCTTTTTTTGCTGACAACCCCTCATCTCCTTTCCACTCCTCAGTGTTATGTGCCTTCTTGAATGAACTCTCCAGGGCAGTTGCTCTGTTTTCTTTTTGCACAGCCACAAAACTCTTTGTAGCCATCCTGTCATCTGTAAAGGCTGTCCAAATTGGATGATGGAAATATTGATCAAGAACCTTTTAACCAGTTAACACTTTGAACTTGTTTCAAATACTATAGTAATAAAACAAGAAATAAGTTCTTATGATGGGACTGAGTCACCAAGAGATTTGAGATGGATCTGCCTTGGGTGTTTTCTCATGTTTTGTGTCTTGTAAAGACTTGAAAGTCTTGTAAAATGAAAAACCATGTTTTACTAGTCCATATGTTTGTTTGGTTTAACTAAGAATACTAGAACTGTCAGTGGAGAAAAATAGTCTATCCCATGTCCTCACAAGCATTTGCTTCCAGAATTTGTTTCAGTCACTCTGTGAATCACAGTTACACCTTCACAGACCACTCAGAGCACTTCAAAGAGAAAGTTTCTGTTCCTTCTGTGATCTAACTGCATGTTCCCCACTTTTGTCACCAATTGCTTTGAAAGACACCGGTTTCCCAGCTCCCAGATCATGTTTGTTTCCTCCTCTGCCTCATGTTGAATCTAGAAACTTTTCTACCCAGCAGCTAATTCACTTGCTAGCAAGGATTTTTCTCTGCTCTTGAAGACATTCCTTCTTCTTCTTATAACAAAGATGTGTTCTTACTTAATCATAGAATCACAGAATGGGTTGGGTTGAAAGGAACCTTAAAGATCATCCAGTTCCACCCCCCCTGCCGTGAGCAGGGACAACTCCCACTAGACCATGTTGCTCAAAGTCCCATCCAACCTGGCCTTGAACACTACCAAGGAGGTGACATCCACATCCTGGATAACCTGTTCCAATGTCTCGCCACCCACACAGTAAAGAACTTCTTCCTATATACTGTCTCAAACTACCTTCCTTTAGTTTGAACCCATTTCCTCTTGT
>VZRW01004276.1:1217-64569 GCA_013398125.1 Aegotheles bennettii | reverse complement strand
TCCAGAACTGGGCACAGTACTCCAGGTGGGGTCTCACAAGGTCAGAGTAGTGGGGGAGAATCCCCTTCCGTGACCTGCTGGTCACACTTCTTTTGATACAGCCCAGGATACCATTGACTGAGCTACAAGCACACGCAGCATTTGTAATTAATATTAATTTTATTTTATTATATCAATTAATTTTATCAAATTATTGTAATTAATCCATTTCCATGACAAACCAAGAAAATAGAGGACTCTTTTGGAAACCTAATACAAAAAATTGGGAGCCAGTACTCTAGTCTCACAGTCACAAGGGAAACTACTAAGCATGCACAAGAGCTATACAACATGGAAGGACAGTTCCTTTGGTGCAAGTATTAGCCTAGAACCTCAGAGACCAGATGTTTACCATGACCATGGCGAAGTCACTTAACCCTATTGGCCTCTCTATTGCACCCTGAGGCTGATAACATGTCCTAGCTTATATGGCGGATCTGGTAAATTAGCTCTGTCCTTCTCAAGTGGGCAGTGAATACTGAGGTGAATAGGTGTCAGTGAGAGATTTTCTGTAAGTAACTAAACATTATGGCATGTTTGGTTACTAGAGAATAAACCTGTTCAAGTAGGAAAGAGATTCTTGCATCCTGCTGCACAATAAATATATTTTCATTTTGAGCTCCTGATAGTATGTGAATTTTATTTACTTGTTTGGTTTTTTTCTTGCCAATCTGTTACAATAATAAGCATTGGAGAATGTGACATTTGCTGCTGCCTACTTCAGCAACAGTAAAATGAAAAATAATTTTAAGATCCTCAATATTTTTATCACACACAAAAAAGTGAGAACAATCAACTTGTCTGTAGAATGGTGCACCTTATCAATATAAAACTGTCACAGAACAAGCAAAGAGGAGGAAGAAAAATAAAGTTGTGATGTCGTTGCATAAACTCAAAGTATAAATAAATGTACCGAAGAAATGGACTCAAAAAGGTGACATTTCTCCGGTAATCTACTGCTTCCAGTATACATAAGGTACATTTCAATGTTAATGAGAAAAACCTGTGTTTAATTTAGAGAACACGGGAGCAACAAGGATAGATTCTATCACAAAATGATACACCTGTGAACTTTTAAATTATACAAAACTGTATAATGCAGGTGTTCAATATAAAAAGATGGCACACATATTTACATTGTTATAACTGGGAAAGAGTCAAAGTTCCTATCATAAAACCTTTCTTTCAGTTGTTGAAAGGCAACAAGCAAAGAACCTCTTTGCATAGTTTGACTGCACATTGAAGTCTAACTACTTTAATTTATGATGCAATATTTATGTCAAAATGTTGAATAAGCTGCAACCAGCAGGAACAGCAGACAAGTCAGATAAAGACAAGTACAAGCGGCACAAATGCAGTAATTAAATCCAACAAATAATGAAAAGGGATGTGAAAAACAACTTTACAATATGAAGTAAAGGGCATAATGCCAAAAGAAAGGGGGAAACTATCTAGAGACCTAGCATTAGTGAAGGAAAAACCTATTTCAAGAAAAAAAGATTAAGTGGGATATAATAGGTAGATAATGAGAAGTTTCTGCAATATTACTGCAAATGAAAGAAAGCAATCCAAATGATGTCTCCTGGGAAAGCATACAATGCAAAGCTTAACCCTAGATATTAGAAGTCCATGGAGCTGAAATACATTGATCATACTAATAACCTGAAACACCTCCAATTCTTTGCTTCAGAATGATAACACCTCATGAGAATACTAGCGAGAATTATCTCACTGGATTTCGTATTTTTACTCTGCAGCACTCGTCTAAGTGTAAGGTGTTCGGAATTAAATTGTATTTTTTAACAGTTGCAAGTCTTCTATGAGACTTTAGAAGTTATAGGATATTTATTTACATTACAGGCGTATTTAAAATATTCTGTTTTCACTAATTCATGAAAACCTACTATTAAAATGGCTAATTTATGACAAATTGGCATTTTTGTGTCATAGGAATATTTTCCCCACTTCCTGCACTACGTCTCTAAAGTATCTATTAATAGCTCTCATCTCAAAGGCATCATTTGTTCTAATTCTGGAAATTCTGTGCAACACTAAAAAATTAAGTAAGTTTCATGATGCATACCACAGGATTGGGTTTTGACACATAAGGTTTTATATACTTCAGAGGTTTTCAGTTTAACAGGTCCAGAGACATAAAAGAGCCAGATTTTTGCTTTAAATATATAGTATATATTTAGTTTCCTAAAAGACCTTGTGTACAATATTAAAGTTTGTCATTTCACACGGTACTTTAATTTTAATGGCTTTCAATTTTTCCTTCCTTTAGATGTTAGAATACACAAAGAAAAAAGAGACTAAAGATAAATACACCTTCAGAGACACTCATATGTGTGCAAATACAAAAATGCATTTACATATATTGTGATTTAATTCAAAGGATTATTAAATTTTAATTGAATCTCAGCAGGTAGGTACACTTCAAATTATTACAGAAGTAATGAAGTTAACTCTGAACTCTTCACTAATATAAACTCTCATATGTCACCTGACTGAGTGGCCTACAAAAATTTATGCCAACAGGCCCAGACTCATGCCTTCAGTTTACTTGCACTACTTTCAGTTTCTGTTTTTGCTGTCAACCTTAAAATCTTCTTGTTTACATTCAGCCTATCAGCATTCTCCCATTATGTTCTGCTATTTTAATAAACCTTAACAGATTGACTCTAGTTACAAACTAAAAGAAAGCTAAAACCAAAGTCAAACCAACCAATAAAAAAAGCCTGGAAGATGATAAAAATCCATAAATGGGGTATATCACTTAAACAGAGCTTGCACATTGATATAAAATCTGGATATTTTATTAATAAAGGACCAATTTCTGGCATCCTTGGTACACGTGCCACCATATTGTGTGTAAAGATCTTGAGCATATTAAAGATTTTAGCTACTTCCTCACAAACAACAATCTTGTATTGTAAACATGCCCTTAATATAAACAGAAGTTGTACTGAGAGGTTGTCTGTTTTGGCAGATTACTTGGAGATTAATATAGTATGTATAGGAAAGTGAAAACTTGGTGTCTTAGAAAAACATTTCCTTACATGTCCATCTCTGACCCTGAGAAGTGTTCTCTCTGTCTTACTTTTTTGCCTTACCAGCCATGTAAGACAGGGAATTTAAATTGTAGCACTTAGGACACTCTGAGAAACTCCTTCCATGCTCTAAGGTATGAGGGTTTTTTCACAAATACTTTGAGATTGGGCCTCTCGTATACACAGCTTACTTTAGTGCCTCATTAGGCAAAAAGAGAGGATAAAATTACAATATCTGTAAAGAAGTAATCCTGATTCAGTGAAAAAGGTTGAATCTGGATGACAGGAGGAAACGTAGCTGTGGAGGGCACCAGTTGGACATAGAAGATTTTATGCTTTAGCATTTGTTAGGTGCAGCCACAACAGGTACCTGTATGACAATAACTGAAACACAAATGACTGATGAGAGGATATTTGTCTGTCTTCAACAAGCTCCATTATTCAAAAAAAAGAGTTTTTTCCTTCCCTTCATTTCCTTTTCATGGAAGTGTACCAATGTTCTAATTAGGGATATTGGATAATAACTTAAGTTTAGCGTATCACGCTTATTCATTCCAGTATCTATACTTCCCCTGCCATTATTAGGAGCAATTCATCTACCAATTTACCTTTAACAAAGGCATCAGAATCGATATTCATTACTAGACATACCAGTTTTAGATATAATGTCCCCCAACAGCATCCTTACAGGCTCAGCAGTGCTTCCTGTGCGTTTAATGCTATCAGTACTGTATCTGATTTGTTTAATGCTACCTTTCATACTCAATTAGAATAATTTCAGATTTTCAATTAGCATCGTTACTGGTGAAATGAGAGGTTTTTGAACAAAGTATTTTAATAATTACGTTCTTCAAGGAACATCTCTTTTTCTCTGAAAGTAACAGAGAACTGGCGAACTCAACACACTATACATGTTAGCACCCTGGATCCTAAAAATGCAGGCAATAAAATATATTTCCTACTTTTAAAGAAACAGGCAAACTATTTTATGGAAAAAAATACTTCCTAATGTGTTGACCCTAACACTGCAGATGGATGAAGACCAAAGTTCAGAATAAGCTTAACAGATAATATACATGGCTACCGTCTGTTTTGAAGTCCAGTCAGCACCATCTCCCACAGCTTTATGTCTTCAAGACCTGTGTGGGTAGTGGTTCCCACCACAGTGGTTGACAGCTATGACAGAAAGACTTCCGTTTATAGGGACAAGACATTCTTTCCTTAGGAGCTAATTCCAAGAAACCACAATGTAGGAAGGAGGACTGTCCTGAGCAAAAAATGAATGTGTTGTAGAAGCGATGCGATGTGCAGAAGTGATAAACCACACAACACCATGAACAAACAGCAGTAACACCTCCCACACTTCCAAACACAGCTCCTTAACAACATACCAGAAAACTCCACCTGATGACAATTTCAGCTGCTCCAACATAATGACTGCTCTTAACAAAGCTGCTCAAATCTGTTTAAAACTTCAGCCCTTCAAGACTCCCACAGTAAAGAGGTATGGTTCTCAAAGATAAGTTCTTTGATCTAAGTGCCAAAATCATGGTGGGCTCTAGATAACTGTACAAATTCACACTGGGAGCCACATAATTGTCGCAGTTTGGACAGTTGCTCTATCGTCCAACCCCACTCAGGAGGGGGAATTGGGAAAAGGAAAGGAGACCCATGGGTTGAAATGAGAACAGATCTAATAGAATAATAATATTGACCTAATATTACCCCCAATGCTAATACAAGATACAAAGTTATACTCAGCTCCAGACCGCAATTACAAGCTGCGCGCTTCTAGCAGTGAGAGCTGAGTGCCAACACTGGGAGCACGGCAGCTGCAGCAAGAACTCAGCAGTCTCAGCATGAGGAGGAGCAGCCTCAGGTGTGGGACAACCAAAGAGATGGACAAGACCACCTTAGGAAGGCAGCCATGGTAGAAGCCCCCCCAAAACCCCTCACCTTCTTGATTTATAGTGAGGGTGACATTTATGATATGGAATACTTGGGTTGGCCAGCTTGGGTCAGCTGTCCTGGGCTTTGCCCCTCCTGTCCCACTACACTTGCATGGTTCAGAACTACACTTGACCTTGGTCACTGTGGAAACCGCACACCAGAGCATCTCATCTCTTTTGTTCTCACAGAATTGGACTCTGTATTTTCTTAAAACTACAGTTCCTCTGAACAGAAAAGTGATTTTAGAATTGTGTCCCAGCAAAACCAGGATAGAATGGCATACCTCAGAAAGTCAAATCTGCCAATGCCAATGTTGGGGATCCCAGCGATGTAACACCAACCTGGCAGCAAGCTGCCCCAGAGCACTGGGTGCGCAGAGCCGGCCACCCTTCCATCACTTGATGTCCTTGCTGGTGTTGCAGGTTATCAACATCCACCACACAGAGTACGTCCTGCTCTCTCCTCTGGTGCTCAGGCACTGAGATACCCAAGTGCCCCCAGCCCTGCCTCTTAAGGTCCACCCCATTGTTAAGCAATTAGCCTTATTATTACCAAACAATTAGCACCTGAGTGTAATGGTCAGTGGGGCTGCTCTATCAATCAACAATCAGTTAGCTCTCTGATCAACCTCTACAGCCTGGAACAAAGAAGGGTCTTGAAGAAAGCCAATAGTCAAGTACAAAGTTAAAGGCAGTGATCTAACACTTAAACTCTATTTGTCTGAAGTCCTAATTCTTAAGTATAGTTCCAGTTCCCTATTTTAACCCCAAAGTGATCAATATTTGGCTTAGGTCATAAAGTGTTCTGAACAAGATTGGCACAATAGGGGGAATGGGAGGGAAAGAAAGCATCTCATCTGTAAGCAAGTCTGTAATTGCTTTTATTTTGGCCTTTGTAACATACACTTTTCCACCAAGAAATGGCATCTTTATTTTCCCCCTGTTGAAGCATTCATGAAAATTTACTTCCTCTTTTAATATTGGATGTTTTGGGACTGACTAAAGATGTTACGTTAAGCAGTATACAGAAACAGATAAAGTAATGTCTACCATCTCACAGGAGGCACCCAACCCTAGGTTTTATTTCTAAATAGACCACTCAGGACAGGAGTACAATTGCTAAGGCTTTTTTATGATAGAAGCAACATGACATTATGTAACGAGGTATGAAATTCGCATACTGCTGAAGCAAGACAAATGGGATGCGTGGAAGTTGTTAAAAACTTCCATGCATGAATTCAAATCAATTGCCTCTTACTTTGAGGACAAGCAGTGAAAGAAAACTTCTCATACATATATTTATTTCCTGAGCAACACTGGATATAGTGACACAAATATGTGCATGCATCAACTTACTGTCTTTAACTCTCTTTTTTCAAGACAGAAAGTAGATTGAGAAAGCTGGATGCAGCCAAGAAGGGCTAGAAGCTGGAACCGTATATTTACAAAGAACTAGCAGATGCAAGGAAAAAAATGATTTCTCCCCAAGAGCAATCAGGTGTGTGAGTACACAGTCAGGCGGTAGTATTCCACAGAAAATAGTGTCACCCAGAGAAAATGAAATATCTTAATGCACCACCTAGCCGGTGATGGTCACCCTTCTTTTCTTTTTACTCCTTTTGGAGAAATCTTTTATTTTGCTGGTTTCTCTAAAACATTTGTCATTATTCATAGTTATTCAAGCAACAGAGAGAGAAGTCAGTGTTCTTGAACAGCCAACTGCAAGTCACTGACTTTTGGTCTATATTCATCAGGAAATGCATGACATCTCGTTTTTCTAGTCCTGGAGGAGAGGAGAAGAGTTTGGGATTAACAATTCAGAGCTTTTAAGGCTTGTCATGAGAACTGATTTACTGGACTGGCCTTTTTAGAAACATTCATGACAAAGTGTTGAGAAAGAAAACAGCTTAGAAATTTCTCTATGAACAGGGGGCTTCCACAAAACTTAGGCAATATGGACATCACTGAAATGGATGTTATTACTGTCAACTAATGTGTTTTTGCTCTGCAAAAAGTGAATTTTACCAGCAAAATTATATGCAAATCATACAAGCCATATACAAAGGAAAATTCATAAAATATTCAAGCAGTTGTTAGCTCAGAGTTCCCCAGCCATGGTTAAAGTAAATATTGTCCAGTGCTAGTAGGACAATTCATTAGAACAGTTTTAACATGGAAAATGTCTTCACCAGTTGTGTTCTGGGAGGAACAAGAAAACAACAGTGAAAGACTTCTTTTCCATGAGCTGATTTACAAATCAGTAGTAGCTTGCAAGTCCTGCACTAAGCAGTGGCACTGGGAAAAAGACCAGCATTATTGCTGGCAGCAAACGCAGTTGCGAGGGGCGCACAGGTTTAGCACCCACAGGATGACTGTGATTGTTTCTGATCAGTCCTGGAAGACTCACAAGCAGAGTGAAAACATATTCTTTAACAGTGTTTTACAGTTGTGTTCCTTCCTGGGAAGCTCTCCAGAGAATCCCCAAACCACCTTTCTTTATAAATTTCATTCTTGGAATCTTCCTTGGAATCTACATTTGATGGGTCCCATGAAAAAACATCCTAAATTTCTTCCCATATTTTGTTTCTTCTCTTCCATATCCTGGAGTATTTTAGCCCTCCTGCAAATTTATTTACCTATCTCACGTTAGCAAAACCAAATATCTTTTTTGATTATCACAATTGCATTATCACATAGGTATTGCATAGAAAGTATACAATTACATCTATGAACACCGTGACCATTGCAGGACTGAAGCCAAAAATCACAAGCAAGCAGTTGACAGTAGAGAGGCATAAACATTCCTGTAAATAATTTTATCAAGCCACATTCCCTCTGTTTTTAAGTAATACATACAGGAGGAGCCAATATTGTGCTAAAATCTTTGTTCTTGTTATTGCAGTGGGTTCTTGGAACTGTTATTTGAAAGTCAACTGCTGAAATCTGGTACTGAGACCTGTCATCTGCTGCCTGCCTACAAGCTGCCAATAGATTTTCCTTTCTATTGCCATGGAAACACAGGTTAGTGCAACTGAGATTAAAAAAAAAAAAAAAAGTGTTTTAAACAGCCACAGTTTTCAAACTTTGACCCAAGATGGAATTTACCTTTATTAGCCATAAAGGTCACACAGAAAGAGTCAGGCAGGAATCACGCATGGTGTTACCCCTTGTTCTGATTCCCCAGCTGTCAAACCCATGAACCTGGCCAGGTTATATCATGAATACTTTCTGACTGAGGTAGCTGCCTTCCCAAGGAGATCAGGCATGTTGGAGGGAGTATGAATACCTGAACTCTGTCTCACCTGAAGGCAGGACAGAGCTGGAGAACAGACCACACATACAAACCTGGAAATGGCTTGAGAAACACCACAGTTTAATGATCACTTTAGGCCCCATCTAAAGACTCACACACTGTATCCAGCAAATGTATTAAACTGTATGAGTTGCATTTCCCATTGAAAACACAGAGACTTCTGAAACAACTCTTTCAATGTCCTTTATATATCCTTATATAATACTTCCATTACAGTATTGTAATAGAATAATATAAGAATAGAAGACAAAACTTACCCGCTTTTAAGACGCAACACTCCATCACCCCACCCCCACCCTGCACCTGATTTAGTAACCATTTCTTAAGTCTATCAGGTCTGAAATATTTCTGTAGCTGCTTTTGTTATACCTGACAGTGATGTACTAGAAACAGAATTTCTTTAAACAACTGTCCTGTTTTTCTCTCTGATATTCTGAAAATTGAT
This sequence comes from Aegotheles bennettii, assembly GCA_013398125.1. NCBI lineage: Eukaryota > Metazoa > Chordata > Aves > Caprimulgiformes > Aegothelidae > Aegotheles > Aegotheles bennettii. The sequence continues at coordinate 55,770 of VZRW01004276.1, read as the reverse complement.
TCATCCATTTAACTTCATATATGGAAAGATGTCCGTAAACAGGGAAGCTATCCTAACTTTTCCATTTTTTCCCCAGGTATCATTCATGGTTTTAAGCAACCATTTGACTTTTAAAATTAGCACAAGGAAAACTACAGTTTAATTACTTATTTGAATCTGCTACTGATGACAGCTTAGTTAGCTGGTATATTTATGGGCTCTTTATTAACAGAATTTAATGGTGTCTTGTTATTGACTACTTGGGTCCTCTGTGTATTATAGTCCCATATGCAGTTTTCCACAGACTTATGCTGATTTTTTATTTTTTTTCATTCCTTTACTGTATCTGGGACATGCATACTCTGCTTCTATATCTCATCTCTTTATCTGTTACCAGAAGATTTGTAGAAGCTCAGTTCCAACTTACAGCACCTTGCATGATACTACTGCATCCTTAGTTTGAGTTAGGAAAATGAAACACAGCCTGTAATGATGCTTGTTATATTTTATTTTGTTGTTAAACTAATGTTTAAAAGATAAAAAGGCAACGTAAAATCTAGCATTGCAAGGACAAAAAGGTGTAACAGTCTTGTGCCCCTGTGTCACAGGTATCCCTACACATCTGTCTTATTCCTGTTTTAAAGAATTCAAGGACAACAGTCACAGATGTTACAGTTGGACATGTTGCTTCCAGCCCAATAGGGCAGAGCTGCAATCAAGATTAACAAATGGTTACCACAGATATTTTATCAAGTTTTTAATAGTAGCTTTTCATAAAAGTGGATATCTCTTTGCAATCAGTACTACTTACCATTTTTTAATTTTAAAAGAAGTTTATTCTAATTTGTATCACAACTGGATGCAAAGTCACAATACTTAAAAATAACAGTTTGGTCTTGATTTGGTTTATGGTTGATTTGATTAGGTCAAGCATCAAGCCACAATTTTGTGTTACAGTTATATGGCAAAATGGCTTGCTTGCAGGTGGATTGGTTTGGAGACTGACTGAACAGAGCAGCAGAAAGAGACATCCTTACAGGCATCATGATTGATACCTTATCAGACAAGACGCCTGCAGAGTAGGCGTGGAGTGAAACATCATTTGACACTCCTGACTAACTTGTTTGTCAAGACTAAGGGTTCCAAACTCAGAAACCTACTGAACAAAAAATATAAGGATATATTGAAGCCTCTGCCAAGCATACCTAAGAAAGATAAAGCCTCATTATTTTTCTGAGCATTTCTGAAGGGCTTTTCTGAAGATCTGGAGAACTGAAGAGTTCTGGGGAGTTCTGGCTGCAATTAAGAGTCTGTAGCTGAAGAGAACACAGAAACCACTGTGAAAAACTGATGTGGAACCAGTGCAAAGAGAGGGGAATTATCCTAGGTCTGTCTCCAAACACAGCAGCTGTTGACTATGCTTTGCAGTTCTGTGGGATATTTTTTTTAGTTATTTCAAAACTTTTCTATCATTTCAGGGCTACTGGCAAACCTGTGGCTTCCCAAAGGCCTAGTAAAGCGAGCAGCATACATTAACCTCCCCTCTCTGAGTGAAGCAATCCAAAATAATGCTCCCACAATTCTGTCAGTCTCTTTTTCTCTAAGCTTCAAGAGTCAATTATGTGAAGTGTCAGTTAGAGAGGAGCCGTCTTTGGCAAAGGTTTTAGAGTTACTTTGGCATGTCACATACCAATAAGGAGATTGCTCCATGCAATGGTCCGCCCAGAACTTGACAGTTATTTATATTCTGTGCTGCACAAAATGTGTCTTTTTATTATTACAGGCACTAGATATCCCATAGAATTTCATTCCCCAGTAACATGATATGAACAAAACTTAGCCTAAACAAATATTTGCAGAAATAACTCTTTGGTACAAACATGGTCACACCATACTTAGTATTTAGAAGTTGCTGAAGCATGAATGATTTTTGCTCTTTGGAGAATTCCACATAAGGAGTTACCGCTTGACAGAACCCGGTGCAACAGCATCTGTTCTCTAGCAAACATCTCTTACAGTGCCAATGACAGTTCTCTCATCAGTGTTTTCTCTCAAAAGAAACATATAACTAAATTCTTGACACTTTTTAAATTTTTTTGCCATCATAAAAAGTGGGACAGAATTATCCATTTATAAGAAAACACAACTATTTTCTCGATATGAGTTATGTCAAAGAAAGAGGCATATTTTGCTATATCAAAGGGTGCAAACTCGGTGGACTTATGGAGAGTAGACACTGTGAAGTACCAAAGAACAAAAAAATCCTTCCCTGTTGATGAGGTTCAAAGTAGTGGCAATGAAAGTGAAGGACATCTTTATCCAAAACTTATTGCAGAAATGCAGGATTATGGCTTCCTTTTTGTTTGTTTGTTTATTTATTTATTTATTTATCACTGGTGGTCTGCAAAAGCACATTAATTCTAGTCATGCAACTTTTAAAAGCTGAACTGCCAATCAAGTTAAAACCTTTGGAAATATTGTGATGAAGAATTAATCATTTTTAAAGCATTATGTAATAAATTCTGTGAAACGTTTATCAGGCTAGAGAGTATTTTATCTGTTAGAGAGTATATAAATCAGTAGTTTCAACATACTGCCAAAACTTGGTAAGAGAATGTAAGACATCTCCATTCTCCAAAATAATCTATTTTTGTTCAGACAAATAAATGCTAAGTGCGTTAGCACTGAAAGTTCCTAGAACAAGAGAAGTTAAGACAAAATCTATTATATTAGACAGAAAATATTATCTTGCCAATGCTTTTACACAGACTTTTAATTGGCTGCATTGTGAGTGCAAATTACCATTTGTGATTTGTTGCCACTACTAGAATTTTTCATTACAGTAAAGTAGTTTTTGGAAAAATACGTAACAGATCCGCTTCATTTTCTATATTCTGCTGCAGAAGCTCTATGACAAATGGTAACTGCTGCATCAAAAAGGTCTAGCTAACTCTCAGTGTTCCACTTTTACACTGCTATGCCACAACAAAGGCATCGATAAGGCAATTTGTTTACAATATTGCATTGAAAAATAACAAATAAAGATCACATTTTCATTCTTCACTGGTAGAGGTGGGAGAAGTAAGGGGAAAGGCTGCTTTAATCTTTCATGGCTGGTTGATGCTGGAAGTGACACTTTTCTTTTTCTTCGTTAATATGCAGCTTCAGGGGAAAAATGCTGGGAAGAACCAGCCAGAAATTCCAGCCCAGAGACATTGTTATAAAACAGCTGAAATATAGATCTCTGTATGTTGAGAGAATGTCTTGACTATACTTTCTCAACCTTATTCTGACTGCCCTTTTGATCCAAACTCCTCCCTCCCTGTTCATCAGTCACCGTGGTTTTACTCCTCACTTGGACCTCTTATATTCTTCCCCAGTCGTGCCACATTCTCCCTCTTTCCCTACAATGCCTCACTCCATTTTTACAATATTGTCCCCTAATTATAGCTAGGTGGGGAAAACATATAAAATATGTTGACTCTTCGTAGAAAGTTTACTCTGCTTTGCCCTGGTACTTTAACCCCAACAGTTCAGCTTTGTCTTGTAGACTGGAGATGTCCTCTATTCCAAAAAAGCTTACTACTACAACCTCACATAAAGCCCTAGGAACAGAAGGCTGTGTTCTTGGTTACCCTCTAGCAAGTAACAGTGTGCTGGCCACCCTAATTCTTCTTAGGTATCAACACTAGCAGTTTAGCAGGGGATTTAACACACTGCAGCTAGAGACTCTAGTAGATAATACACAACTTAAAAGGTTCAGAGAGGTGCAGATAACATTGCCACAGAACACAAACAATGGTTATAAATATGCCCCCAAATATTGGTTCACAGGATAAGAGACTCTTTCAGTATACCTAACACAGCATCAGATGCTTTGACATGATATATCATTGTATTCATCTAAATAATCTACAAAAAAGAGCAATAATGATGTTACCAAACATAAAGGTAGAATATTCTTTTTTCCTAGCAGTATCAGCTTCTAAATAGAATGGTATCAAAGAAAACAATCTATCTGAAAACAAAACATGTCTTTCTATCAGATAAAAAAAAAACCCAAAAACACTTATATTTGCCTGCTTTGCCAAAAGCATGTTGAAACATCCCTATTCACTTCCTTTGTACAGACTTAATTTACTTGGACCTTACTATCACCTCATCTCCCTTTGTTCATCATCAGCTATCATTAAACTCTCTTGAACTCTAACGGTTAATTAGAACATAATTGTTCTCCTTTACAGTGACAGATATATACACTCCAGAGATCCAGTGGCACCTTCCACTAAAAATGTACACTCTTGCTATTGAAGTTATGAAATAAGGAACATGTGAAATACATAACTTTTTATTCAGATGGAGAATTAGGGAAGTAGTGGAACCAGCAAAAAATGCCTGATACCTATCATGACCTTAAAAGACTTGTTTACCACAAGGAAGAATCTCATCCCAAGCCTCATCCATCTTCTTTCTTTCTTTCCCTCCGAATAACATCATTAAAGATGTTCAGATATCTCTAAGATTACTAGTTTTTCCCTTTTAAGTAATAAATAAATAAATAGAACATAATGATTATCATTTAATATCTGTTTTGAAAGAACTGATTTGAGTATTGATAAGCAGTTACTATGGCAGGATTAAATAAAATCTAACCAGTAACTATCTAACCTACATTAAGCAGCGGGTTGTCTTGAAAGAGGGGTTTAAAGGAATTATGGGGAGGGAGATAAACTGCCCTTATAATTCATATTTTTCATGTCGCAAGCAAAATGCAGCTACAACAGCTGAGCAGTTTATGAAATATGTGAGTAGGATTAGCTATGGGTTTCAACTTTTTTACTCACACAACTATACTCAGCTTTACTCTTAAAGTGAAATTACCACTCTGCTCATCTGCATATAAGCCAGACACAGAAAAGCGCAAGTAAGTCATAACAGAAACAGAAAAACAGCATTTTACATATATGTCTTCAGGATTCCAGGCTATCTTTTTTGTTCTCTGGCTTTAGATTTACCTTCCTACCACTAGAGGCTACAGGTTCAGAGGTTCAGTAGATCAGCATTACAAATACTTAGACCAGTTTTTGGTGACAGACCAAAACTCTATGTGTAGTTAAAACTTTTGAATTATTTAATTCTAATATTCAGTAATTTTTATTATATCTGTGTTTTGTTTTCATTACAAGTGGCATACAGGACCGATTTGACACTCAGTCTTAACAGAGGCTGTTTTCTGACTAAAATGACTTTTCTTACAGAGCCAGTGCACAACATTGGAAAGGAAAGGAAGCTGAAGACAGAGGTCATGGTATTTTTGTCAAATTTCCTCCCAAATATGAAATCCTGTGAAGGAAACAAAGAGGAAGCAGAGAATGAGGAAGGAATGACAGATAAGAAGGAAACAGCTGAAACTGGGTTGAATAAGTTTTCTAGTAAAAAGAAGAGGCTCCCATCTGTGTATGTTATTGCCATCATAGATAATTTACAGTATGACAGCAGGAGAAGTGGAGCAGATATTCAGATGAAGCTGGAGGTTGCTTTAGCAATCTTAAAATTCAGCAAGAGGGCAAAAGAGCCAGATGTGTAACATTCATGCACTACAATATTAGAAAGGCCATGTGATAGGAGACTATAGCCTCTTCAGGCTAATGGACAACACCGGGTAAGACCAGCTGATTAATAAGACAGGAAGCAGAAGTCATATTTAGTGAAGCCCAATATCCCTTTTTGATCATGTAAAATCAAATAACCATATTAAAACAGAGCTAGAGATTCAATGGTAGTGTGGACATGTAGTCAAAAGTCCATCCCAGAGGACAAGTAGGTGAGGTATTGAGGACAAAAAAAGTATCACTGTTAAGTTAGTGGGAGAGAGTATAAAGAGCTTCTGTGTATTAAGTGCTTTAATCTGAGTAGTCAGTAGAGAGGCAGTTGTTGGTGCCAGATGTGAACAGAGTGTGAATAATAATCACCATTTGAGAGATATAATGTGCATTCCACATACAGCAAGGGAAAGGGAAATTCTGATGATGAGAGAGGCACAAAGGCAGAGAAAGTGGTGAGAGAGAGGTGAGAGGAAAATCGAAGGTACAAACATGAGATATAAATTTGTGTAGTAGGTTGGAAAGTGACAGAGGTAAAGGTCACAGTAGAAAGAAGCTGAACAACCGGACAGAAAATAGACATCACAATGCCGAGCAAGAGTGTTGTGAAAGGCATGGGCAAGTACAATACAGATAATGGATGTAAAATGTGTTGCCCCAAAGAAAAGGAATAAAAAAAGCCATCTCTTAGACAAGTGGATAGGGAAAAGGAAAGCGGATTTTCAGGAAAAATGTTTTGTGCTTGTAAGCGAGGATTTTTAACATTTCCTAAATCTGAATTAGCTTAGATTAATTGGTACCAATTTTTGGGAGAGAAACTTGTACTAGAGGTTCAAAATCTATGAAAATCTGATTTTAGATCAACAGCATTTCCAAATATTTATATCCTGAATTACAAATAGTAACATATAACCAGCTGGATAGCCCTGAATATTGTCAGTGTAACTAAATAGTTCAGAAAAGAACATCTCAAGCCCCAAAAGCCTGTACAATCCGAGAAAAAATATAATCTAATAAAGGTATCTAAAAAACTACTACTTTTGGTGGTCTTTTTCTTTTCTAATTAAAAGAGAATTTTGGTTCCCAAAGATAGGCTTTGTTTTCCATTTTCTTCCTAAATTATTAAAGGATGTAGCTTGTTCTTTGTAATTCCTGAGCTCAATTAAGGGATGGAGTTCAAATAGTCAAGCTATGTATGCACACTCTGAGTGTTTAGATTCAATTTTCTGTCAGAAACCAGGTCAATTCTGTGTGCTTACAGTATTTTTTGAAAGGTGTTCAAAAGTCTCACTAATGTTACAAAAGATGTGGAAAAATACAGATGAAACTACTGGACTTGGAAAAAAATCACTCTGACTGAGTGACAGTGAAATAAATCACAACATATTGTTCTCATTCTCTTTTGAAGAGCCTTGATCAGTGGTGCAATCATTTTTTTCATTCGTGTCTCAAATAAGAACACCTTTTGAGCAACAATTTCATGCCATATATTTAAAAATCTGATTAAAGTAATGTTACTTTTCCTGGGAAAGCTTATCTTCATCTCCAAAACTGTTTCAAAATAAGCATAAAGTTTGCTTCTCCAAAAGTTAGACACAAGTGTTCTGTGTTGCATTGTAAAATCCATCATATTGTTTCATTAAATTAATAAAGAGTAACCTTGTTAGCATAACATGCTCTCAAGAATCTTGGTAAGCACTTCAGTTGTTTATCTATTAGAACTTCTGAATGCTTACAATTATTTTCTGATACGGTAACATGCGTCAAGCATCAAGAAACTATTGCTTTCTTCTGTCAGTCTGCCCAGATATTAAATTTTCATTTTCTGTTTACCACTCCTAAAACTGAAAGTATAAAGTAAGAGTGGTAAAGAAATTTAACACCAATTGATAGTGAAAACAGCATCATCATTTAAAATCAAAACATAGTCTAATGACATGGTGTGATAAACTACTGGGTTCATTTAGCTTGTAAATGACTTAGACCTTTCACATTAGATGAAGAAATGACAGAGGTAGAGTTCATGCAATCAGCTAGTGATACATAAAAATTAACTAGTCAACAGCTGCCCTACCTTAATTAATGTAAAGGTAGAATGCTCTTCTTGAGCAAAATGAGATTATACTCTTGGGAATATATTTAATCTCACTAGAACAAGGTGGTACAATTACAGCAATAAAGTGTAAAATGATTGGGAAACCCAAAAGGTACTTAGAGGCAAGTATGGACATATACAATTTTTAAAAGACTGCATTTCTTCCATGACCATTAGCATGTTTTATAAACTATTCCTACATTAATTAAAAAATTCTCTAGGTTTCTTGCTAGAGATTATTAGAGACTTCTCTTCACAAAAGAGAGAAATAAAAACCAAGTCCAAATCCCCGTTCAGTTACTAGCTATACTTCCTTCAAGACATCACACTTTACCCAGAAAAAAAGAGCACACAATTAAACTTTTGATGCTTGGTGACATACCATGAAATAAGAGCTCAGAAAGCAATGGGTTCAGAAAGCTTGTTAAAACTGGGCTTATATTATCACCCTAGAAAAGGCAATTATTCAAAATTCACAATTAAATAAACTAATACGTTCAACCAACCCTTTGCTCTACCATTTAATTTAGAGCAGTTGAATATGTGCAAAAGTTATGGCTTGTAGTATTTTGCAATTTTTCATTAAGGTATCTGTGCAAATGAACAGATTTCTCAAAAACATTAACAAGCATGTACAGATGCTTCACCATAGTTTTCTCATTATAACAAATGATTTTGCAATATTTTCTTTAGTACTACACAGACCTTTCAATCACTGTGAGAAGGAATATGCACTCTGTTGATTAAATCCAGCCTAAGAAGACCAGGAGAATAATGTTAGTAGCCTACCTGTAAATGATACTCTCTAAAAAACAATCAGTCCAAAAAAAAAAAAAAGACATTCTTTTGTAAAGTTGTCACAGTTAATTCAGTTCACTGACCATTTCACTTCTTTTAGCATAAGCATATGGAAATCTGCTATGGGATCTCAGAACAGTAACTGGTTCTACAACATTGGTAAAATCCTCCCTGGGTGCTGAGAACCACTAAAGATTTTACAAACGCAAGCTTCCCATCTTGAAAAAGGGTACACCAGAGAATTTTTATGTTCCCATGAGAGTAAACAATTAAGGTTGAACTTCACATAACAATCTTCCAGGTGAAATCACAGCTCTCTGTCACGAGTATCAGGGCCCCAAGGGGACCAACTGTCCTTACTGTTCCTGCCCAGCCTTCCTCTAGGCAGGGTCCTAACTCCTGCACACCCTCAGAGGTGCCCAATGCCCAGGGCTGGGGCTGTCCTTGTCTGCACCCCAGCTTGCCCTGCTTCCTGACTGGGGGCAGTGGGATGGGCCCTGACTGCCAGGCTCTGCCCTGGTTCTCACCATGAGGACTGCCACCACCTCTCCTGGCACCCCAGCCCACCGGGAGCTGTCAGCCCTCACTGCACACCAACAGGCAGATAATATCAAGGTCTTTTTCTCCAACCTTCACCTTTTCTCTTACCCACATACACCCAACATCTAAGATACAGTGTGTGCTCATTCCAGCTTGATTTCTTGTTGCTAAAAACACTGCTTTATCAGGTCCTCTAATCAGTATAATCAAGAATGCACTTATTACTTTCTAAGCATGTGTTGCAGTTCCAATTGTTAGGATAACAAATGAAAAGAGAACAGTATACCCCTCTGCTAGTTGTTTTCAATATTCACTCATTTTACTGTAGTATTTTTAGCTTCCCGCTTACTATTATTCACTTATTCCAGAGTCAAGTCTTGTCACATCTTTCAGGAGCTGTGGGTGAAATATTACTTTCAAGACCTTCAGCTGGGAACAATGACAACACTGTCTTTGCCTCTCTTTTGCAAAGCACCTCTCAGGACAAGCACAATGCATTTGTAACAATTCAAGTAAAACTGTTCTGCACCATACAGTAACTTGTTTTATTATTGTATGAAACCTCATTCTCCACAACTTTCAGAAAGGCCTCAAAAATGCAGTTCACTACAATAATCTTATTCATAATGTATCCATTCTTCTTTTTTCTTTACATTTAAAAGTACTGCTCCTAGACTTCACTACAGAACAGTATTCACAAGATTAAGTACTTCTGCCCATTGAAAGGATACCTTTAATAAAGGGAAAACTTTGGTTCTGATTCAAGAGGACATAATTTCTTCAACATGCCCTGTTATCTAGCTTTATAAACTGTGTTCCAACAGCCCTGATTAGTTATCTTTTTTATCCCACTTTTCTTTACTGAGTGTTTATAAGACAAGTGGCTCAATACTAGAGAATATATATCATGTAGGGAAAAAAACCATTTAGGTTTGGGAATAAGTCCAGCTGTACAACAACTGGGGAGTTAAAAAAGAATGACAAAACCACTGTGTTTAGAGACAAAAGAATGATGTATGGACATTGACTAAATCAATAACTAATTGTAAAGTATGCATCCAGTCCTTGGGCTGATGCAATAATTGAAATCTGGTGCTGGTCCCTGAGTCCTATTTAGCAGGGTCAACTCATAATTCAGCTGACTTTTGTACATTGACTTTGGTTAGCAGCAGATTTGTGGTTCAGATAAGACTGCTCATTTCTCAGCACTGATTCAGCCTCAATAAGGGCAATTACACTGGGTTAAATACTTTTGTATTTGATCTTTAAAATCTTGTGAATAAAAATCTTTTTTTGCCCATATACTGATAACAAGCCTCTGTGCAAATTAAAATAGCTAGGTTTATTTTTCTCTTTCAGCTCACAAAATTAATTTAAATTGTATTACAGTAACATTTGTTTGTGCATTCATATTTGAATACATGCAGCTAATTTTAAGCGAATATCATAGTTATCAGACCCATGGACAGCTGGAGCTGTAGGACATGCAAGTAAAAATAGAAAAAATCTTTAGAAAGTAGAGAAGATGTTGTTGATTATGGAAGAAAAAAAATACTAACTAGCTCTTTTTTCATTATGAAAACAAAACAATATTCCTATACACTAGAGAAGGAAACTTTTCCACACCAGTTATGAATCTTCCAAACACAATCCAGTTATGGTGATTAAGATGAATGTCAAAAAAACAAGTAGGCGTAGCAGTACTTGTTGATTCTCAATTTCATTAATAAAAACATACTGCATTTTCAAAAAACCTGAAACCAACCCCACAAATCAGGTTCATCTTTGTATGCCTGTCCCTACCCTAAATTATATCATCTAATTTAAACCCATTTGCAACTTACTTCCTTGGGGATTTACCTCTTTTATTCTCTAAACCTGTTGTTAGCATAGAGAGAGTAACCAGAATTATTCTTCCTTCTGTTAAATGGAATTTCCTTGCACATAACAAGCCTCATTTTTCAGCCTACCATGCTGAATCCAGGAGAACAGATGTGCAAGGGGCAACTCAGCAGAGAAGCTGATCCAGGTGTGTCAGAACAGCTTCAGAAATTCTCTAGTTTATTTTTGTTTCCCACACCGACAGGATGCATGATATAGCTAAAATAATCCTGTTTCATCTGTGGCCCAGCCACATTTGGTCAACAGGCCTAAGTCAAACTACGTATGAGCTTAAGATAAATCTCAGCTAGATGTGATTTCCTGGGATCAGCCTGTACAGGCAAGTGCAGTCCCAAAATCACACACAGTAGAGAACCAAAACTAATAGAAAGAAATTTCTGAAGTTTCTCATGCTGTTTCCCCACTGCAAAGCAATATGTTTACTCTTTCTTTAACTAACTTCAACAATTCTATTTTATGTTGCACAAGCTGAAGACACAAGATAATGGTGGCACACTGTCTTCAGGAGTCATCCTCACTGAACTGTGATGAGATCCTAGATGTCTTCAATGCTTCACTGTGTGTTTGGAATATAAGGCATTGCCATATCAGGGCCTGATTTTAAGGAAAATTATTAACAAGATTTCTATACATGTTTTGTAGAAATAATGTATTTCATTTTTCACTCATATGATGAGAAGTCAGTTTGCAATACAGTTCAGTGGTGTCAGCTGAGGCTCCCTTTCCTTGGCCCTATACTTCCTGCTTCCACACTTTTCAACTATAAAAACTTTGATTTGTTTCTGTGTGTCTGTGACTGTCTGCCTGCACACACATGGCTGTAGTTGTGCCTCATATGGTGCATTCACTATTGTTTACAGTTGTATTTCAGCAGGAAAGAGCAGTGTTGTGCCTGGGGTACCAGTGTTTGATTTTTGTACAGCAGTTCCCAATCTCAAATAATTTTGCCATTTGACTAACATGGCAAAATAAACTCAATTTTCAAAGGGATTTTTTTACTGGTGTGGGTCTGTCAGGTGTCAAGTCTGATCCTTTCCCTATTTCCTCATTAAAGTTGCTATGTTTTACAGCTCATTTGATTCAACATTTGGTACCTGTGATGTATTTTCACAAAGGTCCACCAGGTACTGATTCATTAAGTGGGAATACAGGAAAAAGAAGAAGCAGATTCTTTTAGATGCTCAAAGACATGACACTTTGAACACAGGCAGGTTCTTTCTGCCTTTTTCTCTGCTTCCCTGACTAACTCCATAGAGGAGCTGAGCTCAAAGGAGCTAACTGTCGAAACACCTGCAGCAGCCACCGGGAGGTGAAGAACCAGGGTGTTGAGGCACAGACAGCAAAGATCAGAGAGGGAAACAGAAAACTGTATTCCAACTCATAGGCTGCCAAAACTTCTTCTTGGCAGTCCTAGCAGTTCAACACAGAAAGAAAAATGGAAAGTCACAACAAAATTGTAGTCTGAGACAGAACCAAGGCAATCATCAGGATGAGACATAATAGCAACATAATAGCAACTTTTTACACCTTTCACTTGAATGTTTCGCTGGTACTTACTACGGGTATTTCCTGTTTTACTCTCACTTTTAATGTTTCAGGCTGAAGATTTCTCGAGTGCTTGATATAATTTCCTGTTCACCAGACAGAATGTGCAACAGAGAGAAATAGAGAGGAATATCTACTAGTTCTACATTTTCAGACCTACAGAAGCTTGTGGCACCAGTGTAAGCTTTGTGGGTGATGGCTAACTAAGTAAATGATACAAAAGTTGAAGGATATTTTTGACCAGGAAAAATGAGCTATCTGTCACCCTGACCTGTTGTTCAGCAAATTCTTTCTAACCACTTGATCACTTAATTTTTTTCCAGGAATTCATAGCCAAGTTTATGAGCTGGTAAACTCAGTCATGTTTTAAAATAAAAAACCTCAAGTATAAAACTCTTCATGTGTATTAAAAATACAGGAAGGAACTGAGAAGGGAAGAGGATTGAATCTTGTTTTACAAGACCATGTTCACAAAGTTTTCTTTTCAAATTCAACAGTTCTTATTTTTTTTATTTATGCTCTGATGCTTAAAGTAATGTTCACTGCTCCCAGTTCTCCCCTGTAAGTCAAGAACACCTCCATTAAAGATTTTTTCAATATTCTTTCATTTATGGGACAAGAAATGAGGGATTTTAAAGAATGCATCTTTATTAGTTTATCTGATACTAACCCACAGTAAGCTGTAAAATACAGACCATTTCTCCACTATTTTCTGTCTGGCTTTTTTCTTCTTTTTTTTTCGCTCTTTTTTTCCTCTTTTTTCTTTTTTTTTTTGGCAAGTTTGCTGCTAGTCCCCTCCATTCTAAATATCTTGAACCATCCTGTTATTTTCTTGTCTAATTCTAACACAGATGAGAAGGGATATTTTCCAATTTTTTAATGGTGGGAATTTAGATAATTTATGCAGAAGCCTTCCACTAAGTCCATGTTTAACCAAGATGGTCCCTTTTGTGAATGAATATGGAAAAAAGAATGTCACTTGATGCACTCCAGTAACTAGAAATTAAATTGCTTATTCACCTGAATGGGTTCTCTATGAGAACCTGTTGAAGAGAACTCCAAGACCTGCATCTCTTGGAGCTGTGTCTTGTCTGAACCAACAACTCCAGCAACAAAAGGAAAATCTATCCTTAGTCCTAAAGAAAAGCAGCTTTAATACAGAGAGCAGATTATGAAACATAGTCCTATGCCCTGACCAGAAGCTGTTGAACAGGAAAAAAAACAGATATTTAATTCTCATGTGAGCAGAACATAAAAAACATTCCTACTTCTGGTGCATATAAGTAAGCAGCTCTAACACAATTTCTATTCATGCCAGCTGGGAGATGCCCTATGGCTCCTGCTTAACACGGAATACAGGACTTCTATCGACAAAATTGCTCTCTGACAGGTAAATTGCAGAGAACAGTTCAGAACTATGCTGATACAAAAAAAGATACAAACTAAAGATCAGCAAGCCTTAGCATATTTCAGGCCTGTTGCCAAACCTCTGAGCTCAGCAAATATGAGGTGTTTGAGGCATTAGTGTAGAAAGCACAAATGTTCCCTACCCTCCAAATAATTTGCAGAAAGTATGGCATCTATGAAATAAAAATTTGTGTTTAAATATGTCATTTTCTATGAAATTGAGATCTTTATTAAACTACACTGTGAGATAAGTAAACTGAGTTATTACCCTAGAAATGCTTGTTTCAGGACTCTTAGGTTAAATTCTGTCTCACTAATCAATACTAATAATAAGCTGTGTCTACATAGACAACTCTACTTACTCTAAACCCCAAAAAGATAGTTCAGAATGGCTTGTGCCCATGAATGAAGTCTCTTAGTTCACTTAAAACTTAATTCCAGTGCTTAGGAATTAAGACCGTCTGGGCTAGCATACTATGCAGCTGTGAAAATATCCAGGTCTCAAATCCTAAGTTAGAGAGTCTTTAAACCGTGCTTTTTCACATGAAAAATCAATCATATAACTTATGCAGTGACCTTTCTTTTCTTCCAAACAGTTATTCTGAGTGCTTGCAATCATCACCTTCCCCAGTCTGTACCTGGGGCACAGTGGCAGCACTTTCACAGAGTACCATTTCACATGAAGCGAATAGCTGCTTTGCAGAGTGCTTCAGAGCAACATTCTTTTTCTAAGAAGTGTCGTTTTAAAATAATTTGTACATACATGGTCTTTTCTACATTTAAAAGCTTTTGGAAAGACCAGTAGAAAAGACTTATTAGCAATTTAGTCTGGAGGTAGAAGGGACAGAGGAAGGCGATTGTTAATCTAGAAAATCCTCTGCCATCTGTGTTTGTTTGATGATAGAGAAGGTGCAAGGCTTGGGTGCAAAACTGTAGTATTTGATTTCATGCTAAAGCAAGAGCTTGAGATCAGCTGCTTAAAGGTCTGTCTGTGCAAGCATAATGCCATGTCTTTAAAATGAACGGGATACTTCAGCGTGAGATACTCTGTACTTGAGGAAAAGACAAATAATGCAAATTTTTTTCAGTATTGTGTTTTTTAAGAAAACTCATGCAATTGCCCAATTTCTACACCAGACAAGGTTCATTTCCTTATTGTCTTCACAGACTAACATTACCAAAAAACAACCCCTCCAGCTACATACTACATCTGCACACATTGCAAACATGGCCTAAACTTCATGATGAGTTCCAAGGTTAGCCTTTGAATACCAACTAATACCCTGGTAATATTTGCATTTGTCAAAATATGGTACAGAATTAACATTTATATATTTTTAATCAAATATTCTCAGTTTAAATACTTTTTAACTGTCAGACCTTCAAACTCAACCTGCGCTTTGATTCTATATCTAGCTTATCTCTATCACCAAATTATACCCTGTTACATCTAGGAGACTTCCTGTTTCAAAATACTGTATAGGCAAAACCTGCTGCTACATCCGTACCATACCCAATAGCCACATGTGGAAAAAGGAATCAACCAGCCATACTTTTATGGTTTAGTTTATCTTTTAAAGGATAAAAGCCCTTAAAACAGGCTGTGGAAGAAAACTGTATGTACTTCTAACAACATATGCTTCTAACAACAAATCTCATTACGATCTGTGTGACAATTGAGAGATAAAATGTCATCTGTAGAATTACTTTTAAGACTACAAGAAGATGTTGTTCACATTGCTCTGTGGTTCTATGATTCAGGCTCCTGAAATTACTATGTAGCATTTTTGACACTTTTCATTGTAAATCCTGAAGATCTTATATGGAATACTTGAAAGTAGTAAACCTGCACATAGACGGTTTCCATTCTAATTTACCTGCAAGTTTATGTCAGATCCCATAGAACAGACCAAATGACAATTTATGCATTAACTATTTTCTATAGCTCAATAGGATTACTTTTACAAGAAGTTAAGTCTCAGGTTGCATTTCACTTTTCTCAGCATATGATGACCATTCAGGTTATTTTCTCTCACCTTTAATTTCTAAAAGTACGAATACTAAAACTCAAAACAGTGAAGAATTATGTATGACTCCCACAATATTTGATGCAATTTAGATGTTCAAATGAAGAAAAGTATTGTAATTACTAATCCTGTGAACCAATGAATAACAAATGAATGGAAATTACAGTGCTTAGACCCATTCTTCTACCAATTTTGATATGTTTCCTTTACAGTGTTGTTTATGTTGCTGGTGGATTTGGCAAAATGTGGTATAATTCAAAATATAGTGTTAGTTAAATTGTATTGCAAACAACTGCAAATTTCACCACATATTTTTCATTAGCACACTGACAGTCTTGGAAATACAGCTTAATCTAAAAACTCTACTAAATTTCCTGTGACCTTTAAATCTTCTACTGCATTGCAATCTAATAGCTCAGCCTCAAAATTGTTCCCGTAACACAGTACTACAGCTGTCATTGACTAATGAGAAATACTGTTTGTACTGCAGTAAGAAAATAAAATAATAATCAAATATTAAAGGAAAAAAAAATGAGAGTTTTACCCACATTAAAAGATTTTTGATTCAGATGCTTGCTAAGACTAAAAGATAATGATGTGTTTAGATATTACTGTTAATATCCACAGTTAAATGAAAATTTTACATACCTTGAGAAGTTATGACAATGATATGGCACGTGACTTTAAATTCATGTTATATGTTTCTTTTAACAGTTTCAATCAATTGTTATGCAAGACACATCTACAGAATAAAACATGGAGATTTTAAACAATTTATTAAAATCAAGGTGGTAAAGCATTAATGCAGAGTTTAATAAAAATCTTTTAAATAGTGCAGTTATGAAGCCTAACTTCATACATATACTCAGATAATTAAGAATTGCATATATAATACACTATAATTAACACAAAATTGTATATGGTCAGATAATCTTCTGATAGCAACCTTTTATCTCATTGGTGAAACAATGAACAATTATTATAACACACTGTTACTTTGGCTGATATCTTAAGGTTACAAGAAAGAATCAGTTTGACTCATTTTTTGAAAGATCATTGTAGAATTTGCAACAACAATCAGAAGTCAGGCTGCCAAGCTACTGGGACAGGTTAGATGTAAATCTGTGAGCCTTTTTAGAACATGGAGCACAAGGCCAAAGATGATGATGTTTAATTTTTGTAATTTGGTACCTGTGAAGTAGCAGCTTTTGAAAAGAATTAAATACATCATACATCACTGCAGAGTTGTTTGCTTGTTCTAAACAAAATAAATTCCTCTAATTATTTATGTATGTCACTGTATTGCTGATTCACAGCTTCTTTAATTTCAACTGTGTTTGGCATTTTGCCTTGGATTTGCTTTAGATCTCCATCATTTGTCTTTACAATGGAGTAATCCTTTCCTTGGCAAAAGATGTGACACTTATTGTGAGCTACTAAGTAGCCAAGCAGTTGTTGCCTTAATGACAGTGGGAAAATATGTTTTGAATAAAGAAGCTTTTAAAGAAAATAGAGTAAGTGCCAGGGTCTTAAGATGTGTATTCCATTTCACAGAGGGGTATTAATGATATTGCACCATTTGTTTTCTATGAATATGAAGGAGTCCAAGAAATTGTTTGTTTTCCAACAGTACAATAATGAATGCTTGTAGGGATTTAATCTGGTAGACAGAAGCAAATCCAGAGGCTGACAAGGACACTAAACAAAAAAAACAACAACAACAACCAAACAAACAAACAAAAACAAAAAAAAAAAAAGAGGGAGGAAAGAATCTTGAAATAAAATAAAGCTTTTAAAATAAAGGCCAGTGGGATAGCTTAACTAGCACTGTCATGGATGTTTATCAGTTACTGCTACTCTGAATTCAAGGCTGACTCAATTTCTGAGAATATTCTCTTCTTGAACCAGAAGTCTTGCTGCATGGAAAACCCATGGGTCTTGCTCATAGCAAACTGAATGAAATTCAGCAGCTCTGGTGGTAAACAGTGTTTTCATCAAAGAAAAACAGATGAGAATTTGTGTATACTTTAATAACTATATGGCAAGGGAATTCTATACAGGTGTCTAGAGCTTGTAGAGTGATACATTAACACATACTCTCCAATGTTGCCTAAAGGACACTATGCTAGCACAATTTTTTATACATTCTTTGCTCTGAACTACTAGAAGTTGGAGGTTGTTACAGCTGAGGAACAATTCCAGGTCTGCTTGGAGCATTCATGAACTAATATACTATTTTAGTTCATCAAAAATAGCCTTTTTGCCCATATCTACCAGCAGACATTTAAAAAGCAAGGTATTCCATGAACTGTGTTTATCCATGTTACAGACAAACCTTAGAACTGCTGTAAACAGTGAAAGCAACAAACAAAACAGTAATAGAATGGGATAGAATTCTTAGGGGTAATAATTTAAAATGTAATCTCAGATATGTCTCCTGGTTGAACTGATTTTATTCTTTGATGTTAAACACATTTTTGACAGGGTTCTGGCCTAGGTATGTGCATAAGTCAGATGGCTGCCAGCAAATAAATCTTAGTTGTCAGCCCAAGATCCAGAAAATAAGGACACCACTCCCAGGAGCCACAGAAACTGGAAGAATTGCAGAGAAATTTCTGGGAGGGGTGATGGGGGAAGATGATCTTGAAGTATTATTTTGTGTAGCCTAAGTGGACTGAGTTCAGTAAGTTGCTTTATCACTGAATATCCCAGTATTTCGTGGGGCAGACATACAGCGTGTTCAGTTACAACCACAGTGGGTAGAATTAACTTTCCATATGGATCCTCTCAAATTTTGGGAGACTGATGACATTGCAGTAAAAAAGTGCATGAGAATGGGGCTTGGATGCAGGCATAAACATGTGAACACAGAAATGACAGACTAAACCTGGGACTTTTGAAAGCTACTGAGTCTGTGTAACCTCTGGACAAGCCATTACAAGTGAAAGAACTGCTAGGCAGTCAGGTTGTCTTTTTAAAAAGACAGTATGTTGTCTATAATCAAACAAGGCTGTTTATTTTCGAGGCCTGCCAAAGGAGACTCCAGTGCAATGCAGAGAAGAGGCTGTTTGCTGAGGGAGAGATCTTGGAATTGTCTGTGCCTTTCACTTAAGAGTGTTGAGAGAAATAAGGGTAATTATTTCTTCAATATTCATCTATAGTTTATAATTCATGGTGATAAAAACAACTATTAATAATTTAATCCTTTTTAAAATGATTGTGCCTTTATAAACAGCAAAATACCATTACTTATGTAAGTATTTATTTACCTTTCTTCCTCTTTCTTGCTCCTTCCCTGTGGCAGCCAAAGGTTCCTCAAGCACTGCACCATGGGCCTCACTGAAGAGCAGCGGGGTGGGCAGCAGATGCCCAGGGATGGCCTTCCCCAGGGCTGACACCCCCTGCCCAGGGCCCAGGACCCCCTGGGGCCACCCGTCCCAGTGATACGGACACCACAGCAGGGCCGGTGCCCAGCTCCCCACAGCCCTGCCCAGCCACGGGCCCTGCTGAGCTGGACCCGCCGCTAGGCCAAGGGCCTGGCCAGGCCCCGGGGGAGTGCCCCCAGCTGCTCTGCTCCCGGGCAGGGGCCCTGCCTGCCAGACCCTGCCCAGCCCTGTGGCTCCCCAGGGCAGGGAATGACCCCCGTCTTGGCTTGCTGACCGTGCCTTGCCTTGCCCCTGGCATCAGAGAGGTGGCAGCCACTTGCCACCAGCTTCCCACAGGGACACCGAGGTGGGAGTCCCTCCTCCACAGGGGCCATGGCCGGTCTGGGCAGCCACCAACTCCTTGTCTCCAGGAAAGGTTGAAATGCACGGAGGCAAAGCAGGAGGAGACTCAAGCCAGGGCTGTGAGACTGAGCTTTATCTCTGGGCCTTTTTCTAACCCCACAGTGCTTGACATTTTAGTCAGAATCCAGGAGTTCCCTCTGGTGCACGGAGGGCCTCAAAACACACATTTCCAACCACTGAATGCTTGTGTCTTGAAAACTGGTATTTCCCTCTCCTCAGAGCTAATGTTAAACAGATCTAATGTCTCGGTGATCTCAGAATAATTGTTGCTTGTATCGCTTGAAGCTCAGGAAAGGTGGTTTGCTTTGCTTTCGTGTTCCCTCCACAATCGGCACACGCAGGGGCCAGGCAGGCATTTTCAGAGGCCTTGCTGGAAAGTCAGAGACCTGCCCAGCTCCTGTCAGCCCTCTGCCTTGGCTCCGACCCCCAGAGCGAGCCATGAGTCATCATGCAGGCACTGAACCAGACCCCAAAGCACAGGGTGATCCAGCACCATGTGCAGCTTCGGGATGAAGAAAGAACTCTGATTGACCCCCCGCCCCTCAATTAACTCACACTCATAGACTAAGTGTCAAGACTGAAAAAATAATGCTTTAAATCATGTCACAGCTATAGTAAGGAAGATGGAACTACAGCTTAGTGTTTTATCCAACACTGATTAGACACTGTGAATATGTTCAAGCAATTGTGCTTCGATGTAGAAGGTAAACGACTTTTTTTCTCTTGGGAGCCATATAGCTATGGAACAACTTTATAATATGAGATAAACTTCTTAAACACCAATCATGGAGCGGGTTTTGACATTTAAGCACTTCCCTGGCTTCTGAGTATGTCAAATAGAAAACATTTTCTCTGGTAAAATGGGCCTGTGAGACAGAAGTACATTGCACACTGCATAAACATGGATGATAAAGTTTTTAATGTTTTCCTGCCTTGTAAAAAAGGAGAGATGTGGTTGCCCAGACTCCTGTGGCACGGGTTGGGAAAAGACATCTAGGCACTTTATCCTTTCTTCTGTAACTGGTTCACACTTACCGGTACCCATCATCTATCAAATCTAATCTTTTAAAATCTTTTGTTTAAAGTGGTTATAGTAGTTCCTTTTCCACACAGTCCATGTGGGTGAGCAGCATCCAGAACTATGACAAAATAGACACTACTTAATATTTACCAATAATTCCCTTTTGTTTGGGTACAGATGACTCTGTCGTTAGCAAATACCTATGACACTGTGTAATAAGCATTACAAGAGCTTTGGGGAACTATTTGCTTTCTGTCCAGCATCACATTGTGAAAGCATACACCTGGAAGAGTGTGCAAATTTCTGCTTAGTGTACTGGGAGACATTTCACCCTTCATTATGTTGAGCTGTCACTACAGTCTGATCACTGAAATGAGCAATCTTTCAAGGTAGTGAATACTGTATACCACAAACTATTTTTTTTCCTGTGCTTTTTCAGGGGAACAAGTAATCAATGCAAATAAATCGTCCTTATTGACCTCTTGCAACAAGACTGCCTCAGAGTTCATTTGAATACTTGGATTCTCCTTTAAGAAACAGAGTTATGGAAAACAGATTCTCTAAACAACAGTCTTCAAGAAGGTGGACACAAAGGATAACAGGATAATAAAGGCCATAATTAAGTCTGTAAGGGTGGTGTTACTAAAGAGAAGTACAGGACAAGCTTCACACAAATTCCTGGGGCATTCACACTGTGTTGCTAGAGAGTGCCATACTGAGATGCCCCTTTAGTTCTTTTGAACTTCAGAATAGTGGAAGTCTAGATAAAAGTGTTCAATCTGCTGTTTGCTTATAATCTGATTACATAACACTCAGCCCTCCGCGTCGGTTAATCATAGGCATATGCTGAATGCAAATATGTCAGTGTCACCAATAGCAAGCCCAGTGAATTCAATCTAATGTACTAGTTGAGATAAACAGTGTTGAAAGTGTCATAAGAATTAACAGGAATGAATAAATAAAGCCTTGCAATGGCTAATTTCTAATTGCATTTAAACTTTCTTAGCTGTATTTAACAAAAGATAAAGTACAGTCTTGAGATATGGCAATTTTCTTACATCTTAAAGACCACAAATTTTCTGTGGCTCTGTAATAAAGCTCAGTATTTCTATATTCTTGGCAAATAGTGTATTAATTCATTGCAGAGTACCCAAAAAAGTTTCTACAATTGTTAATATTGCACTCAATATTGCAACATACATAGGCTGCTAGTGATTTGTTGCATAATCCTCTGCGTCTAACATCTTTCAGAAACAGTGTATTTGCACTTGGACAAATTGCAGCCATTATACCTTCATCTTCATGCTGTAGTACCACCCCCATCATAGGATCTGGTTTTGGTTCAATAAGCAAGTTGTTGAAAACCATACCTTTTCTGCTCCCTTGAGAAAGACATTCATTTCCATTTGCAGTGGAATCAAAGATGAAAAAATCTATACAGTTAAAAAAGCTTAATATTAACTACAGACAAAAACACCAAACCTCTACTAAAGCTTTGCTGCAGTAAAAACATCTGTGAAATAGAAGAATTTGGCCTTATTTTTTTATTTTATTTTGGTAATAATGAGATAGCTATAAAGGCCTTAAAATACAAAGATCTGGCTTGACTGACATAATTTATACAGAAAAAGTTCTCTTCCTGGAGCATCTTCTTGGAGTCCATATGTCCATCACTAACATTATTTGCTCTTGTCAGTAGATATTAACCATATTAATCTCACAAGACCTTCTTCCAGGCCCTCTGTTTCTGACCAGATATAGAGTTGCCAGCATTGCCTTTGAAAATAAGTGCCTTTTTATTTCTTCCACTCTGCGAAGTATTTTCTCAAGCTGTACTCTCCAAATCACTTCTCTTCTGTGGTCCTAATAGGCTTATAATCTTCTGCTTCTCAATGCCCTTCCAGTAGTCCTAACTTGTCAACTAGTTTAGCCCTTGACAAGTTATATGGAGTTTTAAATTAGGGATAGGATATATTAATATTGTTTGAAATGGCAGATTGCAGCTCGGCAAATATTGCATACGAGTTCCAACAGCAGTTAATTGGTGAAAACAAACCCCTAATATCAATCCTAATCATGAACTCTTTCAGCACTGCTACAGTAGAAGTGAAGGGGAATCAAAAGTTTGGAAATGGTGTGTGGGTTTAATATCTGCAGGCATGTGTCAAACATTCTTTGGTTTCACAGCTCTCAGACAGTGTGTCAGTTTGAGAGCATTTTGCATGACGTATTTAGTGTAGGTAGGTGTTATCAGACATTGTCTTTTCCTTTCACCTTTTTGTAGTTTTACCAGAATATGCTATCTCGGCTGTCATGAAAATCTAGAATACTTTGCCTAGTGAAAAAAAAATAAACTGGCAGCATGCAGCTGCAAAAAATGTCGGTGAAAGCAACTAAACAGCAAAGGTTTTAAGTTCCAGATCCCATTCAATTTAAGCAGAACAATATTTATTCAAATGAAGTTATTAAAACAGAGTATTGGTGTAATCAAATGCTGAAATCAACTAGGTTTGAGACCTTAATAAAAAAATTATTAATTCTCCCAATTTAAACACCGGTGAATCAGTCAAGGTCAATACTTACTTTAGTAAAAATATTAAACTTTATATTACAGTCATTAAAAATAGGCACTGTGGAAATTATCTGATCTTTCTACTGCTGTCTTTTGGATGAACCTCTTGTAGAGAGCATCTCATGTTCTTGCAGGGTGTCTGGGTTTTGGATTTGCCATTCAAGGAAGTATATTCCCAAACCCTTATGGCAGGCCATGAAGCTTGGTGTCTTAAATCAGTGATGAATTTGGAATTTTGTGGACTTTGTCAAATCTTTATTTCCAGTTCCACCTCTTGAGTGACTATTTTTGACATGTTTTAATGTACAACTGTGCAAGATGCAGCTAAGCTTAACGTTATGACAAAGGTCTTCGAGGATGCTCAGCATTCTCAGAAGCATATCAGTGTGGTATCAATGGTGGTGTAGTTCACTACATTTTCTCTGGGTCCAAATTCTGCTCCTGAGTGGATCATGATGTTCCATTTTCGTCCTTCAGAAGTTTTCAGGGAGAACAACTGCTAGCTTATTGAGATGCTGACTTAATACGCAGTCTGCAGCTCCTGAAGTCCTTGAAGTAATTCCAGCAAACAGCTTTCCTGATTTCCAAATTTGCCCAAATTTCACTTCAATTGCGTGTTTATGCTTTATGATGGAGACAAAAATGTACATATACCAAAGCAACTCCAATACAGCCACATTCAACATGATTGTTTCTTTTATAAAAATCTGGAAGGTAGCATGTGGAACAAAGAGATATATATTAAATGGGTTTAAAATGAGGAATAAAAAAGAACCACTTAGCACCAGCTAAAACTCTTAAACAACAATAATTATATCTCTGTTACTCAAGAGTCTGCTGGATTTCAAAAGAAATTAGCATTGTTATTTTTGTAACCAAAAAAATCTTTGCTCACAGAAGCAAAACAAAAAACAACTTTCATTACGCAAAATATTTTACAGTAAGACAGACCATTTTAGAGATTTTTTCCACTGCTTTTGCCAGTAATTGCCTATCCTGTATGGCACAGATGAAGAGTCATAGCTCTTTAGAAGCCATTTTGTATAATAAATGTTACTTGTTTTGTTTTTCTTTATTCCACTTAATTAATGTTAATTGTATTTTCCTCCTCTTTTCTGTCAGTCTAATGTTTGTTAATGCCTTTCTGGAAAAGAATTATTTTAACACCAAAAGTCTGACTATAAGTTAAGTTCCATGATGATATATCTACATCTGTAGGAAACAGACAGAAAGAAGGTGCTTCTTTAAAATCGTAGGGGATGAAAAAGTCCATCCAGATGGAACTGAGATTCTTTAAAGATTTAGTGTTTTCAAATACAATAAAATCTTACGGCTTTTCTAATCAGTCCTTTCAATGGGATATATTATTCTGTGGAGTGGCACAACTCTAAGTTGTAGAGAAAAGACAAAGGTGGCAATAAAATACTGCCATAAACTCAAAAGGTGATAAATGTTTTTTCCAAGTTCTGTATAAACCTTACTCTACCAGTTTGGTGGTAAAGGTTGCAGGAATCTATGTTTTGCTTCATGTACTGTCTGAATAAAAATTAAACAATTTCTTAAGCCACATTTCAATGACTAGACATATTTGTCCTCAGACTTTTAATGTGAGCAGACGTATGTTCATCTCCATCTTACTAAGGCTGAGCATTAATTATTCATTTACATGGAATTTAAGAAGATGAACAAGTTTTATATTTGACTAAATATAAAACATAGCTATTGTAAAGTGAAATATGTTTACTTCAGAGCAAGAGTATGGCTTGAGTCTGAATCTGTAATGAATTTTATTCCATTGCTCACTGAAAGAGAGACTTTTTCGCTTTGTGACACAGGGGCAGGTAGACATTTGTTATAATTTGTTTGGGGCATGAAACTTCGCTAGGTCTATTTTGTAGGAATACTTTCATATTTCTTTAAGAAAAAAACCTTTCTACTTTTCTTACAGTAGAGGTAGGAAGCAAAAGGAACTATATATGGCAGCATAATCTGTCATAACCACAAACTCACCTTGAAAGGCACACTATAGAAATGAAATTAACTGCTTTCTAGAAAAGATCTTCTTTGTTATGCTAAGAGGTAAAGATGTTGCAGACCTTAATGCCCTGTTCTGTTTTTCATCTACTTATTTTTAGATTTCTTTCCTATATTTGGCTGAAGTTTTCCTTGAATTACAGAAAGTTTATTTGCTTTAACTTTCTTACACTAGTTTCCATCTTTGATTTTTTAAGCTGAAAGCCTAAAATGGAGAACAGAATGAAAGTTTCAGTGCCCTTGGAACATGAGTGCATATCTTTGTGACCAGGGATGTTGCTTCAGCCTGATCAATGTTGTAAGAGATACAAGATGTAGTCAGTCCTTCAGGGTACAGAGACAGAGTGGTTCTATTGCAACATCTCTATAGGCAGGTATTCTGGAGAGGAACAGATCAAGCAGCAGGCACCAAGCCACAGTCTTGGTGGAAAGTCAGTTCATCTAAGTTTCATATCCTCCTATCCTACCATGAAGGTGAACAGATTTATTAAAACAAAGTTACAAGGTTGTGTAGAAACTTTTCACATTTCAAAGGGCTATAGACCGGATGGGTGATGTCTTTTATGGGGTGGATAGTCCAGATACTATATCAAAACAGAAGACTGAGGAGCTAAGGTTAGTTGCTCTAAGACATTGAACATTCTCAGTTGCATAAAGAAACTCAATAATCAATAACTTTCAGTGTGCAATTTATAATGTCCAACATTAGCAGAGATGGAGAGTGTTGAAAATGTCACCAATTATCTATATAAAGGCTAAATCCTCCAGGGGTGAAATCAGAAAACAAATAAGTTTACAATAGTGCATGGTCTTTATGAATTCTGATCATATTTTCCTATAACATCAGTGATACATGAGTGGACTTAAAATTATGTAGCTCAAGGAATAAAAACAGAATATAGAAGAATAATTAAAATATATCTCTTCAGCTGAAGATTGTAAGATGGATAATAGTAGAATGGTCCAAACAAAGCATAAATACTTACGCTTTTACTGTGTTTGCCTTTTCAGTCTGCTCTAAAGGATCACAATATGGGGTTGAAAATTTTGTGTGTGTGTGATGTTCTGAACTCACAAATGAGTTACTCCCTGAACTACCCTGTATCTACTCAGTATTAGATGGGGTAGGCATGAACAAAGCCTGAAATATGCAGAGCTCATTACAATGAGACAAGGCCTCAATTCTTACAGTACAAAGATGTAACAAGCTGTAATCCATATTTTATACAAAGAGTCATATGTGTCATAGTTGAGAGAATTTTTGAAGGTCACATAAAAATTTTTATATTGAAGCCAGGTTCAAAAGTCAAATCTGTTTCCAGCCAGTTTTTTGCCATTTACTCTTTCCTGGTCTTAATCTTAAGAACAGCTTGTCTAGCTAACAAGGCTGAAGAAATTGCTTTATACATTTTAATAGCATCATTTAGAAAAATGCTGCTTTAATAAAATGCCTTTCTAGTAGACCAGCATTGTAGTATAAGGGAAATGGGTAGCTCAGGTAACATGAGAAATGTGTTCAACCATAAGGAGTAAATTCAATATGTTGTTGTATTTGATAGAATAGCACCCAAATCCACACCCTGAGATACTGCAATAGGTGCATACCTCCATGGATGTAACAGTCTTTTCTAGGTTTAGGTTTAGATAGCATTCTAAAAATAGCCAGGTCTTCCAGACTTTGATCATTTTTCCAGTAGACCTCTTGCCACAAGTAACAATTTTATTTATTACAACATGGTCTCATGTTAATATATCAAATGATCTTATTTTCTAAAGGCAAGGGGGAAAAAAAAAGAGAGAATCTCTTCCTTTTGATTTGATATTTCAGCAGTAAGATGAAAATTTCATAGAGCAACTGTCAGTTTAATGCTGGACTGGCAATTAAGCAAATGGCAGATGCTCTCTAGTAACGCCTCTCCCTTCCCAAAAAGGGAAAAAGAGAGAGTAAGGAAAAGAGATTTACGGGCTGGAAACTAAAGTACACAGCTTTAATGAAACAATAATGACAAAAAAGAAAATAATTAAATATATACAAATATATACAAAACAAATATCATGCTCCCCCCTCCCCAGTAACGCTCATGTCACTCTGGAGACTGCAGACCAGCCCTGGGAAAATTCCAGACTGGACTCCTGGACTCAGCAGCAGACAGGAACTGGATTCAGAAACTCATGGATCAGGATCAAAGTCAAAAGAATGGAAGGAGACCTCCCAGGATGCCATCCATGGACAAAGACAGCTTGACCCTTGTGATCCCTCAGCTTTATACTATGATGAATATGGGATGGAATACTCCATTTGGTCAGTTTTGGTCACTGGTCTGGTCCACTTCTCCCCACAGGAGGGTCGGAGGTGTGACCCCTTTTCCTCCCATTTTTGTTTCCAGTGCATAAGAATTTCAGCAGAGCCAAGCATTGGCCTTGTTTCCATTGGAATAAGTATAAGCAAGAGATTTTCTGCACACCATTCTCCAGTCATAACTATAAATATTGAGCGTTATCAGTCCTAGAGACAGACATGAAAAACATGCAGTTAATTTCATCAAGTGCAGTTACTTAGAAAAGACTTAACAAATTAAAATGGCCAGAAAGAAAATTGGTTCTGTCCTGGCTGAAACCAGGACAGCAACCCCTGTGAACAAGAAGATCAGGGCCTGCCCAAAGTATTCCCTTTTTGTGGTGCAGTTCTTTGCAGTATAACATAAACTAGTGGTGGGGAGGGGTGGAAACACAAAAGGAGAGAAGCATTGGACAGCACAGATGCCAGTAGCATCATAAATGTCAAGAAAAACTTTCAACACAGGTGGGTGAGAGAAGGTGAGAGACAGTATGTGAGAGAAAACAAGCAGCATTTGTTTTATAATGATTGGGGAAGTTAAATGGGCCTTGAGATGTAACAGAAGGGATTTATCCTGTCTCATAAAAACTGTAACTGAAAATTTCTTATCATGAGAGTTCAGGGTAACTTGGGTATTTTTCACCTAGGAAGTTAAGAAAGTACTAGAATGTGTATGTGGATATCTAGAGTAAGAAAGTGTCAGCTAATGGTATGCACATTTGTATACCTATGTATTTTTTCATATTCTTGTTTTAAAAAGTTTCACTGAAATTACATAGCTTCCCATGGTTTGCCTTTGAAGACTCCAAATGGAGACACTGTAAACCCAAAAAGCTGAATTGTTACTCGGGTTTGGGGTAATACTGGTTGTCTTATTGTCCCTCTGGATCTAAATTGCAGACGAAGTGGAAGACAAAGACCATCCAAGGAAGTACAACACTCCAATCTACCCTATTAAGCAGAAAGTTTTCTTTTGGTGTGTCAGAAAAGGGAATACATCTGATCAGATGCTAAAATTAAATTCTAGTATTTTGCACTTAAAAACATTGCACAGAATATTCTCCCCATAGGGGAGTTAGTCAGGATAAGTTTATTTTGTGTCTGAATTTTTTGGGGATGCATTACTATCTGGAGAATAAATCACAGTAAGTTGACTCAACTTGCATGAAAATATCTTTTCTCAGATCTCTGCAATGCCTTTTGCTGTTTGCTCTTGTTATTATTCTCACCAAGAGATGATAAAACCTGTTAGGGAGAATTGAGAAGTGACTGGTTTTACAGATTAGAAACACTTCGAAGATTTTTTTTTATTTTCTCTTTTCCAGCTCACCAAATTAGTTCACTGGGTGTCTGTTCATGATAGGGTTATGATCCTAAGTGGACAAAGTCTTACAGTGGACTGGAGGGGGTGCAGTGCAGTGAATTCTAAGAGCTTGAAATTTTGGTAGTAGCATGGTAAAAGTGGAGTACGTTGTGTGACAGACTGCTCTTAGGAAGTAATGCATGCCTGTGAGCTGGAAAGCAAACTAGGTGCTAGTAAATGGTGTCAGATTCTGTAGTTTTCCTCAACATGTTTTGGGAGATGTATAACCTGGTTTACATCTGTTATTTTTCCTGCTTTCATAGAATGTTATTACAAAATGATTGTTGGGTGGACTGTATTTAATCATGAATGTACTATACTAAGAATATTTGAATTCCCATAAGGAATTGTTAACTTTCACTTCCTCTTTCTTTTTGTGATGTGAACTGGTTTTTATATGTCTATGATATAGCTGCATTTCACCTTCAAGGGATGGAAAATCCTCTATTGCAATTATTCTCTCAATGATTTTACAACTAGAATCAGATTTTCTTCCAGTTTTGCTGTGTAACTCAAGTCATGGCTTGGTATGTTTCCACTTACATTAAAGGGCAGTAGTAAATACAGCCAATAATTTGAAAGCAAATGTACATTTGGACATGTGTACTTTGATTGAAAATTGCCAGAGGAAACAGTAACACAGACGGTAGCACAAAACTTCAGGGGAGATTGAGAGATGGTCTTGGTTCCTATCTTTTCATTGTCTAGATTGAATGCTGTCATGTATAAATACAGATGCATAGTGATGCCTCCAGACTGACCTCTTGTGCATTTCTTCTGCCTATCACCAAAACTCCCAGATTAAAAATCTATGGCTCATTAAACAGGAAGGGAGGAGTATATTGCCTTAGAAATACTACAGTCTGTCAGGATTGCTTTGTCCCAGAGTGGAGACTTATCTGTAAAACCTGCACACAATTACTTTTTAATGATTTTCTCCTGGCTCATTAGGAGAGCAGCTACCACTGAGACTTAAGAGTAATCATGCAGCTATACCAGTGATACAGCTACCATGCGTCTTGGAGAGGCACATCAACATTTACTGAACCGGCTTTAAAACCTAAAAATTGTAAATGAGATAGAAAAGGGACAATACAAAGCTTGCAAAGTATGTCCATGATATTGTATGTTATAACAACAACAACAAAGATTTCCCTGCTGGAATGTTATTGACATTCTCTTTGCGTAATTTATTGAATAAATTTTTGGACACTCTTTAGAACAAAATACTTTTTAAATTCTGTATTTCAAGTGTATTGTAAGCCTGTGCTTGTTTTAAAAAGGACCATAAACACATTTGCTGAATGTATCTGGAGTTCCTTCTTGCTTCTATTTTAACCCATGAGGACATGGTTTCACACAGTTAGACTGACTAAAGAGCTGAATTTTGGAATTGATGAAGAGACACAGCTATTGCATACACATAATTTATAGTTAGTGATTTAAATTAATTCGCCTCCTGGTGCATAAAGGCAGGAAGATTTTCTCCATTAACTGCTCTCTAGCTAGTAGGTAGCTTAATTTTGACTCTTACAGGTTCTTGCAAGACCCATAACCTTGCTCACTATTTGAACAGCTGCTGCATTTTGAGGTACCCTGTATCGTCTCGAGCTGGAACTGAAGAAAAGTTGTTAGAAATTTCTCTTTACAGAAAGTTAATTCATTATTGTACATGTACATGCTTGTGTATGAACATGTGCACAAATTCAAACAAAACTCTGATGGCAATTTCACAAATAGGGAGAAATGGAATAGAGGATAATACCCTATATCTTAAAAATCAAAGACCAAATCCTTGGAAATAAATTAAAAGTTCAAGGTGATGGCTTCTTTTTTCATGATGCTGCATTTGAACCTTTAGTTTTCAGCTTTTGTTTGACACTGGGAGAAGAAGCAGCATTTTTAAAGAGACTTAATAAAATCTTTTTGGAGGAAAAAAGTAACCACACTATGTTCTGATAAACATAAGAGGAAAAATGCAAGGATTAGAGGATATGAATTAGTTTATACAAACTATCTTGTTACTTTCTTTTTATCTAAAAGGAGAATACTGTCATAATTTTGTCCTTAAGTGACTCAAACTGTAAATCAAAATGCTATGAGCAAATTAATGCAATTATACTTGTAACTTTTACTAGACACACAATTAATCTGGTTGTTCATGTAAAATATTTTAACTGCACACTTAGGTATGGTGAGGTTTGAGACTGTTTTATACACTAGAGGGTAAAGAGTTGTAATGAATATTACTCTTTATACATTATTTAATATACAAAACTATCTGCAATGTCACCAAAGGTGCTGCAGATTTAAAAGGCCTGATAGCAAAACCAAAGATTTTATATGAGCAAAAAACAACAATTTTTTTCTTGCTGTAATGAAATGACAAAACTAATGGATGGGATGTCAGGAGGGGGGAAGTAGTTTTCTCTATAAACAATTCACATCTTTTAATAACATAGGAAGGGATAGACCTAATAATGCAGCTGAGAGTGGTGAACAGAATTTCTGTTTTAAAATGTCAGAGCAGAGCTGTGCAGATTTTCCCTCCTCCATTTCACACTGCCTTCTAACAAGTGCAACAATGAAATTCTTATATTTGTTGAAAGCTCATGTCAGGCATTGTAAGTTCTTACTTGCCGAGGATTTTATATGGTTTTTGTAGTGCACAGAACTTGATTGAATATAGTGAAAACTTCCCACCTCATTCATCTGTCCTCAAACTACATTCCAAATAATCTTGAATCATTTGATACTGTCATCACCATTCTTGAGATACATGGTGAACCGATGGGGTAAAGTCAGCAAAGAGCAGCAGCCAAGTGATTCTGAACACTCAGGGCTCCCACTGAGGTAATGCTTATACTTCTTTCTAGCAAACTATGTTATAATAAGGAGAGTTTTCTGGCACAAACAGCTAGCAAAATTGATATCTCACACTAATGATTGCAGTTGCTCATTCTGCTAGTTCAAGTCATTGCTTTATTTCCTAAGGTGCATATAGCTGATTATAACTGAATGGTAATGACTGCTCTGCTCGTCAACCAGTGCAGGGCAGTTGCTGCCACATGTTTAGATGAAGTCTGTCTCCTACCTTCACTGCAAGGAACCAGTGACTTCAGTTACCTCAGGGAACCAGCCTCAACATTAACATTCAGCATTTAATTTGGTTGTTCTCTATTGCTCTCAATATTTAGAGCAACTTCAGTATTTTGTATATGCAGTAGAAGCATGTTTAGATCCTTGCTGAAAATTATTCTACAAAGACAGTTTGTTTTCCTTCTGCAAGTAAAAATTTATCTGCAATAAGCTCTTTCCTGTGACTTGAATACCTGGGGAGTAAGTTTGACCAATTAAAAATAGGCAGGGGACATATTTCATAGGTTTGCTAAATATGACTTACATTTAAAGAGGTAGCCAGTGGTGAACAAATGTATTTACACTTCTTGCTTGTCTTTTCAACCAACTAACAATCAATCCTTATTTTTGTTTTATTGGTAGTTCATATGTTTATGTATTTTATGTTTAGATATGGTATTTTAAAGACAATATTATTGAATGTTGCAGAATGTTTCCTTAGGCTGGTACTCGTAATGGATTCCATTGAGATAGTTTACTGTCTCTCTCCGAAGTCTATATATAACTCATAATGTTAGAGCGGAATACAAATTAAGAGAACACTAGGTCTTTTCTGTAATTTGGTCCCCCACTGTTCATGTTTTTATATATACCAATAAGATTTGCTCAGGAAGTGTTAAATTTTTATTTGAAAATAATATTTTAAATAATATTTATATTTAGATTGTATTTAAATTATATTTATTAAATTATATTTAAAATTTCTCTTCAATTGGAGAACTGCACTTCTGTCAATACCAACAATTCAGAATAGTTGTAGGCAAACTAAGTTGTAGCTGTAGAAGTTATAACTATCTTTCCACTTCAAGTGGCTTCATCACTGGCACTGTACAATTCTGCTGACTTGACAGGGCTACTGAGAGTCAGAATATCTGACTGCAGATATATTACTGCACTCATGGCTTCAACACATCTCCAGGGTAGAATATCAGTCATATAGAAAGGTTTCAGTTTTTTTTCCTACCTTATCTGTTAAAGAAGATGGGTCAGGGAAGATATAATATATTAAGATAAAAAGGTATTATCTAGCAGCTAAGATATTCTTGTGGCTTTTATCTTCCAGTCCTTACAGACCTAGCTTTTCCTGCAGCACAACCCAAGCTGCTTCTGGATTCTTTCTTACTCAAACTCATGCTGTGTTTGTTTCATTTATCTGTTTGATGTACTTTCTTGAGGACTACATCATGACTTTGAGAATCTGTGCAAATTAAAATGTTCCCTTCAAATAATTTGTCCACATTCACCAAATCAAATTGTAGGGACCAGACAAAAAGTGGTCCATTGAGCTTCCAGAACAGGGATTGAGCTGAGGCAGTAATGGATGTGCAAGAGCCACCATGGCCATGGGACTGATGTCTGTGAGAGAAGCATGCCCAGCACCAACACCAGTTCTTATAGGAGGATGCACAAATGTAGCTTCCACAGGCTGAGCATTCCAGAAAACAGCCTCACAACACATGGGTGTTACCAGAAAGAACACAAATCATCTCTATTTTGAGAGGGATTGAGATGTATATCAAATGCAAAAGGAACTGACATTGAGGAATTGCAGGTTGATATCAGAAACCACAAGAATGCACAGACAACACAGTATCTCTTTCAAACTGAACTTGAGAAAATATTTAATCGTTACAAAATTTAGATTTATCCTTATAAATTTATCAGTCAAATGCTGTATTGCTTTATTCAGTGTGTCATTCATAACAGCATCATGAAGACAGCTTTTTAGACAAGCAAATCTAGTGTACAGATGAAAGAATCTTAGGAAAAGACATGAAGGTAATATTTCCTTCACAAAAACATCTCTAAAAAAAAAATCACTAGCAGAAAAAATAGAGGAGAATGGTATAAAATAATAGCAAAGAAATAGTTGTAGATACATAGTATTATCAAAGAAGGTGGAGCAGTTCAGAGAGATGATAACTCAAGAGGTTTACTCAGCTCAACAATGCTTTAGTTGACAATGCTAAAGTTTACGCTAGCAATGGGACCTCACAAAAGATGATCAATAAAAGAATAATGACAAATGGTTTCCAGAAGGCTATATACACAAGACCTCATAATATCAGTGATTAGAAAAATAGTAATTCAGAATTGGACCTTGTAATATCCAGCCTGTCTGAAAGTAACAAACAAGAAAAAAAAATATCTCTGGAGGCTATAAGTAGAGACACTTAAAAAAAAAACCAAAAAACAAACAAACAAAAAAATAATTATCAGAATGTATTCAAAATCATAGTGCTAGACTATCAAAGAAAAATGGGACTAAATTTCTGGTGGAAAAAGTGAAAGGCTATGCAACATTGGAAGAAGGGGAGATGTATGCTCCAGCAAAAAAATTAAAATCCACAAGCAAAAATAGAATAGAAAATTAGATATTCCCTTTGATAAAAATGGTAGTTGACCTTTTGAGAATAAACACTGCCTTTCAAATTTTGAAGGTTTGAAGCAAGTACTTGACATCATTATTCCAATTACCTTGGTGCATTTAAGAGTTAAATAATATAATTGACATAAATGTGCAGGCTGCACACTTAAAATAAGCGAGGAATTGAGTTAACATCGGTTAATGTCAAGTTCATCTTCTCTCCTGCTTGCTATGACCACTGACTTAAGAAAATCCTTGTATTATGTAGGCATCTATTATGTAGACTTTACTTCCTCCTTGACTGTTATTCAACCGTGGTGAAATCATTCAGGTTCAGATGTACCTGGTAGAATGGCACGTTCAAGGCCAAATACTTTCTCACATGGAAAAAGACACAGAAAAACCTTGCCCTCTAGTGGCTCGAAAACTAGGAAGCAGACATAAATCCTATTTTCACTATCTGGTATCCAGTCTGTATTTGTTTGTAGCTTGAATAGTTTATCTGGTTTGAATAACTGAAGTCTTCCTTAGATTCAGATTTGGAATAAGAAAGACAACCACTAAGTCACCTAATATTTGAATTCATTTTTCATTTGAAAAAAAATAGTAAAGTGTTGATACAGTACTTGAAATTAAATGGAAATGAGTTTTTAGAAAAAGCTGAAGCTGATTGCACTAGCAACCATTTGGATAATAGGAATAGCTATATCTGGATATCTTGCTGTAGTGTGCAGTAGTTTTATTCTTAACTTTTTTTATTCTGGAAAGGCAGAATGCAGACATAATTTCATAGGCAGTATAATCCACTTTGCAATTACTAAGGAAAATCTGACCCTTTCTGGTGTAAATCTCTCATCTTCCATTTAAAACTAAATTGCTTAATAAATAAAATAACACAGCATTAATGGAAAGCCATTTAAAGAACACTAGTCCTGCATTTATAGAAATAATTCATCTTCTTGGTATCCAATCTGTGTATATCAGGGCAGGAATTGTGAACATCAATGTTCATTTCTGCTCATTACCCTACTGTAATCCATTGACTTTTGAGATGGTTATTCTGCACTGATCCAGCTTAGATGGAAAACTAAGGCATGTCAGACATATCTCAAACAGAAGAATTAGGTACTGAAATAAGCATAAGATTGTGAGGAGCATAGCTAATTGCATTCTAAAAAGCATAGAATGAATAATCTTGCCCGGAAATTGTCCACTTATTCAAATAAATAGTCCATTACTGTATTGACTTAATAGTTGTTAAATTATGTGTTAAATAGTGTATTTGTCTCTTGTGAGAACAAGGTATTCACTTTTTTTCACTGTGGAATAGGCTGTTATGCCAGGACGTTATCCCTGGCTGATACTGAACAGCCCATATGGGTCAGCAGAAATCCAGGTTTGTTTTATCCTTCAGTTTACAGCAGACAGTCTGTTAGCTTATTTTTCCAAAGGATGTGTAACTGTTGTTTCCTTGACCAAATCTCATCTGCCTTACTCAAAAAATTTTGTCCCATAAAGTTGATTGGAACTAACCTTAATAAAGTAATATTTTCCATGTTTAACTGGAAATCATCCAAGCTTCATATTTGTCATGGCTTCACAAAGACTGAAACAATAGAGAAAGGTTACAATTATTTTTTCGACATATCTTTTCTTTTGTTTGAAAAAGAAATCAAACAGTCTCATTTTAGAATATAATTTTTTTATTAGCTCATGCAAATTGTACAGGAATTTTCATAAGAGAGCTAACCACTACAGTCAGTTACTGCTATGTAAATAAAAGTCAATTAAAAGACAATTGTTTTCAAGTATAATCAAAATCTCTGACACATTATAACATATTAAATGGCAAATATGCAAAGTTTCATGTTCTTAGAATATCAATGATTTCATTGTCTCAGTGAAAAAAAGGTAGATCTAGTTACTTCTTGACTTTTGCTCACTCATGTCTTTTCCTTTCTTACACTAAAATGAAGCTTCTTTAGTGTTGTCTACCAGTCACTGGGGAAGATCATGTAAACAATAATATCAGTCCTCAAGAAATTGGATTATTTTCACTGCATTGCATGAAATCTGACAGAATATTGCAATTTACAATTTCATAGTAAATAAATTATTCAAGGCAGAATGTTCTACTGACTTAAATAATTCACTGTCTGAAATGGTGTACTCGGCAAACTCTAATGGAAAAAATAAAAGATTGCAATGTATCTTGAATACTGGTGTACTTAAGAAATCGAAGTCAGTTATCAAACTATGCTCATACATGTTATCTTTCAGCTATTGATTTTGGTTTTTTAGAAGGTAGTCAAGTCTAATAAACCAAATGACTGCTGTATATCTTGAAGGAGTACTCTCTGGAAACTTAGGAAGTATATTACCTATTACAGGATGAAATTGCAACTTCCTAAGTTATAATTAACTACTATTTAAGTCATAAAGAGTCTGTGTGAGAAATATAACATGGATAATATATGGCTGTCTATTTTCATTACCTTTGAACCTCACAGTGGTTTTTTTGAAACACTGAAGATACTATATAAAGTAATATAAGGTAGTACTAGTAATAAGATAATGCATAAAAGTGATTGTCCAAAAATAGACTATACTCTGTGTAAATTTCAAACAAATTTAAACAAAAAATGTTTAAAGTGAATGTGTTAGAAAATCTTTTTTATGTCTGTGCACATGGCAGATGATAGATATTATCGTAACACGAATTGAATGGAATTTTATGAAGGAAATTTTTTTCCCAATACCATACATAGCACGTGTGTCTGTGGAAAAGTACATTGCATTCCAGTGTGAGAAGGCATTATTAAAGTTGGACGTTCTCATTGCAGGAGTTAAGCAACCCGTGAGCAAGGAAAT
The DNA here is from genome assembly GCA_013398125.1 of Aegotheles bennettii. Lineage (NCBI taxonomy): Eukaryota > Metazoa > Chordata > Aves > Caprimulgiformes > Aegothelidae > Aegotheles > Aegotheles bennettii. The sequence continues at coordinate 18,381 of VZRW01004276.1, read as the reverse complement.
GAAGCTTAACATCATTCACTTTTAGGATATGACAAAGTGGATTTTTTTCCCTAAAGACTCTTTAAAGGCTCCTTTGCTACAAGCAGGAGTTCAAGGAGTTTCATATTGCTAATTATTCTGTCCCCTTCAGATATATAGCCTTTTACTATTGTCACACATGAGATATTGTGTCTTACATTTGCAAAATTAAGAAATTTTAGAAAATACCAGCATTTGACATAGTTCCTGCAGATGATGTCTGCAGCTCAAAAGATATTCTCCAAAGTGCTGTGTATCAGCTGTGATAAACACTTCTCTTCTTACAATTTTGTGTGCAACCACCATGGCTTATGGAAGTTCTAAAGGGATAAAACCTAATGGGGATGATGGGAACAGAGCAGAGACAAAATGTTCTCTTAAATATCCCAGTTCCTTTTAGGCCCCATCTGTAGGAATCAGTCCATAACATAAATATCCAGGAACTGGGATTCCTTGCTGCTTATATTTAGATCATCTACAAAAATAGAAATCTTCTGTTTAAAGCATACAATCAGAAAAACCCACCTAGCCAACCAGAACAAAACCAAGAAAAATCTGTAACTTACTAAAAGCATGCTCATTACAAAATAAAGCAGCAATGTGAATTATTCAAGGGACAAGCAACCCTAATTACGGATGTAGGATGCTGTTCTCTTATCTGCAATGCAAAGCAAACAAATAGGCCCTGAATTGCACCCTGCCCCACAAACCTGTGGCATCAAGGAACTTTGAGCTGAAAAAAAATTGCATTTTAGAAGACCAGAATTTCTGATCATTTCCTATTGCTAGTTCAGACATCTCCTGGCGTGTTACTTGTGAATTCCATTCTAAAGAGCTGCATTATTCCATATGCAGTGCAGAAAACATATGTGCCTAAATCAAGACTAAACTCCACTACAGAATCTAGTCTCTAGAAGTTCCATGGTAAAATAGCAAAGTCATAACTCAGTGCTCAAGTTTCTGGACACACTTATGCTCTGTATCCAGAATGAAAACTGACTACGGGACCTGGAATTAAAACCAAATCATCTCTCTGATCTCACAGAACAAAGCAAATGAGGATATGCACAAAAGACTCTTGGGAGGTCAAAGCTGAAACCACGTTATGCCCAGGAGTTGTGATTACTGTATGCTTACTCAAGAAGCAACGGTTGAGCATCACACCAGGCAAGTGGTCCACTGGGGCTTGTAAAGCAAGGATTTATGTCACTGTGTATCCCATGGAGCACTAATGATTGTACCATGCCTCTGTCAGTCTCTGACTTGACAGAGAATGTCTTGATAAGTGTTACTATAGATTCCTCAAGTCAGAGGGCATTTGTGAGTGTATGAGTTTCCATAAAGGAAAAAGTACAATCGAAGGTGTTTGCTGTCAAAAAAAGGCAATATTGAATAAGTGGGATAGCTTGAACATCGCATTCATTGCTAAGAGCCCAAAAATCACTTTTGTAATGTAGATCAACAAATTTCCCATTGTCTATAAAATTGATACCTGTGACTTGGGTCACACTAGAAGATGCTGAAAAACACTGGATAACAGAATATTGGAATAAGTCATGGCATTATCTGAAAGCCATAAAGATTGCAGAAATACAATTCCATATAACTTTTTTATATGCACTGTAATTGTAAAAGGAGAGATCCTTTCAAACAAATACCTATTCCAGATTTTACGTTTTTTATAAGAAGGATACATCACCAAGAATGCTTAGAAATAGCCATTTTAATTGAAAAAAAAATTATTTCCCCCAAATACACTTAGTTGATTTCATATGGTAACAGAGCTTTCATGTTAACAAGTTAGGGTCAGAAAAGTGCTCAAAGATCTCAAGCAAAACTCAGGCTAATGAAGAATAAAGAATATATTAGGAAAGAGAGGGGCATTTTTCATGTGAAAAATTGGCAAAGTAAATAAAAAGTTTACGAACCATGGAGTAGCTATACCACAAAAGACTTAGGAAAAGAGAATTTTGTTTCTAACACTAGATTATGTAAGAGTCCCCTTACATTATTATATCAAGAAATTTTTAGATGTCCTCAGCAGGAATCATTCAACATCACCTTCACAAGTTTAGCCAATCTATACACTGTCCTTGGCAAGATTAGGATTAAAATCTAAAGTCAAATCCTCATGGAGGCAATAGCCATTTGGAACAAGTTATAATTTCAGAAATATCAATAGTGAAATGCTGAATAACACGATGACAATAGTGTAAAACTAATTTACTTGCATTAGCTCTGCTACCTTTATTAGAACTATTTTTTCATTAGAAGACCAAATATCTGGCACTGGTACTGAAATTTCAGCTCCAACAGATTTCTCCATGAAGGAAGAAGGAAAAAGGGAGAGGGTCAGGGAGAGAGACAATGTGAGAGCATTTAAGTTCTCAGGTGGAGGAAGTGGCTTGTCTTAATATGTGCTCTTTAATTCCCAACGTCAAAAAGATTTTCTGATATTGCAATTCCTGTTAAATGTTAATGCTTGTCAAAGTTAGTCCTGGTATTACTTTATTGATTTCATTATCTAAGAGACAGAAGCTAGGTTCAAAGGCTAGTACTTAGCTGAGAAATTATTTTTGGTTTTATTCTGGATGTTGTGATCTATATGATTTTTAACCTCTAAAGAGATGTTAAAAATAATGAATGGAGGATAAATTGAACTACTTCTCTCACATATTCTCACTTTTCACACTTTACACTCCTTTAGTAGCAGTCTTTTGTTAGGTAGTGTCAGATGATGTTAAAAAATGACTGTTCCATTTAATCCACTTAAAAATGAAAATAATATTAATTATAGCTTCCACCACAACCTGTAATTATGCAAGATCTCTATTCCTAATTTAAGATATTTGCAAATAACAAAATTATGGTTTAATATCTCTGAAATAGAATTTTCAGCAACTCCCTAAAAGCTAAAGATGTCCAGTACTATCTTTTGTTTCTCCTCAGTGCCTAATGGGGTAAAATTTACTTTGGATGTCCAAAAAACTTTCTTAGTTCTTTTTAAGTCCTTCCAGGAATTACTTGTTATGTCAAGTGCATCTATACTGATAGCTAAAGAGCTCTTTAACTGGCTTGAAAGAGATGTAGCTGAGGATGTCCTGTGTAGCCATATGCTTTTTATAGGGTGAGTTTTCCATCTAAGGTGGAATAGGAAAGAGGGAAAAGGTGTACATCATGACACACACTGTCGCAGATGAGATCGGTTTGAGGAGACTCTACAAGTGGTCTTGTCAGCAGACAGAAGAGATGTGTTTGCTGTTTGAATTGCTATGTCCTGGAAGATAAGAATGGGTTTATTAAGTGTGTGTTTAAATAGTACGGTATTGCATACTTCTGATGTTTGTAGAACTTAGCTACAAGCTTTCGCAGTGTGGATTTTGAATTTGCAGTGCACAGGAGGCTGCTGTCAGGGCTGAACCCTGCCTGGGGGAGCTGCTTTCAGCTGAGGCTCTCATGCTTGGTCCCTGCCTGAGCTGCAACCCCACACTTCAGTCCTGCCTTACCCAGCCATGGGCCTGCCGAGCCCAGCACTGACCCCAGCCCACAGAGGAACTGCCTGATGCCCACAGTTGGAGCTGACCCCAGCTGCACCCCAATCCGTCCTACTCCCCGTCAGGCAAGGTCCTGTTCTGCCACTCCAGGGGAGCCCTTGCTGCTCCCAGCACCCCAACCCCAAAGACCCACCAGATGCAGGATGGCAGACATGTTCAAGCAAGAGTTAAACATGTCCATTGCAATGAGGCAGGTCTAAGGTCAAGCTGGGGACACCAGCTTGACAAACAGTCAGGGTCAGGATCAGGCCCAGTGTCAGTGAACAGGTCCAGTGGCAGGGCAGGTCCATGGTGACAGGGCAGGTTTGGGTGAAGCTGGGAAGGCAACCTGCCAGTCAGGGATCCCTGGCCTCACACAGGCTGCAATGCACCAGGAGCCGGAGCCTGAGAGTTAGAGGATCAGCTTTAAAGAGCTCCCATGAGGAAGGGGAGCCCTCTCTGCAGTGCTCTCATGGGGACGGCTACTAGCAGAAAGGGGGGCAGCCATCAGATACCCTCTATCTAAGTTTGCCCTGAGCCCCAGCAGTCAAATCTCCAGGACAAGAGATGTTCTTGGGGCCTTACAGCTGCCAGTGCTCACTCCCCAAACCTCAGTCTATTTTGGTATCTACTTACCTATCAAAGTCTTGCTGAAATTGAAGGATGATGGTTGGCAGTTTTGTGTTCAGCTTAGAGAGTGACTTCCTTGATATTATGTACATTGTATGGAAAGTCTATTGCAGAAACAGCAATAACTGCCATAGATATTGTGGTGGCTGAACTGGTACTGTATGTTTGGCTGGATAAGAGCCCAGTGGAGCACTCTTACCTCCTTCATACACTCAGGGGCTTTTCCAATCCAGTTGTTCTCCCACAGATTTTATGGCTTGCAGTGAACCATGGAGAAACCAATATAATTATTCTTAGCAGCATCAAGCTTGTAGGTAGTGTCAGCTGGCCTTATATCATATAAAGGCTCATTTAACCGATTCCTGTAGGACACTGAGAGTATAATGGAATTTCCTTGGGGCACTATGATCTTCAGAGCATGTGTTATGGCAGCAGGAAATAATCGCAAATACCAATAAGAGAGTTAGACACCTTCATGCTGTGGGGACAGGTTGGAACATGCTGAAGTTCTTAAAATGAGGATGATGTTTGACATTCACATTACCACTTGTGATTGCTTGATATGGGAAATTCAATGAATGATCACCTTGATAATTGTAATTGTAATTAATCATTGTGTCCTTCTATGGGACCCTGGATAGGTAGGTGTGCCTCACCAGTGCCATTACAGAAATCACACCTTGCACTCTGAGGCAATGTATACTCATTGGTTCATGAGCTGAGAAATGTGTGGCATAAGCCCATGACGAATTTCTGCAGGCATATGGTAATTCCATAGCAAGTGCTTGTATCATTTGCCTAGAACCATCAAAGCCTGCCATTTATGGCCTGGCTTCTGGCAATTGAAATACTGGTGAGCGGTTACAAATGGTGGTATGTGGATGAGTAGGTGATTGAAAGCTAGAGGGGTAAATGATAATGGATGTTAGTCAGTCCTAAGGAGAACAAGGTGTTCTTCTAGTGCTGTGACACTGGCTCCAATTTCTCCTCCCTTGTTCATCTCCAGACTCACCAATATTGTTCTTATAGCCTGATAAAGTAGTACCAGTACGCATGTCAAGGAAATATAGACATTGAAGGATGCTGAGATATGATGTCCATGACTCAGGGAATGGTGCTACTTTTGGCAGGGCAACCAGGCTACACAGGTAATGTGGTTTGTGGCACACAACAGCCTCTATGCATGAGACGGGTATGCCTTGTTGCACACAAACTAAAACTCCAGGCTGAGCAGCTGTCACTGGTGCAACCCTTAAAAGAGACCTGAAAAAGTGATACAAAAGCTGGCTCAGCTTGGTAATCAAAGCATTCTGCTGAATTTTGGAAAATAATACCTTCCTGAGACATTTTTTTATCCTACATGGTTATAGAATCAGTCATGAAAAACGTAAGCTGGAGAATATATGAATGTGAACTCCAAGTTCTAAACCACTGTGGACTTACTCAAATATATTCTCACTTCAAGATGTGCAATAAATATATTAATTAAAAAATGTTTCTCTCCATTAGGAACCATTTTTAATACAAATACAGCCTGGCTTTAGTCAAGATTTGAGTTTCGGTTGGTTATATTCTTCTGCAAGTTCTTATTTAGTTCTTCTTTACATGGTCACTCTCAAATGATTGGTTTCACATCCTTTTTTGATTCTTATAATTACACCAAAAAACTGAAACTGTAATACAAGTATTACAAGATGGGGTTGGCTTATGTAACCTTTCAGAAGATACATGTATCTAACCTGCCTTGTAATTCTGATAAAACTATCTGAGTTAGTCAGAGTGTAGACCTGTCATTTAATCCTCTTTTAACAGATCCAGGTATTAGTAGCTAGAGTATGATAATGCAGAAGAAAATACATGCTAAACCATCAGAGACAGAGCAGTAGTTTAGTGTATGTGAGCAGACATTACAGGCAGCAAGAGTCAACTTATCTTTCCAGGCTCAGGAAGCACACGAGATATGAGGTGAAGGTGAGTGATGACTTTTCATGGGCCAAAGATTAGAAGAAAACACTTGAGTGCTCAGTACTCAATAAACATATATTATTGTATTTAGATTAGGGTACAATGATACTGTCATATCCAACTACATTCTATGTCTTAAGATTTTGGGGGGTTGACTGTGCACCGTGACTGCATTTCTCTGTCCTTTAATCGGTTTTAATTTAGAGATTTCCATTTGCAGATTCTCAAGATTTTCCTGTACTTTCATTGGTAAGATAAATTATAAATTAGACATAGTTGCTTCCCTAAAAGTCACTGCCCTGCTAGGGAAATTGAAATAATTTTTATTCTGATTTTAAATGTGTTTTCTTTAAAGTTTGTCTTTATCATCTCTGGATTCACGTAATCGTCCATATCGTATAGTACAAGACTTGCCATGTCATATGCTTCTTGCATATTAGTATATGTGACTAGAAACTCCTTGTGGGAAAGCTTTACTTATGCTGTGAATTTAATCAAAACATTCTAGATTAAGTTTGACAGGATTTTTCTTTTCATTGTTTTTCTTTCCGTGGCGTATGGTAAGGTCACTAATCTACTTAATTTAGTGCTCTACTATCAAATTTGTAATTCTCCTTATAAAAGTTAACAGAAAAACCACACACACAAAATATTGGATATGCAATGAGGTATTTCATGAGCAAAAAATAATTTAAAACTGCTGTAAAAAATATTAAGAGAATATAATTATATAAAGCCAAGCTTTTAATCAAACTAGCAGTATTTGTTCCAAGTTCTTTTGTTCCATTGTAAGCCCCACATGTTAAAGTTTTCTGCATTCTTCTTAAGTTAATTATATTTTGTAAATATTTTCTTTACCATAATACTTTACTCTCCCACTAATACAAAATATTTCTCAACTTTTTACCATTTGATTCAGTTTGAAAATAAGAACATGTTCTTACACGTTTTTTTCTGCAATGTAACAGTACTTTCAAATTTGAGTTGGAAAGTTTTAAAGGTGTTTCTTTTTCTGCCAAAAATATTCTTCTATATATAATAAACATAGTTTGCATCAACTAGAAAGGTAATAAAAAGAGATGATACTTTCTGTTTTGAATTAGATTCAGACATTTCAGTAGTGCAAAATTATCATTGTCCTAAATACCACAATTCAGTTGTGTCTGGAATTTCAGAATACTGATTTTAAAGCTTTTAAAAGTGCACTTTTATAAAATCTAAAAGTTAAGAATTTGACTGGGTGTATTTCTTCAGTGATCAAAGTAAACAGTTACTTCAAATGTGTTTCTCATTAATTCAAATTGTTACCCATTTCATTTTCTATCTGCTAATATAAATTGGGGCATTGTCTAAAATAAATACGAAGCCAACTATCAATGTATTTTAACTGCACTTTGAATTTTACAGCAGGCAAATCTACAAATATATATTTTTTGTGATAGTTTGGCTACATACTTTACTGTCAATTTATTTCTTACTTGTAGCATTACACCGTTTCTCTTCTTGGACTGATGTCGCATATTTTACTACCTGAAACAGATGTGTAGAAAATCTTAAAAGGACAGAAATATCTTTTTACTGCAGTTCAAGTGTTTGTTTTATAAATATAGGGCGAAAAATTCCTTATTCAATTATAGCAGCTTCCTCATGTGGTGCAGCTAGATCACTGTAAAGATCTCCTCAAAATTAACTTGAAAATTCTTCAATCCTTTTGCCTCATGGAATATTCATTGCTTATATATATGAGGTTTCTCTGTGAACTATGCATACTGCTTTACATTGCCTTGCTTGCACAGAAACAAATGAACTGTTCAAATTGCACAAATTGAATTTTAACCAAGGGGAGTGAGAATAACTTTAAAGGTACTTAAACCATATTCAGAAATCAAAACAAAGTCTATTTTTAGCTGTGTGATACGGATAATCTTAAAGGTAAGATCCTGATCTTGTGTTTTAGGATGTCATTATTACAAAAAATCAGGATACTGTCAAGAAAAGACAGAGATGGAAAGGTTCTTTTTAGGTGTGATTGAAAAATATAGCTATAGCTACTTCTTATTCACATTTCCATTTTTGTTAATAATTTATCCGCAAGTCTTTCTGAAGCTCATGTAAGTTACTCTTGGCTGTACAAGTCCCTCTAGTGGTATCTTGCATGTAACAGACAACCGCAAAAGCTTAGTTCTGTTTCTCATTCTTTATCCACATACTACTTAAAATCTGCCAATTGAACAGGTAGAATAACATTCAGTTTTAAACTCATCTCATAGTCCCTATAAAAGTTCAACTTCTGTTCATGTTATTCATACTATGCATGCTTAAAATTAATTTATTTTCCTTAAAAAATTATATTGTTGATATCACTGGCCTTTCTGTCCTAGAAAACAGTATTACTTGTCCAAATTAGTTAGAAGTGATAGAGTTTAAAAAAGCAGTGTTAGTGACACAATTTTACTTAATCTTTCTCATCTCCATGAGAACACCATGTAGCTTAATGCTTCTTAGGGCAAAAAGCATTAACTTCCACCTACTGTTTACTTTCAATATAGCATCAAGTAAATATTATAGAATTACCAGCAATCCACCTTAAAAAGATGTTTTGGAATTTTAGGCTCAGATTATTAAAAGCATCTGTACCAAAATATTTCAAATGCTTGCTTGAGTTGTTGTGATGGACTGATTATCCCATGATCAGCAGTTCAAATAGATTTGCTCTCTTCAAAATAACTTTTTTCTTAGAAACAGCTATATCTCTAAACTGAAATGTCTAGTTGCATATTTATTTAATCACCTTTTATTGCATTTTATGCCCAGTGATTATAGATCTCTTTCAGATTCTGCAGTTAAATAAAGAGCACAGATCAAAAGATGATATGTTTCATACTGTATAATGCGATATAATATTGTAAGATTTAAGCTACTAATTCAGTTGCTAGGTTCCCGGAAATATCACCTACTCTTTATTATTGTAGTTTTCCCCTATTACATCAGCAGTTGATGACTACAACAAATATATTTAATTATGTGTATTTACAGAAATATCTTATTCTTCATAAAAATGATGGTGGTATCGAGGTAAACTCTTCTGAAGTTTTTTTTGGGGGCATTATAATTTACGTTCATTTTTATGTTATCTAATAGTTATCAACAGAGCTGACAAATTATTTAAGGTGTTCCAAAATAATAGATTTCAGGAACCTTTTCTGGTTTATATGAGGTAATTATTTTATTTCAAATCATCTTTTAGAGATCAAAAGCATAGCCTTACTGAAAAGCTGTCTCGGACAGGATGGTCCCAACAGGAGTTGTGGACTGGAGATAAAATGCACGGAATAAAATGTTGACAACACTTGTTCCTCAAAGCCTTTAAAGAAAATTGTTTACCTTCAGTCCCTCTAAGCCCGAATAGGATCTTTTTAAACAGCCAATGCACATGGATGGTTTTTTATATAATTTACACAGCACCATAGTAAATTATATTGTGAATTTAACCCTGATGAATAGGAGCAACCATGCATCTAGAAAGTAGGTGTTAAAATCCTGTTCCACATTATTAGAAAACACTGCAAGGATTAGTGAGAGGCAGTCAGCTGAAGTTGTGGTAGCAAAGGATCTTAGCTAGTAGAGTCAGGCAGAAGTTCTTAAGATATGATGAATCATTGCAAAGATAAAGCAACAGATACGTGTGTAGAGACAATCACTGCAAGCAGAAAAGTTTCAAAGTAAGTTCAAAGCTCTCCAGGGGGTTACTGGCACGAAGTTAAGTCATACACACACCTTGAATTTTTATTTTTTACTATCATTATTACTTTACCAGTTTTGACAAGATATCCATTTCTTGATTTTTTTCTTAAACCCATGACTTCAAAAAATGCCCATTTTAGTAAAGCTGAGTATTCTTCCCCTCTGTAGTGACATATTATGAGATAAATCACACTTCATTTGTGTCATCTTTAACAGCAGTGTAATAGCTTGGGTTTGTTATTTCTTCTCTGGTTTAGCCCGACCTGTCACACCTGCCTCAAGAGACCTAAACAACAATATAGTACAAAGGAAAGTGTCATCTCCTTTTTACTCAAGGTTTAAGCAAACATGCTATTACAAAGACTCCTTTTATATCTGTCTTTTTAATTTGGTGAAAATGGAATGAAGCAAAACTTCGATATGACAAACCACATTGTACCATAGTACTAGTTGCGAAGTGTGGGTCAAATCAGGAAACGTGTAGCAATTTCTTTCTCATTTACCAAAGTTTTAGTTAAAATCATAATGGTTTTGGCTTTGCAAAGTTTAGGAAGGTCTTTTGTTTCTTACTTCCCATATTTCCTTAATGCTGTGTCTGATCAAGCAACCAAGAAATACATTCAAATCCTTTATGCTCATAGAAGAAAATTGTGCTGCCGTTAGAACAGAAGGTTGTACGAAGACAGACAGGGAGAGGGGCATTCACAGTCAGTACAAAGGGATGAGGCTGTTTTGAAACTTTGTGACTTTTGGTCACTACCTGTTTTATCCGTTACTGACAACTCCCACCTACGTGATCAGTTCACCTACCTGCGATTAACTTTGATTTCAGTGACTTTGGTGTCATAGCAAAAGTCTGCAGCAAATGTCAGGGCAGAACTGAGATTGTCTTCCTCAAGTCTACATTCTAACTCGCACAACAAATGAAGTTTGTAATACTTTGCTCCCTCACTTGTTTTTACAGTCCTGAACACTACTAAACCTGTGCACTGAATGAAGCAAGGATCAAGCACTAAAACACATTTTATATTAACAAAATAAAAAAATCTGCAATGCTTATTCGCAAGACAAAAGTCTTGAATATTTATTTTTAACAATTGAGTCTTTGTAATTTCAACCAATTATTTTTTCTTAATACAAAGGGAATTTTCAAGGTTTTATAAATAAGGCTTGTTGACACATAACAACATTCTTTAACAATTTTCTCATTTCTTTATCGTGAGCAGCATTTGGACCCTTACCCTGTTATCCTAACTTCATTTCCTAAGGCATCTAGGCCTTTGTAGTCTAAGGGAGAAAGAATAAATTAGAAGATAAATTTCATAGGTCTTGTAGGCATTTTCAGGTGCCATGGCTGTCTACTCAAAGCATTAAGCCTAAGAACTTGCCTTGTAGTCCAGTCTACCGAGTCCCACTTTATGTGTTTTATTTCTAGACAGGTACAGGGAACCTTCAATCAGATTATGTTTGAAGAAGAGCTGTCTCTGGGAATACAGCTGTATCCACAGATATTGGAAAGGGTCTGCTGATCACAGTGTCACAGCCTAGCACCTAATAATGTAAATACATAATTTATAAAAATGATAGGACTGTAGAAAGCTGGAAAATTCACATATGAAAATTACAGAAGTAGCAAGACTTTGAGAATGTTTCTATATTAATTAATACCAGTCTACAATTTGTTATCAATTTTATCACCTCTTTAAAAAGTAAACAATCCCCAAATGTTAATTTGCCAAATGCATAGTTAGAATTTGCAGGCTACTTAATGTACTCACAAGATGGATAATTTCTTGCGATCACCAAAATCAAGAGCAACCATTTGAACTGCAGTGTTAGGTCGCATATTTGGAAAACTTAGCATATGCGCTAAAATATGTATGCGCACGCATACTTTTATACACACATATATAAATATTTAACAGTAGGTCTGAAGGCATAATCCCATGCCTCATTATGATTATGTGCAAAATTTCCTTGGACATCCAAATGCATTCCTCAAATGTCTCATAAATGAGTTGTCATTGCTGGTGGAAAACAACATGATGTCCAAGCAAAACTGCGATTTTAGGGCTTCTAATTGTGTTTAAAAGTGTTAGACATTTGTGGATATTTTAAGTAAATAAACTTGATGACATATTGCTGTTTTGCAAAGTTCAATTAATAGGTTGTGATGGCATTCCAAGATGTGTTTCTGATGTTTTAAGGGTGAAGCAAAGGTTGCCTGAGAGGTTGTGATGGCATTCCAAGATGTGTTTCTGATGTTTTAAGGGTGAAGCAAAGGTTGCCTGAGAGGTTCAAATTTACCGAAGTCGTTGGGAATGGCTACTTCCTGACAGTTTGAGCGTGTGCCAAGGACAGACATTTTCAGACTTGGAATAGTTTGATGCTAACGCTTTTTCAAAATTAGTGACAGTGAAAATATTTTGTTTAGAATTTAAGACTTAAGCGATTGCACCAGAGTAGTTTGGTGATGGTATGGAGGACCATTGCATATATCTGAAAACAGTACGACTTGTCAATTCTGAGAGTAGTTCAGATTGTATCAGCTATGTTGACATAATTGCCACCCATGTCTCACATATGATATGGCAACAACATCCTGTTGCTAATTTCCCATAAGAACAATTGCTTGTCTTAGAGGAGATGAGCCCAACTTGATGTGTAGAAATGTGTACATCACACCACATCAGTCACTGAGACAATGCAAGCACATATAGGAGCTACTGTTCAAACAGAACATTAATCTGCTGTAATGATAAACACGTCTGCTCCAGTGCCTGAAGCAATTTCTGCATTAAGCTGTAGTTGCATAAGGGCAAAAAGATATGTCTTTATAAGAAGTCTGGTTGTTTGCCTTTATTGTTATTTGTACGGAGACAACCTCAGTGTTTTTTCATTTTCATCTACAAGGCTGCAGTACCAAAAGGGAAAAACAATCTGGAAGATTCAAATCTTTACGTAGATACAGTATTAGTTCAAGTAAAATAGTATATACCCACAGGGTTTGATTTCAGAAGCAATATATATTAAAGCATGTGAAAATGTTTCCATTTTTCTAAAATATTACAAAACTCAAGTGGAGTATTTAGACACAGACAGCTCCAATTTGTCCATAGCTAACACCATTCAAAAGCAAAACTTGAATTTTATCACAACTTTTATTAAGAATTAATCTTTTGACCTCACTTCTGGTTTCACAATTTTTATGAGTATGGTGTGAAATTTAACTTCTTGCCTCTTAATACAAGGTTTCAAATTTAATTTTAGGTAACTTTTAAAGCTGTAAATATGTTTTTTAAAAGGTTTTAGCAGTAATATTTCAATGGCAATATTTCTGCTTCCTTTGCCTTGCTGCAGTAAGATTCCACTCAGTAAGTTTAAATATTGAAAATATTCACTGACAACAAATTTGTTCTTCTTGAAAGATTTCCAGGACAATTCTATTACTTAGACCTTCCTGCAAAACATAAACTTCTTAGCCTGTATCTTTTGCTTTGCCTGTTAATCCAAATAATTAGATTTATTTTAAGAAACTGCAAGTGAAAAACATGGTAAGTGATTTGCCTGTATCACCCCTTTAAAATGTTGATATTTTGTTTCTTTTATAAATTAATATGCAAATACAAAAGGAGATACTGGAGATGAAGAAAGGGTTGTCGTAGACTCTTCTGTAACTGTAATGTGTAAACTTTGAAAAATGTGTAGCATTTCATGATCTTGTGCATCATATAATCTTCTAACCGCGATTCAGTAGTTTTAGTGTAAAAATAATTTGAGGCAGTTCAAAGCTTGTGCGCGTAACAAGATGGGGATGAAACTACTATGCTGCACATTTTGCCAGTAATTTCTCTAAAACATTGTTCACTATAATTGCTTCATTGTCACTTAATTAAATTGCGCCTTCTTACATGGTGCAGAGCATTAGAATTAGCATGCTCAGAATAGGTCCATACTATATACAAGCCAAATGAAAAGAAAAATGTAGTCTAGTAACATAACTTACATAATTAACAGGCAAGACTTGGCAACTGACTTTCCTGCAACCTGGATGTGCAGGAAGTGTTGCCTATAACAAAACGCTCTGCAGCACAGTAAATTCATGACTAAGGTACTGATGTTAGTTTTGTAATTCAAGTAATATCTTTAATGGCAAAATTCAAATACCTATTCTACCTAGTTTTAGTATTCTTCTTTCACTAGCAGATTTCTTGGAATATATAGTTTTCTTTTTGACTATCATCCCTTTTTCTTTCATTATCTTTTTCTGTATCAATAATAGACAAGGTAATAAGCCTGAAACATTCTAATTTTTTCCCTTGATGTGTGTGGGGGCGTGGGTTTTTGAACACAGAAAACTGTCAAAATCTGTCAAAAGCTGAAAATACTTAAAAAACTTTATGTGAATTGCTGCACATACCATAAGCATGTTTGGGGACTATGGTGGGAATAAGGAAAAGTATCACTAGTGATCTAGTGTCAGCATATCTTTAAATATGCTAAAAATTAAAGATGTTTGTGAATTAAAAGGTTCACTCATTCAAACAACACCAGAAAAAAAGTGTATTATTCTATAGAAGCAAGAATATGAAGTATAAGAAAATGGAATTTTCAATTCACTTCCAGTTTTGTGGGAAAGTGTAATTTATAACCCTGAATATGAGAGATGCTATTAAAAGGTACATTTCTGGTTAGACTGCTAAATCGGCCGTGTCTTCTATTCACTAAAAAAGCTATTGGCTCAGACTTTCAGGGATCAGTATTACGTTGTATTTTTTATTAGTGTACATGTTATAGTTTTGGTCACTATGTGTGTTACTCTTCTAGAAAATCCTAATGCAGGTTTCTTGGTCAAAATATTACAGTATTTTTAAAATCAGTGAATCCTATTGAGTGATGCATGGAAAATGTGTTTTAAGTTTATTGTAAATCTGTTCCTTGTCAGTGTCTTCATTTAAATGTTTATTCTGATCACACTAAACCACATACAGCTGTGAATGATGGTTCAAAGAACTAACACACAATACAACACTACATTATGGGGAATTCTACTGAAAAAATAATGGCTTTTCTTTTTTTATAGGAAGTCACAGTTTTACTATAGTTAACACAATCACAATACATTAAAGATAAGTTATGTATAGGAAACTACCCAAAGAAGAAAGGACAGCCTATTACATGTATTTCTATGTCTATGCTATATTTCCTTTCTTGTTTATATGTTTAAGAAAATAACAAGAAAAATAGAATAGGTATTTTCTGTTTGCAGGACAGACCAAATTCTGGTTCTTTGAAGAATGGGAATATATGAATTTCCTTGCTTCTACAAAAACACACTCTCTAGAAATCTGAGGATGAAGAAAATAAAACTGTGGCTCCTCTTCTTTGTCTTACCTGCTGCAGTTATCCCTTATAAAATTTATTGCTGCACTGTTTACAATACTAAGTCACTTTAAGTTAAGATTTGCCATTCATAATAATACACAATGTTATAAAAATTTAACCTGTGTGTAGATGAATGTGTAGTGTTTTTTCAAAGTTGTTTCCTTGGAAATTCTGTAGCCAATTAAAAGTTGGGGAAGGGCCACTTTAGAGAAAATGCCACCTATTTTAGCTGTTTTGTTATCTAACAGTTTCCTGTGGCTTCTGGAGTTCCAGGGTACCAGGAGGCAAAGCTGTGCTTTGCATGTGAGAGGAAACATGAAAAAGATTTTGTCTATGCTCCTGTCACGTCTTTCACTGCCTTCTTTTTGTATTCAGATATAGTCTGTCACGGCACATGAAAGCCAAAGTGATAAACCAGAGCTCCTAAACTCCTTGAAGTCTAATTTGGCTTCATTAATGGCAAGCAAGGATGCATAATGTGCAGCGTGCCCACCTGATGGGTATGCAGGTGCTCAAGCACACGTAAGTATGTGAAGAGTGCACATACACACACAAACATGTATGTAGTGCATTACTAGAGCTGTCTGAGGAAAGCCTAGTTTAAAAAGCCCAAACATGTATCATGCAACAGCCGATGTGAGCGAAGGGGTCTCAGTTTACTTTTGCTGTGTGAATTGTCCTTTTGCATTAACACACAAAAAGTCTTTTTCAGAGATTGCAGACAATCAGTGGTATTGATTGTGTGTGGGGCCCAAGTGACTCATCTTAATTCGGGGAATCTTTACAGATGATGTCCTGCACTAATTTTTTCTGGCAGTCTTGTTGGGAAGCATCTCCCCACTGAATCAAGAATTGGAGCAGAAAAATCTGAACTCTTACCCATTACCCCAAAAAGCTAACCTTATAACATCAGTTCCTTTCAACCATGTGAATTCTAAAAGAGTATTATGACACATAAAAACATGGAACAGTTCGGGTTGGAAGGGACCTTTGAAGGTCATCTCATCCAATCCACAAATCCTAAAAATTTAACTTTCTCTTTTGACGTGCCCCATGAAACTAAGGCAAAATACCATTTCACTGTTTATAGTGTTTCACTATGTATAAGTATTTCCTGAAGCAATCTCCTGAAGCCACCCCAGAGCGCAGGGCTGCACTTCCAGCACTTGATGTCCCGGCTGGTATTGTAGTTCTAACAGTCTTCAATGTCCACTACCCAGAGCACGTACTGCTCTCTCCTCCGGTGCTTAGGCACTGAGACCTTGTAGTCCCTCCAGCCCTGCCTTTTAAAGTCTTGTTAAGTAATCAACCTTATTAGTACAAAACAATTATCACCTGGGAGTGCAATGATCCGTGGGGCTGCCCTATCAACCAACAATCAGTCAGCTCTCTGATCAACCTCTGCAGTTAACACAGCTAAATATGGGATATATCCCATTCTTGTACGCCTGCTGTAATCTGAAAAGATTCCTCTAAAAACCCCTAGTATGTACTTGTGTTGGCTTTGCTCGCTGAACAAGTCGTTTGAAAATAGCCCTTAAATGAATAACTTTTAAAATATTCTCTAATTCTTGCATTACCCAGTAACTGTTTCCATACGTAGCTACTCTGAACATCGACTCGGGCACCTCCGCAGGAACTTTCACACTCTCTGCTGCAGGATCTTGTAGCTGCATTACCCATTGACTTCAGTGGGATTTGTGGACACTCACAAGTCTTGGGAATCAGCTTTTTTTCTCCTACATGTGGATTTAGATACCTAATTTTAGGGATTCACACTCAGAAATATGGCTGAGTCTCTTCCTCCGGGGTCTTTTTTTCCTGCCTTTGTACAAATGCGGAGATGGAACTGCCCGGGGGATGAGCAGCGGGAGGGAGGGAGAGCGGGA